>WBMY01015895.1:22825-47143 GCA_013397315.1 Donacobius atricapilla
CCAAACAAACAGAATTTTAAAGTTATCCTTTAAAAATAATAATCAGAATTTTACCAAAGCTGTAGTGTATCGAGGCCAGTATTTTATTTTTTAAGCATTTTTTTTATGTTTAACTCCTACCATTGAGGCCACTTGCAAGAGAAGTTTATTCCCAATTTTATGGGAACAGAGTTAAACCCTGACTACACCTTGGTAATTTTACCTACAGATGATTTCCCTTCTCATTTTTTTTTTCCTCTCTAATTCAAGACAGCTGCTAGTTTGAGGATTCTATTGTGAGGGAAGAGTCAGATTTGAAAAGGAAAGAAGGGATTTTCTGTTCTTAATCTTTGTCCATCAATAACGCTCAGCAGCTGAGGATCTTCAGGTATTTCAGGAGGCACAAAAATCCCCTCTCCCACCCAACCCTCATTTTCCTCAGACAGGGGCCGCCCAAACTTCCTAAAACTGAAGTGTTTGTGGCTCAGCTTTACTGGGACTCTTCCTAAACCATTGAGACAAATATTTTTGCCTCAACATTTACTAAAATGCCACCTTGGAGATTTCTGCCCTTTTCCCAAGGTGTTTTCATCTATCCAGCAGCAGATTTTGCTCAAGCTGAGTACAATGCTCCTAAAAAAACTCACTGGGCACCTTAACGTCCCTTCAAACTCCAAATAAAAAGGCTGAGAAACGCCACAAAGAGAACAGCAGCCCCTAAACAAGAGAGATTTTTTTCCCCCATAGGAAAAATAGGGGTTTTTAATAGGAAAAATATCCATAGAAAAAGTTCATTGCTGTTCAATTCCCCCCAATTCCCAGCTACCACGAACAAAGGTACAAGAAACGCCGTGGGATCAGCTAAGTTGGCTCATGATTTTCCCCGAGTTTTCTCCAATAAATCCCCCTATATTTCCAGGCTACGTTTCACTCCAGCAAAGCCTGTAAATATTTTGATCAGCTCTGTAGGGCAGCACGCTGTAAAAAACACACTCAGGGTGAAGATTTCTCAGTAATGAACTGGAGCATCTTGGCAGAAGCTGATTTGTTTCGCCCACTACCCATATTCCCTGATAATTAAAGTTTTCTTTCAAAAAAACAAACCCTGCACCCAAGTACCAAACCGGCCGAGACATCAGGAGGCCGAAAATAAACAACAAAAAATTAATTTCAAACGGTGAAACACAGTCAGCACGAGCTAAATCCTCTCTAAGTCCTCACTGTTCATCCCCAGCAATTCAAATCAGGCCTGATTTCCACAGGAAGTTTTTTAAAGGGCAGCTTCAGCCCTCCTCATCCTATCACTGGGGCTAATTTTAATAAATGTCGCTCACCTTGGCACCGAGTTTGCATTTCAGCCCATTCCCCTCCCACTTTTCCCTTTGCACGTGGTTTTCCTGGGGATTTTGTTAATAGTTTATAGGCAGTGATCACACACAGACTCTCAATAACCACAAATTGACCAACCTGAGCTGATATTTCCTTTTTCAGAGGCTTCCCTGAGTGGTTCATTTTAAGAATATCTATAATTATAATATACATAAATTTAAGTATATTNACATTAGTCATCGCTATTGGTGCATTATAGTAATTTTAAATAATCCTGAATGTTGGGCATTGTTTACTTGTGAACATTAAGGGTGGCTCTGCAACCCAAAGCGAAGGCTAAAATATGAGCACAGATCCCACCAGGTTCTTTAGAGGAAGAGAAAATGTTTTTATTGGTAAATCCTTTCTCAGTGACCACTCCTCTCCAGTGAACGCAGGAGTGAAAACCCTCAGCAGCGAGCACTTATGTAACTGTCCTACCTTCCCCAGGAATTAAGGAAATGAACCGTGAGGTCTCCTAAAGAGGCAGGATTTATTTGTTTTGAAAAGGTACGTGTCTCCCCAAGCCCCAAATCTGAGAGGAGGGCGGGCAAAGCATCCATCCATGAGAATTCTCCCACAAGAGGGGGAAAAGCGGCTTTGATGTTGTATTTCCTCAGAGGGGAGCCAGTAAAAAAAATCGAAATATGGAGTGCCAGGTTCCTACCTCAGCCAAATTTGGTGATCACACCTGGAGGAGGGACAAACCTGGGATTTGCCGAGAGTCCTCAGGGGTGCTGAGTGCCCTCGTGGAGCCGGCCGCAAACAAAGCCCACTTTTAAAAAAAACACAAGAAGGAAGCAAATTGTGGGAATTAGGAAGCTCAGACTCCCTGCAGTCACTAAAAAAAAAAAAAAAAAAAAAACATTTTCCACAGTGCTATAAAGAGATATCTGGGTTATTCCCCATGATTAAGCCATGGACAGGCTGGCACCCCTACAATAAGCAGGATTTCTCAGGAAATTTGGCCTGTGGAGTTCTCCAGGCTGGAGTTGTACTGGCTCAGCAATTTCTTCCAATGATTTGATAAAAATGTTTTCAGCGTGTCGTGCATCCAGGTACACACAGCAATAATTACCATAATATTATAAAACACAAAGGCAGGAAAGTGCAGTAATTTGCACTGATTATTAAGTAAAAATAGGAAACTTTAATTATTAATTTTTGAAATCACTGAAAGGAGAAAATAGCACACCTTCCATGTGCAGACACCGAAATTAGATTAGCTTGACAAGCCCGTTTCAGAGGGAACAGGAATTCTTCAGTGCATTTATTTAATAGACCTTGAACATGTTATGAAGCAACTCCTTATTACAGCATCCTAAAAAAAAAAAAAAGTGAGTGAAAGGATTTTAAATCCCACATCTTGGTGCTGCTTTTAGATTAATACAAAACATTGAAAGGATCCCAATGATGACAGCTCCCCATTCAAAGCAGCCTCTAACAGGAGCAGGGGAAATGGGAATAACCGATGCTCCTGTGGCAAGTGCAGCTCCTCAGGGGAAGAGGAAAAAGAAGGATTTCCCTGTGCACACGTTTTGGGGCAGCAGATTTTTACCCCACGAGGGCTGTGTTGCCCACATTTATTCACTTGGGTCTGAACTCTGGATTTTAAAGCATCGACAGCCACTGTCTGCTTTTCAAAATCTCTCTTTTCCCCACCCTGGGAAGCTCACAATATAATTTTTTTTAAGTGGGAAAATAGTTTTATGGTGTTTAAAACAAACACTGGCGGTTTTGTTGGAGGGAAGGGTGGCACAGAGGAGCCAAAATGTGGAATTAAATGAGTTGCACTCTTGCAAATGGACTTGAAGAGAAGGGAACTGCGACAAGGCAAACTGGGAAGCTGCAGTGATCCAGGCCGGACCTGCCTGGGTCAGGGACAGGGCTGGAAATGAAAAATGAAGCTGTTGTTTTTAAAGAGCAGTCGGGAAAGATGGAAAGGTGCTGAAATTTGGCTAACGAAGCAGAAGGACCTGCAGAAGCACTAAAGAGGACAGCGCTTCTTTTGCAGTTTTTTCCCTCCCTTTTGCCCTGGGCTGAGTATTTTTTAGAGAAAACTCTTGTGTTCTCTACCCTTCCTTTTGCACTGGGCTGGGTATGAGTATTTTTTAGTGCAAATCTTGTGTTCTATACCCTCCCTTTTGCACTGACTGGGTATTTTTTAGTGCAAATCTTGTGCTCTATTACCTCCCTTTTGCACTGGCTGGGTATTTTTCAGAGCAAATCTTGTGTTCTATACCCTCCCTTTTGCACTGGGCTGAGTATGAGTATTTTTTAGAGCCAGTTCTGGGTTCTCTACCCTCCCTTTTGCACTGGGCTGAGTCTGACTATTTTTTAGAGCCAGTTCTGGGTTCTCTACCCTCCCTTCTGCACTGGGCTGGATATGAGTATTTTTTAGAATAAATCTTGTGTTCTATACCCTCCCTTTTGCACTGGCTGGGTATTTTTCTGAGTAAATCTTGTGTTCTATTACCTCCCTTTTGCACTGGCTGGGTATTTTTCTGAGTAAATCTTGTGTTCTATACCCTCCCTTTTGCACTGGCTGGGTATTTTTCAGAGCAAATCTTGTGCTCTATACCCTCCCTTTTGCACTGGGCTGAGTCTGACTATTTTTTAGAGCCAATTCTCTGTTTTATACCCTCCTTTTGCATTGGGCTGGGTATTTTTCAGAGCAAATCCCGTGTTCTCTCTCCGTGTCTCATTGTTTTCTGTCACCGGAGGAACCCCTCCTTTACTGCTGCCAAAACGGCTACTCCGGAGCTGGGTCAGACCAATTATTTCTTAAATGGTTTGTGCTCACCTGCACTTCAAATGGGCGCCTTTGAGAAGGAAAATAACAGCACCTCGTTCTCAGGCTGCTCCCCAGCTCCATTGTGAGCCCGGCACATCAGTCTGCTCAATTAAAGAGCCAACGACTACAAAGTGACTGTATATCATTTGTATTGCCTTGCTCCAGCCGACACTTTATTCACAAATATCTGACTCCAAGAGGTCCTTTTCTGCTTAGCTAGGTGCTTTATCCCGGCTTGCATTTATGTTAAAAAAAAAAAAAAAGAAAATGAAAAGGGAAAAACAATCAGCAATGTGCTTTAAGTGAAGATTTCTGTGCCCTGAGCCGTTATTTCTTCTCTGCAAAGGGAATTTTGCCTTTCCTTACAGCCCACTTCAAGCTGATTTGTTAGAGATTTCCCAAGTCCCATGGAATGACACTCTGAAGGCTTCCTTTCAAAATATTGGAGGTGCAACACTGAAACCAACACTGCCTTGCCAATTAAGTGAATTCTCACTCAGCTTGGGGCTGTGTACGCGCAAAATCGTTTGAACGGGAAGGGGGAATAAAATTCACCCTTTGCTGAGGGTCCCAGGACGTGGACAGGGGTTCTCAGCAGCCCACAACTCCTCCAGGACAGGCTTTAGATCCAGCCCAAGGATCCAGCCAGTCCTGGCTCTGCCCAGGATCCTCTGACCCATCTTCCCTTCCAGCTGAGGACGTTCCCTGGTGATTCCCTGCCTCCTGCTCTGCCCCCGCGGTCCCCTGGGGCTCTCGGTGGGTTCCTCTCCTCCTGCCCTGCTCTGGGGTGGATCCATCCCCAAATACCAGCCCTGAGCTCCGGCAGAGCTGCAGGAGGGTGGGCTCAGGGCGGAGGGGCAGATGGGCACAGGCAGAGGAGTTTCTGCAGGTGTGCAGGGACACTTCTCTCCTCTCTGAGGATAACTGAGCCCTGCCGAGGCTGTCCAGGGGCTCTCACCCTGACTGAGGTGCCCTGAGCACTCCGCGTGGCCCTGCTTTGGGAGGGAGGTTGGATCAGAGACCTCCCCGTGGGCTCGGCATTCCTGAGCCTGAATTTCAGCTCACTGACCATCACTGGCTCCTTTCCCAAGGGAAAGCTGCCAACAGTTTCTCTTTCCAAACCATCTCTCTGCGTGTCTCAGCACAGGCTCAGCAAACAGTGTTCCCTTTGCCAGAACAACTGTCCCAGGGGTTGTTTCCTATTCCTGACCCAATGGAGAGCAGTGTCAGTGCCATGGAGCAATAACAGACCTTTTTACACAGCGTGTTCTAAAAGAAACTGTTGGGATTGTAAATAAAGCTTCTTTCTCTGCTGACAGCTCCATGGAGTCAATCCATTCCGTGTCCTACCATGACACCTCCCCAGGCCTGAGCTGGGTGCCCCTGGCAGTGAGCAGCAGCCCGGAGCTCAACCAGGTCCTGCCAGGAGCTCCCCAGGCCATGTCAGGAGCTCCCCAGGTCCTCCCAGGAGCTCCCCAGGTCCTGCCAGGAGCTCCCCAGGTCCTGCCAGGAGCTCCCCAGGTCCTGCCAGGAGCTCCCCGAGCCGTTGCAGCCCCCTGGGCTCTCCCAGGAGCTGCCAGCACGCCCCAGCAGTGCCTTGCTCAGCTCCTTTAGAACAACAACGCAGGGTCCCGAGATATGAGCTGGATCCTCCCCTCTCCCAGACCTCCACTGCCCCGAGGAGTTTGTGGCAAATGCTGCAAGGACAGAAGTCTCTGACTCCCGAGATCGGCGCCAGGGCCACACTTTCATGTGCTACTCACGGGGCCCAAAAGCTCTGAAATTCATTTTCCCCTTTTCCCCAGCCTGGGAAAGAGCGGGATCAATCCTGTGGATAACCCAGGATACCCCAAACCCTCAGCACAGCGCTGCCAAAATTCTCCAAAGCCTCCAGGACAGCCCAGGTTGACTTCCCAGCATCTCCTGAGGAGGTAAAGATCATTTCAACAATGTGTAAATTCTGCCCAGTGCAAAGAAAAATTACTTTGAATTAACTGGATAGATGTTATGAATAATCCACATTAAATTCTTAATTTTGGGTTCCGATAGAAGACTTAATAGTGGTCAGATACCCACTGCTTATGCAATTAATTCTTAGCCAAGAAAATGAATGTGAGATATAAAATATTTTAGAAATAATCTTTTCATACAAAAACAATGGAAATTTGAAGAAGGATTAAGATTTAGTGTCACAACAGATTATAGTGTGAACAGAATATGTCCTTACAGAAATCTATTTAACCACTGATATCCTAGAGGGAACAAACTATAGGGTTTTTTCCATAGCGGAAAAAAAAAAAAAGGAATTTGCTCTTTGTGTTTACTGGAGCCCACAACTGGCAGGAAATGAGGCATGAAATGTATTGTCAAACACACAGTGTTCCAATAGAATGCCTTACTTCCAGCTGAGCATTGATTTTAGGGATGCAAGCTCCCAGACCCCCCCTAAAAATGGGTATTTTTAAAAAATGGATCACCCTGGTAATGCTATATATACCCACAAAGGTATTGCTGCAAAAAGCTTCAACTTTTTTTAACATTTTTCTGAGAACTTCCTCCCATTTGTTAGTTTTTCCTAAGATACACTAATAATTAAGGGATATAAAAGGAGCCAGGAGAGGGGGACTCCCACCAGCCCAAAGTGACCCCAAGTTCAGCTCAAAGTTACTCCTGAGCACAGATCTCAGGGAGAAATCACTGAATTGCAGCTCCAGATTTGCATGGAAGAGAAGCAGGAAGATCACCCTTCTGGAAAACCTCTGTCCAGGATATTTCCCAGAGAAATCAGGGCTAGGAAATCCCCTGAAAACTCATTTTTCTCCATTAATGTCATTAAGTAGCAGCAAGACACACTGCTGAGGGTTGTCTCTATCCTAAGCAAGTGAGGGATTGCCCAAAAGCTCCAGGTAAAATGAGTTTTGCAGTTATTTTACAGACAAAATTGAGTATGCAAAGCAGCCTTGCATCAGTCACCCTTTCCCAAAGCATAGCTAATGCACTTAATTAACTAGGCTGCTACCAAATCCTCTTTTTAAACACTTTTTTTTTTTCTATAAAAATTGCCACAAAAAAACCCAAACAAACAAAAAACACTAGGAAAATCAGAAACCCAAGAAAACGAGAACCGAGAGTGATGGAATAGAACACATCAATATTTTTTTTGCCTTTGAGAAGTCAGCTGTGTGGCGATGATTTCATTAAACTAAAAATGAAAATGATTGCAGAAGTGTCTTGCTGGGTAAGGGCAGGATGTATAGAATTAAACTCCTTTTACTGGGTTCTTTGGGACTGAGATTTGTGTTCTATCACTTTCTTTTTTTAATTCTCCATAGCCAGGGATGCAGGAACAGGCTGATCTTTGCCCTTTGGGGTTGGACAGTGACACAGCCCCTAAAACATGCCACCCCAACCTTCCAGCCCGGGAAGGAGAGCAAGGCTAACTCTGGAAAATCCATTTATTTCTCAGTCCTGCTGCTGCAGAGCCACCAGCATGGGCAGAATCACGGCTGGACAGGCACAGCACATTTTGTTCAAGTCAGTGTCGCTCATTTCTACCAAAAAGAGGCAAAAAAAAAAAAAAAAGAATGCTTCTCTCTTATCCTTCATCCTTTGATTCTTTAAGTTATTGCGCGCTTTCTATTCCTGTATGACTGAAAGGGAGCTGAGAGAGGCAGCACCTCTCAGAAAACTCCCAGGAGAGACAAGAGAACAGATTCCCAGCTCCGTGCTGGATCGCTGCGCTGGAATTAGCAGCTCTTTCCTTTCCAGCCAAGGAGAGAAAGGCTTTTCTCTGCTCTGTGACAAGCTGGGCCGAGAGAGGAGGCAGCTGCAGGAGCCCAGGGGACAATGCTGGGAAGCAGGAGGGGTCAGGGCGTGGATGTCACCCCCGGGATCCGGCAGGGACCGGGACCCTGCCAGTGCCACCGCTGGTGGTGCCTGGGCTGGACAGGACCCTGGAGCTCATCCCAGTTCCGTGGCAGGGACACCTTCCACTGAGCAGGGATCCAGAACAGCCCCGGCTGCTCTGGGAATTCCAGCCCAGGGAGGGATTCCCTCCCAGTATCCACCTGACCCTGGGTGCCTTGGGAAGGCTGACCTGGAGCAGGGCCTGCACAGAGCTGGAGAATAAAGCAGGGATTTATTGAGAGGCCTTTAGGGTACAGCTTGGGCAGGACAGGGCATGGCCAGGGCTACACCCAAAATGGACCCGAAATGGACTGAAAATGGTCACAAAATGGGCCCAAAATGGGCCCAAAATGGTCACACAATGGGCCCAAAATGGGCCCAAAATAGGCCCAAAATGGACACAAAATGGTCACAAAATGGTCACAAAATGGGGCCAAAATGGGCCCAAAATGGACACAAAATGGACAAACAGGTCACAAGGTCTCACACTTTTATAAGTTTTGGTCCATTTGCACATTGGGGTTTAATTGCCCAGTTCCAGCTCCAGGCTGTGAGGTCCCATCCTCCTTGTTCCTCCCTCCAGCCACTGCTGGTTGTGCTCTTGGGCTGAAAGTTGTCCTTGGTGTGCAGCAGGAGCAGGATTTGTTTTGTGTCCCTGCTCTGTGCAGAGCTGAGTGACGCTGAGTGTGAGCTCGGAGCTGCTCCCCTGGGCAGCACAGAATCTGAAATACATGAAAGCAAAAGCTCAAGGCATCAACCCTTCCCGGTGGGAAGCCATTCCCCCTGTCCTGTCCCTCAGGCCCTTGCAGAGAGCCTCTCTCCTCCTCTCTTGTAAGATCCTTTCAGCTGCTTTGCAGTACAAATTCGGGAATGTGAATAACTGCGCTTTGGAGATCCAGTGGTTTGAAATCACTTGGGCAAGGTCAGGATCTAGGACGGAACAGAGCTTCAGAGGAAGTTTTGTACCCTGGAAAGACACGGGGGAGGAGACTCAACGCCGGCATTTAAATCTCGCTGGAAAACGAAGCTGTGGTGTTTGTTTTTTAAACCAACACAAAGTATTAATGGCTTTTCTTGTGTCTTGCGCATAAAACTAAAGAAGGGCTATGAGAAACCCCGCCCATCACTTAGGGAAACAAACTCAAGGGGAGTCACTGACACAAAGCCCTGTGCTCACCATGGGATGCCTTCCCAACCTCCAGCATTGTGGCTCTGGGCACAAGGAGAGCTCCTGACAGCTTTAGGAGTTGAAGAGTTGTCCATTTATGAGCCCCACCACACTAAGAATGGGCTTTCTGTATTTCTGCCAAAGTGTTCCAAGTAGAAACTTGTCTCTTGTGCTTTTTCTTCTTATAAAAAAACCAAAAAATAGTGTCAGGCTAAAAAGACAGGTCCAAACAGTTCCTGGCCACCTTGGCAAACGTGCTGCTATTGTTTATAAACCCTTGCAGTTATTATTGTTTGGAGATTGTTCCTGTTATCTCACTTTTAATAACAGACAAGTGACTTCCAACCTGTCAAGGAAATCTAATAAAATATAAATAAAAACTATTTCCCCTTTTACTTGGAGCACAAATTACATTAATGAGGCAAAATAACGCAGACAATCAAGTTTTGAGTATGGAACCAGCCAGAAATGCCTTGTGTTTATGAAATTTTCATTTACCAGAGCCTGCATCACCTTCTCTGAATTAAGAAAAGCACCATCCAGGACGTGCTGGCCGCAGCCCAGGCCAGCAAAGCACAAACACGTGTGGCTCAGACACAAACAGCATCATGGGGATCCTTTGGTCCAGGATCTTCCCTCAGGCAAAGGGAGAGCAGAACCTCTGCTGTGACACAGGCAGGGAATTCCTGGTGCGTTCCTGGTTGATTCCTCCACCAGCGACCCTCCAGTCAGATTTCCTTTTTTTTTTTTTTTGGTTTGCTTTTTTTTTTTCATCCACTGATTTTAGCTTGGAGCTAAAGCTGGAGGGATAGCAGAGTAATTTACCCCCAGAGAACCAAAGGGTTCCCATAAAGCTTTGGCCAGACGCATGGATATTTCAGATTTACTTATCTTTGCATCAGAAAACAACCTAGATGGGCTCTTGAGATCTGCCAGGAATTAAAATTTAAAAAAAAAGAAAAAAAAAAAAGAGAAAAGAAAACTCCAAACTCAGAGTAGTCCTAGCTTTATTATTCAGGTATTCTGTTACACCAAATCATATCTACTATTTTTCTCTAGAGATTTACTTAATTAATACTGGAAGAATTTTGTCCTTACAAGAATTCCTTTTCTCAATGCAACCCTCAATTTTTTTTTTTTTAATTTTTAAAAATAAAGACCCCAAACACACAAAACCCCCAGACCATTTCACTTTGACCCTTTGGCTGACCTGTCCAGCCCAGTCAAATGAACAAAAGGCAGGACCTTGAGTGTCCCGTGGTCAGGAGCAGAGGCTCAGCAGCAGGGAGGGACGACAGGGCAGCCCCACTGTACAAACTCCCACGCTCTCACTCTCCACCAAGTCTTGTTTCCACCTTGGGTGCTCCAATTCCACATCCTGGACACCCAAGCCCCGCCTCAGGCCCATCAGCCTTTCCCAAAACCTGTTGAATTTCGGTGCTGCTCTTAGATCATCTCTAATCTAGCAAGGAGCATTTTTTGAATACTAACACTAAGAAACAATTCTGAACAACGCAGCTTACGCTGCTTAACATAGCCTTCCTTAAAGCTGAATAATTCCTCCTCAAACCGTGCCAGCTCATTCTGCCTTTGAGATCTGTCACTGCCTGACAGCAGGGAGGCCGAGGGGTGGAAATCCACCCCTGGCACTGGACATGTGCTCTCGAGGTGGACAGCACTCCCACCACCCATCGCAAATTAGAAAAAGGATGAAACCCACCTCCCCTCTCAGCCTGCTTCTGCTATTTCATCTGGCAGAGACCATACAGAAATTAATAATAGCTTTCCCACCCGCAAATAAAAGTGTGCTGCTTAAGGTTTTTGGCAGTGAGCTGGCATTTTGTCATTTAATCATTTCACATCATTACACTGCAATATGCAATGTAATGAGATGACACTCCTAAGTGACAAACACCGGGTACCTCCTGGGCTGCGAGGAATAATGGCATGGCAAGGAAATTGCGCGCCGGAGGTTGCCACAGCTTCACTCCCCCGAGCTGGGCTTGAAGCACAGAGGAGCTGCAAGGAGAGCCTCACCCTCAGCTGGCCGAGCTGACCCTCCAACACACGCAGGGACTTCAGTCCTGCAGCTCAGATGCAGCAAGGAGCCAGGACCCCAAACCCCACGCCTCACCTGGGCTGCTCAGGGGGGCGATCCCAGCCCCTCCCGGGGTCACGGAGGAAGGGCAGCCAGAGCCTCCTTATCTCTGCAGCCCACTGGATTTGGAGGATATATTAACCTTTAAGCATTTTGGAGAAATGCCTCTGGAGATCTCCTGCCAGAGCCTGATTTGATTGTCTGGGGCGGTGGCAAAGAGGGGAAAAGCAGGGAGAAGTCCAGCAAAGCCGGCCCTTGGCGCCCACATGTTGCGAGCCTCAGAGCATTTCAAAGCAGCCCCTAAATGTCTAAGGCCCCCCCAAGGATCACCAAGATCCTCAGAATTATCCTTCCTACCCTTTCTTCCTCTTCTCCATTCAGCTCACAGAGAGGCCGCCGAGGAAGCCATAAATAACAGCCTCAAATGTCACTGCCGTGCTAACCCCCCTCTCCTGCTGCACATCCCCTTCCCACCTCTCCAGGAGCCCGCAGCTGGCCGAGATCACCCCCAGGACAAACCTGACAGCCCCGAACCACCGGGCTGTGGGGAGCACCGGGAAAAACGCACAAATGAAGCCCTCAGTGCCTCCTTTTACCCGTGCAAAGGGATTTTTGCTGCTGCCCCCAGGGGTGGCTGTGCCCATCTGGGGCTCCGGAGCATCCAGCAGAGCTGGGGAGCTGGCAGGGGAGCCAGGGCACCTGGAGCTGTGCTTGGGCCCTGCCTGCCGGGCAGAGTTGGAGTTTTGGCAACAAATTCCTCCCCAAGAAACCCTGAGGGGGCTGTTCCAGCCCCAGCTGCCCCAGGCCCAGGGGCAAACCCTTCGTGCCCCCCTCCCCAGCTGCCCCAGCCCCTCCAGCCTCTCCACCTCGCCCGTCAGGAGACTCTGGAAGAACCGAGAGAGAGACAATAAAGTTCTAAAGTGAAGAGCTCTTTAAATATTAGCTCAGCTGGTATTATCATACATTTTTCCAAGTTCAAACATGATAAAGTGATTTGAGAGTTTGCCAACTCCATATTCAGGGGAAGCATGCAGAGAGAGGAGAAACGCTGATATCTTTGATGTAAGTTCTTTTTCTTTCCTCTCCTTTTGTTGACTTTAAAGAGCACTCGCCTTAAACCTGATTTCAGAAGGCATCAGAAAATACTGGAAATTACACAACAGCTTTAGGAGCAGAGTTGCAGGTGGCAAGATATTTATTTTCCAAAAGCAGCTCTCCACGAATGGATGAGCCATCCCAAAGAAATGGTTATTTTCTTTGCCATCTTATTCACAGAAAAAGCCCTATTGAATTTCTGCTATTCAGTCATTTATTATTTAGTGGCTGAGAGAGCTGGCTTTTTACATTCTTCCCCACATCAGTGAGAGGAGACAATCCTTAAAAACAAATTCCTAAAGTGACAATGAACTTCTGGCTCCCACTCCTAATAAGCAGCCCTGAACATCTCTCTCTCCAGGACACGCTGTCACAGCAAAAGCACTTTGAAAACAGAGGGATCTGGCAAACAGGGCACTTCCAAGGTGCCTCGGCTTTGATAGGAGCTGCCCCAACTTGGGATGAGGTTTAGGGGGTCCAAGATAAATTATCCAGAAGTGAAATCAGCACTTGCAGAGGGGCCACGACACAAACATCCCACGTCCAACCCTTCCCACCGTATCCACAGAGGATATTTTGAACAGTAAAACCTTGCAAGGCTGAATAATGGCTTTAAAGACAAATTGTTTGGAATAATTTGAATTTCACCACCTTCCTAAGTGTCCAGGAGAGCTTGACACCCCCCTGAAAGAACCACTCTAACACCCAGACGTTCATTAAAATGTAATAATATAGATTAAGTTTACTTAATCCTGCTGCAGAGTGCCACAGAGAAAAAGCAATATTCATTACACTTGGCAAAAGCAGGAATGGTGAGTGGGAGCCAAAGCAGGCCTGGATGCCTGCTTGTTTCCTCATCTTTTTTTAAAGCCTTTTTTAAATTTTCTTCCATCCTTCTGCACTGGCATGCTCCCTAAATGCAGCAAAGACAGAAGGTAATTACATATCGTGACTCATTAGCAGAAAAAAAGGAAAAGTGGGAGCAAAAGCAATAGGTAGGTGGGGGTAAATTTACCACATAATGATTTAAAAGTTTTGGACTCCTGCACACGGGAAAAAAAAAAAAAAAAGGGAAGGAATTTAGTCATTCAGACTGTGAAATTCTAGGAGACTAAATGTCTACTTAAATTATTTCATCACATATTCATTAGGCCATCCCAGGGAAAGCAGTTATATTATTTGATGGGGTTTTAGCTCTTTCCTGGCACCCTGAAGAAGACAAAGAAGAATGGACAGATTGAACAAAAGATGAACAAAGGAAGCAGCGGGGAAAGGAAGGCAGAGAAGTCTTTGAAAAAACAAAAAAACCCACAGGCCTATTGAGCCAGGGCATAAAAACCCCAAGGTTTAATTCCAGGCCCTGACACCGAGTGCTGGTCCAAGCCCAGGCCTGGTTATTGCCCTGCTCCTCCTTCAGCCACCCTGGAATGCCAACGCTGCTCTTTCCTGCTGGTTTGGCTTCCCTGCACCACAAATAAATCAGGAGTTATGCTGCAACATGTTTCTTCCATAGCACCAAGCACATAAAGGAATTTATCCTCCGAGTCCACTAGACTGTAGAACAAATAAATATAAATAATGATAAAGGAAAAGGAGAAGGAAAGCGAAACACTGATGTGGGAAGTCCGGAAATCTTTATTTTACCCGGAGTCATTGCCCATAAACTTCTCCCCTTAATAACTGCTGGTTCAGTGTGGGGGTTTTTTAAAATGTTTTTAATGATAATTAAAACTCTTAAGCCAGTTTCTTTTCAAAAACATAATATCTCCCTTTTTGGCTGTGCCACAGCAGAGGATCCTCTGCTTACTCCCTTCGAATTTTAAAACGTGGACTTAAAGGCCCAGGAGGACAGAATACATTTTCTGCTATTTTAAAGAATTAGAATGTGTTGGGGAAAGACTCTCCTTGGCTGGGAGCTGCTTTATTAAAAGGATGTTGCAGCTAGAGAGTGGGGAAAAAAAAAATAGGACAAAGCATCCAGTGGGAGCCATTGTTCTCCTTGGGGCAGAGCTGGGGAAGGAATGGCCCAGGCAGAGGAGCCCAGCCAAGAGCAGGAGATAAAAACTCATCTCCCCGTCACGGAGCCAAAGCTCCCTGGCAGCTGCTGGGGCTGGGAAATCCAGCCCAGCCCCAAAGTCCCCCAGAGGAGAGGGCTGAGCTGCAGCCCCTGGGCAGGGCCGTGGGGGGCTCAGCAGGGCAGCTCCGGGCACGGGGGGCTCCTGCTGCCAGAACTTTGGGGTAAAACCTCCAAACCCCCAGCTGGTGTGGGCTCAACATTCCTGAGCCTGAATTTCAGCTCGCTGACCATCACTGGCTCCTTTCCCAAGGGAAAACTGCCAACAGTTTCTCTTTCCAAACCATCTCTCTGCGTTTCTCAGCACAGGCTCAGCAAACAGTGTTCCCTTTGCCAGAACAACTGTCCCAGGGGTTGTTTCCTATTCCTGACCCAATGGAGAGCAGTGTCAGTGCCATGGAGCAAGAACAGACCTTTTTACACAGCGTGTTCTAAAAGAAACTGCTGGGATTGTAAATAAAGCTTCTTTCTCTGCTGACAATCCTATGGAGTCAATCCATTCCGTGTCCTGCCGTGACAGGCTGGAACTGGGAAAACTCACACCTCCCCAGTCGTGGCCAGACTGGAGCTGGTGCAGTCCTCATCCCTGGAGGCGTCCAAGTGTGATGGTCCTGGCTTGTTTTTCTGCCAAGGTCGGGATTCATAGCACAGGAGTCGCAGTTTAGTGTTTGGACTCAGACGTTTATTTACTCTTATCTGCGTTACAGCCCCACAGGCCGTGAGTTCTGCTATTCTGTAATTAACAAGGGTGCAAAACGGGTGCCGCTCTATCCCTACAAAGCCTTTTCAAGGACAGTCTGTCCAGCTGTGAACGAACACCTAAATTATTTTTACTTTAAACCCAGTAACTAACCACTTGGAGTCCTCAGTGTGGATGGACTTTATTCACCAATTACAGAAAACCACCCAAACCCACGGAGAAGAAGGAAGAGGAAGGTGAAGGAGAAGGACTTAGCACCCTAAATCCTCCATCTTGCCCCATATATATCACTATGTAGTAAACCCCCAAACTCCAAGTTTTTCACCCTGTGAGGTCACACACTTCCATTCACACTCCACGCCCACAACCCCAGGGCCATCACTCAGTTTTGGAGGCCTGTCCCACGGCCTCAGGTCAGACGTGGTGCTTGCCTGAGGGTCAGGGCCTTTTAGAGCAGAAAGCCTGAAATCCTCAGCTTCCAGAACTCCAGCATCCAAGGAATTCCTGGCTGTGGCACTCAGTGACAAGGCACAGCTTGGAGTGGATGATCCTGGAGGTTTTTTCCATCCTGTGGGCCTGCAGCTCCAGAACTCAGCTGTTCCATCCCTCTGGAAGGCTCCTTTCTCTGACACTTGTGTCCATTCACAAACAACTGACAGGATGGGGGGGTTACCACCTATTAAGCAAAAGAAAATTTGAATAAAAATGCTATTTTTTTTACAGCCAGTTATAGATCACCTTAACTATGCCAGACTCCTCCAAAACCGGTCTAACTTCTGGTATTTAAACTCAGAAAATTCACTTTTACCCCACTGAGTCCCACAGTCCAGCAGAAGGGAGCATGGCACACACCCTCCCCAGTGTGGGAATGCAGCCAGGCAGCACCAGCAGCGCAGAAGTGGGAGCAGAGGCTTGGAGAGCTGATTGTTCTCCTCCAAAGACAGCAGATTTTTGCGCTTTGGTTCTATTCCTTTATGAGTGGAGTACCAGCCCCTTCACTCAGGACCCAGAAGGTAAGAGCACAATTTAGAGGGTGGGCTTCGAGCAGCCAGAGCATCCCTGCCATGAGAAACGGGCCTGTGACTCTCAGTGCCTGCCGTAATTCAAATCTGGGGTTCTGCTCACAGCACAGCTTCCAGAATTTAATTCTCCATATTATCTCAGAGTTAGCACCTGTCACATGATGCCACTGCAGGTAAAACCCTCTGATTCCTGTGCCTACCAAAAACCCACGCAAATGTAAACATTTAACTCTGAGATCTGCTTTGGAAATAAAACCAAAATAACCCCCAGCGAGACAAGCAGGGGCGAGGAGCCAGCATTAGTGACCCCTCTGGTAAAACCTCTTTGCTGCTGCAGTACAAACCACGTGAAACGCGTTTTGGAGCTCCCATCCATCCCCAGCTTTAATGCAGCCTGAGCTGCATCAGATTCCCAGGCACAGCATAACCAGCACAGCAATTCCCTCCAATTTAATACCAATAATCCCACCTAGGAGAGAAATCATGACTCTTAACTCTTATTTGCAATGACATCCTCCCTTTCACTCTAAGCACCGTTCTTCAAACATTTCTAAACTTTCCCTCTTCCTTCCCTGTGCCTTGGTAGGAATTTGCCTGTCACCGAAGGCTGTACACAAAGAGAGACACAGACACTGAGCACAAAGATATCAGGAAGTGGTTTTCCTAGCAACAGTAATCATCTGAGAGATCCCAGAACATCCTTCCTATTCATGCAGCATTTTGTGTTTTGAATAGTGCTGACAGGTGAAGTGGATTCATAGTATTTAATACAAAAAATGTTGCTGTGGATGGGAATGGCACAAAAGCAAAAATATCCACACTATTCATGAACAGATGAATTCAGCGTTTTCATAACCTTCCAGATTATTCGCTAAGGCACGGTTTCAAAAGCAGAGACTTTCCCCTTCCCACAGAATGAACAACCCAGGGGGCTCTGGGGGAGCAGAATCCCCAGGGTTTGACCTCAAACCTCCCAGCCCCACTCAGCCAGGGTGTCACCCACGTCCCTCACAGCCTTCCCTGCACCCAGCAGGGCCCTCCTGCCCTGGGATCCCCATCTCCTCCCACCATGGGGATGTGCAGACCTCCAGGTTGCTGCAGAGGAGCCCTTCCTGCTGGTGAGACCCGGGTTTTCCTCTCACAGCCCACGATTTTAGCTCAAACCTGTTGCTGCAGGAAATCCTGGACAAGCTGGGGACCTTCCAGGCGCTGAGCTCAGGCTCCCTGCCCAACACAACCCCGGGCACGACCCTGAATTTGGGTGCCTGAAGGGATCTGAGACACGACAGGCATCAGGGGTCGTGCGGGGGATGCAGCAGCTCTGCAAAACCAACACAAAGTCCCCAAATCCTTGGTGTCCTGCGGGGCAGCTCAGATGCCACAGAGCTGCTGGGATTGTGGAAGTGCACGAGCAGAGCCCCAGAGCAATCCAGGGCCCCTCTCCCCCACCCATGGGAGATTTAACGCCACCAGGGTTTTGTTCCTCCACCCATGGGAGATTTAACACCACCAGGGTTTTGTTCCTCCAGCTTTTTGCTCCCGTTTTCACGAAATTCCACTCCAGATTTCTGTCGTCTCGTGGGAAGCCCAACACATTCATTTTCTTCCTGGGCCACATCTCAGTTGTTCTCCTGCTGCTTCTCCCTCCTTGCCCACCAGAACGTGCCTTCCACACGAGTTTCCCACCCCTATGCATTCCTCAGCTGCCTCCCAGCCTGCTCCCATGGACTTATGGAGCACTGATTCACTCTGAAAATCTGGATTTTTCCGGCAGGTCTTTTCAGTTTGCACAAGCTCAATGGATTAATTATTGCCATTCCCTTCAGGAAATCATCCAGCCTCTCCAGAACCCCATCTCATCCTGGCCTTAACCTTCCCTGCACTGATTTTTTAGGTTGTCAGGGTATTAAAGTCCTCACTCCCTCCACCTGCATCCCAGAATCTATAATGGGAACACCAACAAATCCTTGGCTGCAGGCACGCCAGAGGATGGGACTTATTACCTGAGAGGTTCCTGCTTGGGGTTTTTTATGCATTGAAAGTAATAATAAATTAAATTGAAAGGGATAAATTCAGACCAGATGTGAACAGGTATAACGGATGGCGGTGTCAGAGGAAATTAAACAGTGACAAACAGTGGGGTAAATTACAGTGTCAGGGTGAGCTGGTTTTAAAGGGACATCAGCAAGGGAGCCTGCGTGCAGGGGGCTTTTAGAAAGTACAAGTTTCCTGCAATTGAAATACACAGGGTATGGATTATAAATATGTTCGAGGAGAGAAACTGCTAATATGAGGCTTTGAGATGGCACAAGATTAATCAGCTTCCTTCTGCTCTCCGCAGCCTTTCCTCTGGATGTTTTTTCTCCAGCTTCCCTCTGCCTTTGGCAGGTGACATCCTCTTTGTATCGACTGAGGCTGTTCTAGTGAAATTTGCACACCCGCTTTGCACCTCTGCCAACCCTCCTGCATGGGGTGTCCTCGCAGGGCAGAAAATGTCACGGCCCAAGAGGCCTTCTAACTTCCCTCCAGCAAGAATTCTTCCCCACCCTTAGAAAAGAAAAAAAAAAAAAATATCTTTATTAAATCAAAATATTTTGGGAGTGAAGCCCATAAAAAGTGATATTAAAACTCCCAACTTGAAAGTGCTTCATAACCTTCTAGAAATACTCAATGATATTTAAAAACCCCAGATCCTTCATGGCTTCAAAAATGCCAAGGAAAGGAATGCTATATTCCAACCAAATCTGCTCCCTGCATCTCACAAACAGCTTGAGGATCTATAATGAGCTACAATAAATCTTTCAATTGAAGCACTAATTAACTTTGGAGTTGCTTGTCTCATTATGAATCCAAGTTTCATGGCAGTAGCCACCTCCAGGAACTGCCCCATGGACTTTTTTAAACCAAGGCAGCGTTAAATAACTTCCTTTTCAAGGACAAGGAGACACACATGGGCAGCCAAATCCATTCCATGTTCCTCTCCAACCTGCCTGGGGAGGGTTTGGCTTTAAAGCACTGAGGGAAAGGTGACTTTGAGCACTCAGACATTCGTGGAGTCAGAGCTCCAGCACAGGCAAACCCTCCACTTCTGCTGACTGCAGGAATCAGTCGCCCTTCTGTTTACAAGTGGGAAATAACATTATGCTGTACTTTGAGGGGCTTGGAGTCAATTTGAAACAAGCCTCCAGCAGCAGCACCAATAAAAGCTCCTGGAAATCGCTGTGCCAGCCCCTCGGGCCACTGACACAAGGACAAATCCACACCCACAGCCCTGCTAGAGGATTCCCCTGGAACAGGGGGCTTAAAGCAGGGAAAAAGGCACCTTTGCTCCAACCAGAACCAGCTTAATCCAAGATGTGACGCTGCTGATGGAAGCTGGGAAGGGGAAGAAGGGACAGAGGATTTAAACTCACTGGAAATCCATCGCGACGAAAGCTCAAAGAGCCCAGGGTGAAAATGCTCATCAGAGACACGCAGCTCTTGGTCTGGACAGAAATCCTTCCCTGGGAGGGTGCTGAGGGGCTGGCACAGGGTGTCCAGAGCTGCCCCTGGACCCCTGGCAGTGCCCAAGGCCGGGCTGGGTGGGGTTTGGAGCAGCCTGGGACAGTGGAAGGTGTCCCTGTCCATGGCAGGGGTGGAGTGGATTACATTTAAGCTCCCCTCCAACCCAGACCATTCTGTGATTCCCAAAGGAGTTGCAGCACTTCCAAGAAGCCAGTCTGAATCGCTGGTGCTCCCCCAGGGCTGGAGCTGGGCTGGTGCTGCAGAAGCCCCACACGAGGAGCACAGCGTTGCTAGGCTGGAGCTGCAGCTTGGGAACGTGGTTATTTCTAAACTTGAGAGAATTTACACCAGATTAATATCCCACCCCAGCTCCACCGCACATTCCCTGCAGTTTGGCTACCAGGAAACTGCAGAGCAGGCTCCAAATGGGGCTTCAGCCCAAATCCCACAGGGAGAGCTCCCTGCTCTGACACCCCACACCCTCCCTGTCACGGCAGGACACGAAATGGATTGACTCCATGGAGCTGTCAGCAGAGGAAGAAGCTTTAGTTACAATCCCAACAGTTTCTTTTAGAACACGCCGTGTAAAAAGGTCTGTTATTGCTCCATGGCACTGACACTGCTCTCCATTGGGTCAGGAATAGGAAACAACCCCTGGGACAGTTGTTCTGGCAAAGGGAACACTGTTTGCTGAGCCTGTGCTGAGAAACGCAGAGAGATGTTTTGGAAAGAGAAACTGTTGGCAGTTTTCCCTTGGGAAAGGAGCCGGCAATGGTCAGCGAGCTGAAATTCAGGCTCAGAAATGTCGAGCCCACAGCTCCCTGCCCCTCTGATCTCCTGGTGTCACTGCTGGGGTGGGAACTCCTTGTGGGGCTGGATTGAACCCAGGAGAGGTGAGCAGGTGAGCCCCTGCTGAAATCAGCCGTCTGTGTGGGAGGGGATGCTCAGAGCTCGTGTCAGTCCTGCCCCATCTCCCCACCCCTCCAAGGGAACCGATCAGACCAGAGGGCTGGGGAGGCAGTTCTACAGACATTCATGAAAACTGCATTTGAGGTTAGAATGAGATCCCCTCTTACGTTACAGAGGAGAGGAAGAATTCGTGTGAGTGCTTTTCCCACCATTTCAGCACCAAGGAGATCGGGGGTGTTGGAGTTCCACAGAGCTTTTGGTCCTCAAAGGACAAGGCTCCTTAAATCACATCTTAAACCAAATATCCTTGGAAAGAAACAATTTCAATGCCATTTCTGCAACACGTTGCTTGAGACTCCAAGACATGAGGCACAAGAATACCCTCCAAAATCACATTTCTGGTCACTGAACACCTTTGCAGAAGCCTGCCAGGGTCAGCAGATACATGGGCCTGTGCTTTAATTATTAAACAAGTTGGCAAGAGCTGAAAGATTAGCACTTGAAAAAAAAACCAAAAAAAATCTTTCCTTTAATAAAATGGTGTGGATGTTTCTTGGTTCGACATTTATTATTTCATCTGTGTCCAGATGGGAATGATGAGTATTTGGATAAATGGATTTAAATGCTTGGCTTTACATTAGCCTCTGTGTCCTGCCCACTCCAGAAGCTCCAAGGCAGCCTCTTGCACAAACATTTCTCTATAAATCAAAGAAATAGCACTGACTTCTCATGCAGGTAGTTCATGGAGGGGTTACTTTTCCCCCATTAGTAAAAGCTAAGCATTAAAAGGAAAAATTGATCTGTCTAAGGGCAGTCCAAAAGCACCCAAGTCCTTCCTTTCTTCCTTTTCTCTCTCCCCATCCCCAAATTTTAATGTAAAATCAAACCAATCCACACAAATCACATTTCTAACTGTACGAAACAACTTCTGCAAAAGAGAGAAAATGGCTTTGTCTGAACATATTGAGCATCTCCTCACAGGCCACACAAAGACTGTTGGGATTTCAGGACACGAATTTATCAGGTTTCAGAGAAATAAATCACTGCCACAGGGTCTATTTTTAAAAATTATTTTATCTCCTGGAGGTCTAAAGGGTAAAAATGAGCAAGTGCAGCAACATGTGGTTACAGAGCAGCCTGCGGAACAGAGAACACCCCGTGGACAGAGCAGCAGGTCCTGCTGCACACTCCTGCTCCCATCAGAGCCCCTTCTCCCAACACATCCAGTCCTGTGCAAGGTCCATCCAGCTCATTTCTCCAAGTGCAGACACCCAGGGAAATAAATGGCTGATTTTCTTTGCATGAAGCAAACAGAGGGGGAAAAAAAAAAAAAATCAGCTGCATGAACTTGGAAGCAAGCTCCACTGGCACCATTGCTTTTAGCAAGATGCTATCTGACATCTTTTGGCTGAACAAGTCCCTTTTGTGGGGAGGATTGTACAGCAAATATTTCTGAGTAGCATAATGTTTGTTGGATATTGCTCTGTTAGGGCAGCTTGTGTTTTCACTCTATTCTGCTTTTGTATGCGAGGGTGTGGAATTTGTTAATCTAAATAAAACTCAAAATAGACAGCATGGCTTAAAGAGCTGCTGACGCCTGGTGGGAAATTTTGAAAGAGTTCTGTGTCAGAAAGCAATCCTGAGCAGGAGCATCTCCAGGCTGCAGGGGAGGAACCTTCCAAGGGCTGCGCTGGGCTCTTCAGTGGGAGCTCCAACCACCTCAGTAATTCAGACTTGGCTCTGCAGGGCTTTGCATCCATCCTGCTCCCCATCCCCGTCCCCGTCCCAGAGCAGGGTGATGCCTGGAGTTTTTGCTTTGCTGTATTTCAGGCTCTGTGCTCCCAGCGGAGCAGCTCCGAGCTCACACTCAGGGTCACTCAGCTCCGCACAGAGCAGGGACACAAAACAAATCCTGCTCCTGCTGCACACCAGGGACAACTTTCAGCCCAAAAGCACAACCAGCAGTGGGCTGGAGGGAGGAACAAGAGGGATGGGACCTCACAGCCTGGAGCTGGAACTGGGCAATTAAACCCCAATGTGCAAATGGACCAGAACTTATAGAAGTGTGAGACATTGTGACCGTTTGTCCATTTTGTGTCCATTTTGTGTCCATTTAGTGCCCATTTTGTGTCCATTTTGTGCCCATTTTGGGTCCACCTTGGGTGTAGCCCTGGCCATGCCCTGTCCTGCCCAAGGTGCACCCTAAAGGCCTTGCAATAAACCCCTACTTTATTCTCCAGCTCTGTGCAGTCTCTGTAAAGGGAATTTTATCCCCACATGACGCCGGAGAGCTCTCTCCACTCAGCCCGCTGTTATTTTCAGATTTGTTCCTATAAATTTCCCATTATCTCTACATTTCTTGTTGCCACACGTGTTCCCTCTTGCTTCATCTTTGCCTTCAGGTGGGGCCTCACTCTGAGCCCCCTCCAGATTTCAGTCTGATCTTTGCTCTGTCACAGGGCAGGGACCTGAGCTTTGCTCTTCTCAAAATAACTCAACACTGGATTTGCGGATTTCCAGCCAGAATTTGGTCTTTGCTCAAACCTCCAAATTGGCATCTCAGACTATGAGATATCTAAAAGTGGCTATCAAAAACTACTGAAAGGTCACTGTGTGCTCCTGCTGACTGAGGTTACAAATCCTTCACCAGCTTTCACAAGGAAATTCAGATCCCAGCAGCTCAAGTTCCCCAGTAGGCGTATTGAAAGGTTTGGAAAAATTTCACAGGGGTTACTCTGAATTTAACAGATTTTTTTCTCATTAATCTGTCAGTATAAAGTCCATTTCTTCCACATCATGGTCTCAACCTTCAACAGGTATTACAATAGGGTGTGAATAGTCTCCCAAAATGGGTCCCACCTGATGGTTCTGAGCCATTCAGTGTTTTGGGAAGCTCAGGTGAAAATAAAACCGGAATGGCTGGAAAACTTCTGGTTTTGTGCATGACAGTGTCCTCACTGCTCCTCCAAAACCACAGTTCATTCCATAAGGTCACTAAATGGTGAAAGCAAATTGGAATTTTTGCCGAGTTTCTCCTTTAAATCTGATTACTGCAATCCATCCTTTCATTCTTAGAGCGACTGGAAACGTGTCCATTACTCACAGGCAGAGGAGCCAAGCCTACCAAGAATGATTTGGCAAGGACTGAAGATGAATCACGGCACATCTCTGCAGCAGGAGCCCATTGTGAATGGAATTAGCTATTTTTTTTTTTAATACATTTGTTTCCAGCATGCAAAGATTCAGAGAAAAAGGGAATGAACCTGGAAAGATGCAGGAGCTCCCCTGGGCTGGTACAGGGAGCGCTCAGAGAAACCAGTTTATTAACACTGAATATCACCTGCAAACTGGGGTAATCTGGGGTTCGTTTGTTTTTAAAGAAGAGGGAAAGGCTGAGGTGAAAACACTCACTAAAACAGAACTGAGCTGATCTGGGCTGCCACCCTCAATGACAGACAATCCGTGGAGCACTAGCTGTTGGTTTTAATTGAGAAAATTAATTTCTAATTGAAGGCATTTTAACTTGTCAGCCCACCTGGGCAGAGGTTTGGAATTCTGTAGGATTCCTCCTTTTGAAAGCCATTGCCTTTGGAATCTGCCTCATTCCCCCCTGTTTAGGTCACCTGGATTAGCTTCCACTGCTGCCTGTCATTCCAAGCTGAATCAAGACTTTGGGGGCAAATTCTCTTTTTTTTTTTTTT
>WBMY01015895.1:48205-77940 GCA_013397315.1 Donacobius atricapilla
GTACAAGACTAAGAGGCGCGGGGGGGGGGGAAAAAAGCTACCAAAAAACCCTTAAACAAAACTAAAGCCCAAACAAAAATTAGGCAAAACCACACCGGTTTTATTCGCTTGGAGTTCAAGAGCCAAAGCAAGTTTAATGCCAAGAGGATGGGAATAAGTGAGAATAAATGACTGCTATAGCCGCTTTTAGAACCTCGAGGCGCTCAGAACGTGCTCGTGCAGCCGCATCTTCATGTTTGGGAGCAGTCCATCCCAAACCACCTCGCTGCTGCCCCACTTGTTCCACCCTGTCTCAGATAATCATTCCCATAACGAGACCAGCGAGGCTCTGGACAGAGCTTTCAGAGCATCTCATGAAAGGAGATTTGCAATACCCTTGTGGGCCCAAGCACATTGTCAGACACTCCTTCCTTGGCTGGGTGCTCTTCACGAGCAAATCAAGAAAAGCTTCCCCTGTAGAGACGGCTGGATGCAGTTTTTCATATCAGGAATCAATTATAACTGAAGAAAATAGGCTGTGCCGGCTTGGGCTGCTCGACCTTCCAGGAGAGATTATCTAGACAGTGAAAATAAGGCTACAAGTGGGATTGGCAAGGCCTGGCTCACAACAGCCTCGTTGTCCATCTCTTCTCCTGCAGTTCACCTCTAATCAGAGCTGAGCGTTGGAGTCAGCTCTCATTTCTGCTGGGGAAGCTCAGGGATGATCTCATCACCCCAGAACTCTGCTTTTGGACAGATCTGATTCCAGGGGAGGTTCAGAAGTCCGATCTGTCCGGCTGACACTGCACAGCCCAGCTCCACTTTTGCCTTCTGGTGCAGTCAGAGCACGAGGGGAGAGAAGGAACAGGAGAGCCTTGGTTGGGAGGTCAGAGGTGGAGAAGGAAGAGTGGAGATTTAATTAAAAAAAAAAAAAAATTGTACCACAAAATTATTGCTTTGAAAAACAAACCTGGAGAGCTGAGGCAGGCTGCAAGGTGAGATCTTGCTATAATGCCATGGGCAGAAACAGCAAATAAAGGGACGGAAAGAAAGAAAGGAAAAACAAGGAGTAGCTGAGCATTTCTTTCTTTGCAGAGCCAACTCAGCCTAACTTGAGGAAGTAGCATTTATTATGACAAACTGAGTCTAGACAAGATCTGTCAGGTTCAGCTGCACTGCATGGCTTTAGGTGCACACGTTTTTACTACAGATTGTAAGCAGAGACATATGAAACGAGAATCTCAACATTGAGCCCTGCTGGATCTTCCAGGCTTCCTGCCTGAACACATTTGCATGAAGTGCTTGTCACTGGAGGATCTTGACAGCCACAGGGTTAAACTGCTCCCCTCTCCCATCTGTGCCTTCTCAAGGCCATTGGGCAACATCAACTCCCCAGATATCAAAGGGATTCTTCATTTCAGGAGCTGCTTATCCACTGACACACTCAGCACTTGCTGTTCTTAACTGCGGTGCTCCAATAGTGGAGTTAAATAAACCCTTTTTTAAAAATTCCATTTTGTGCCAGCTGCAAGCCCTGAGCTAACTTCTTTGGTTCTTCCTCTGCCCAACCCAGGCAAGGTCGCAGCAGCTTGAGGAGGGAATTAAAGGTGGATTTTTTGGTTGGGGTTTTGCCTCTTTGAGTGTTTGTTTTCCACCGTATTTGGCAAGTAAAACAAGAGCCTGGAAAGACCCCAGAAGTCCAATATTCTCCAAAGCTTGGAGGATGCTTGAAATTATAGAAATACTCTTGCAAGCTGAGCAGCTGTTGACATTGCTAGGAAGCCTTAGAAAGGATCACAACTGGTACCATTAAAACACTTTCCAGAGGAAAAAGCAGAAATTACCACAACTTGTCAATAAAAACAGTTTATGTTAAGGGGTTTTTCTTTAACACTCAGCTTGGAATACCTCATTGAAAACTCAAGTTTAGAATGAGAAGGATGAAAAGGGTAAAGCCTACATGGAATATTTGGCTAAGATATCAACTCTTACTTTCCGAAAAACATGGATGTGGACCTTTTACCTTGATTCTGCTGTGAAAATGCTTAGAAAACCTGGAAAGCTCAGGCAGCTTTAATTGGGACCGAACAAGGTTGGGATGAAGTGTGTTTTCCATGGTTCTAGACATCCAGCCAGATCTGCTGCTGACAAGAACAGAAGCAAAATCTCTGAAGGGAAAAAAAAAAAAAAAAAAAAAAAGATAAAGCCAAAATCTGCTGAAATCTGTTTTGATTCTGTGACCCAGATACCAGCAGGGAAATAACAAACGTTTGCTGTATGTTACACTTGGCTTTCTGTTGCAGAGCTGAGCCTCAAATGACCCCAGAGCATCCATTTGCTGGATTAGAAACTTTCTCAGAAACCAACAGAAGCCAAGATATTCCCGACGATGGGCTTGTCTTTAAAATCAGAACTCTACAGAGGGTGAAAATTCCTGTTTACAAATGGGTGACTTCCATAGTTTCTACTACAAAAAAAAAAAAAAGGAAAGGTCCAAAAATAAAAATGTCTCCAAGATTTAAAAAAAACCAGCATCTCTATTTTCCTTTTTAATATTGTATCTATTAGAAAAATCTCTGGACAAAGTGAAGAGCATTTTGAGAAGATTCACTCCCCTTCGCAGGCTTTTTTTACTTCTGCAGGTTCCAGTCTTTTCCTTTCTATATCCCCTTCAATTCCGCGAATCCTGAAAAAGCACGGATCAGATTTTTCATGAAAACTGGAGAATTCTGTCAGAAGTTTTACAACTCCCGGCTGAAAGCCTTTCCCTCCCGGAGCTGCACCTTTTTGCACCCTGGGCTCCCGCAGCGTGACGAAACAACCCGTGGGATGAGGTTGTACCCCCAGCCCTGACCCCATCCTCTGCCTTCCCAACGTTTCCTCCCTTTTCCCAACCCTCTTCCCCCTCTCCAAGCTCCATCAAACCTTTCCCCAGCCTCCGGAGTGACCCAGGAGTGTTTCCAGCAGCCTGCACACGGGATGTGATGCGGCAGGACGTGATGGATGCAGCCTGACCTGACACGTCAGGACGCTGCTTGTCACATGTGGAACTCAGCAAGAAAAATGGAATAAGCAACCCTGACATGTCCATAATAACCGAGGATTTCTCCTTTCCTCATTATCTCCAGTTGCTCCAGCCTTTACCACGCTCAATTTTGTCTCCATAGGACGGCAACTCACCTGCTCTTGGGACAGCATTTGGGCTACGATCCCAAAATCTTTACAGGGCGTTCTCTCCCCCGTGTAAAATTTTGATAAAGCAAAGACTGAAGGCTTAAATTGCAGGTTGGCCACATAAAAGCAGGGTGCACATCCCATCCCTCCTGTAAATTAGGGAATGAAAGCAGCCTCTCACCTCTGGGGACCGGCAGGAACCTTCCACACCAAGGTGCTAAAAGCTGAGCCGGTGCTAATGACTCACTCTGAATTTCCTTCCAGTGGATGCTGGACTGCTTTCCTTGAGTTTCTGTTTAAAAGGCAAGGAAAAAAAAAAAAAAAGGAATGGAAATCAAGCTTATGCAGGGCTTACCTGCAGCTCTGAGCTGCTGTTACTCCAAGGCAGCAGACTGGCATTGCCAATGTGTACTTTATGGCTATTCTGCTCCTAACGCTCTCTTTTTATCAATAAAAAGCGATAAAGGTCCTCCAGCACCTCAAAGGCAGCTGTAAAAGCCATTACAAACTTATTTTCCCAGGACATTTTTTTTCCTTGGCACTTCATTTCAAGTATAAGACTCCAAGAGGAGCCTACAGAAAAATTCTCATTCTTCAGAAAGTGTCCAGGGCTCCCTGCCCTGCTTCTCACAGCAGCCTCTGAGGGGCTTCAGCAGTGTCAGAGGAAGCTCTGTCGGATCTGGAGCCAGACAGAGCAATCAGATCCCAGGTTATTTCACACTCAAGTCAGCATATGGGAGGGAAGGTAAAGGTTAGTTGGCATGTTAATAAAAATGACTTGAAACAATTCCAGTTGGTGTCACTTTCAAGTAGAAGGATATTCTCCAAATGGCAGAGTTGTCAGCAAATGCTGGATAAGGCCCAATCTTCAGGTGTTTCCAATATCCTGCGCAAGCTGCAGACTGACAGCAGCACCCCCAGGGTTTAACTGATGCTGGACAAATCCCTGAACTCCTTCCTGGCAACTCCTGCATCCTTACCAAGGGACAGCCCGTGTCCCTCTAGGGCCTGCAGGCATTGCAGGAGACAGGGGCAGCAGGTTCCCTTGAAAACCCTTCTCTCCAAGGCTCTCTTTGAGTTTCCTTAACCTTTTTTTGTGTTGCTATGTCCATTGCTACTTGCTTAAAGCATTTCTGCCCCCACAGAAGAGGTTTCATTCTTTCTTCCTATAAATAATATCCAGAAAGAGCTGCCATCACTTCAAACTCATTTAAAAAAAAAAAAAACCAAAATCACAAAACCAATCACAACCTAACATTTGCCCAAGAACTATTTGGTCTGTGGAGGAAAAAGGACACAACTGAAGAGGGGCCACGATGAAATGCCACAGCAGAACAGGCTTCAGACTGGCAGCACTCTGAAGTGGCAGCTTTTACTCCGGGAGATAAACTAGATTAATTATTGCTCAAGACTTGGTATATGGCTGGAGCTCCAACAGCCCAGCAAAAAAAACCCAAATGGGATTGGGTGATAAGGAAGTGAAAGGCTCCCTGGAAGTATGAACAAGCAAGGGCAAACTTGAAGTGTATTTTAGTAAACACACACCTCTGTGGCCAGCTAATATTTCAAACATCAATTACCAGCGCTGGTCTCCAGAGCAGCAGTTGTTGACTTTGAAGACTGGAGGTGATTTCATTAAATAAGGTGGCTCCACTGTGATAAATCCAACGGAGGCAGCCCCGGAAGGGTCTGAGCGTGGCTATTTGACTTTTAGATCAAACCAATCTGGCTAAAACTCTCTGAGATCCAGCCCAATGGCTTTTCTTCGCTGGACAATGTTATCGTGGGCAAATATCCACACAAAGGAGGAGGCAGGGGCCAGCCCCGGCGAGGAGTGGGAATGCAGCTCCCAGGTTTGGCTCCCTCAGCTCTCTGCGGCTGAGCTCACACCCCTCGCCAAGCCCCAGAACACCTGAGCTGGGCATTAATCACCTGCAGCACGAAGGGTTCCTGATAGGGACCCCATTGTGTGCCCGGGGTGGGCAAGTCAAGCTCTGTGTTTGCCTTGCTCGGAGCTGAATTTCCTCTGGAAACCAACACCAAGCGAAAGCCAAACAAAATAGAAGCAAATCCAGACACTGACAGCCTCAAAGCTGCTCAAGTCCTCTTCAAGCTCAAGTTAAGAGGGAATTCACACCAACCAAATACTCATTTTACTGAAAGTTTTCGTGGCACATTCACCTACAGGAAGCTATGTATTTCATTTTCACCACTAGTCTTAGAAAATCCTAAAAAAAACCAGGGAAGGATGGACAAATAAAAGCTACCCAGACGTGAAACCTGGTAAGACATTTTATAGACAAATTACTTCCATCTTGAAAGGATAGCCTGCCATTTTAGCACCGTATCTGGTTTATTTAATGCGGTAATTTTAAGCTTGGTGTAATCCTTCTTTTTGTTCCCCCCAGTAATTTTTGTTACACTGTCTTATGGGAGGATAGGGTTAAAAAAAACCCCAACAAATTAGAGCAGGAAAGAGCTCCCCACCTCTTCAAGTGCCAGAGCTTCACAAAAAGCAGCTTTTATGTGCTGTGTAGTAACTGTTAGCAGTTTGTGACATTTCTGGTCTGTCCAGGGTGTAACTAGTACATGACAGGTCAAGTCTGTCACCTTCATAAAAGCAAAGAACATCTACACTGGCACACTACACTGCGGAGTCCCTCTGAGAATTACCAGTGTCACACCAAATACCATCAGCAAAATTTATCTTCTCTCCATCCCTGCCTTTTGGAGGAGCTTCCAAAAAAAAAATTCAGATTATATTTACATGAAGACACCTTCTCTCCTTACTCCCGTGAAGTGAATGCCACGAACCAAAGCTTGAATCCAGGAGATTTAATTTGTCCTCGTGGCATCTCTAATTAAAACACAGTTCTCTTTGGGGAATACCTGGAAAAGTAAGGTTATTGTTGTCATTGTAATTAATTAAATATCATTGTATTCTTGCTCTTAAAAAAATGAGCAGTCTTCAGATTTTGATGCTCCCTCGTAAAGTAAATGGTGAAATAAAAATGAACGAATTGCAAAGAGATGAATTAATGATTAGCCAAGAATTCTTTAGATTGAATTCTGCAACACCAATGGGAAATCCTGGCACATCGGACTCTGCTTTGGGTTCCCATGAAGATAACGCTCAGATTAGGGAACCTTTCTTTATTCAAAGAGTTGGATAAACCAGGTGGGAGGAGAGGAAGTCAAACCCTCAAGGGTTCAGCAGGGAAACACCGCCAATTATGGGCCCACCCCAGACACACCAGGTGGATTCATCCTAAGTAAGAGAAGGCATAAAAATCCAGGGATATGGGGGGGATATGAATAAGGGGACAAATTCAGCGTGAGGCAGAGCCCTGAGCCCTTTCCAGCCTGGCACCAATCCTGGCACGGCCCAGGCAGGGTGGGAGATGTTCCTCTGAGGCGCTGGATGTTCTGCATTTTCTTCCCTTGTCCCTGCCTCAGCCCCCGGCTCTGGCAGGGGCAGGAACACGGCCTCCACGGCCAGAGGGGCAGCCCCAGGACTTCTCCCAGGCCAGCAATTTGCCAGAGGTTTTTCTTGTAGCCCTTGAGCTGCTGCAAAACTCCAAAGGAGCCCAGTTCCCAGCCTCAGAGCTTGCCCATCATTTCTATTGTTCAGTGAACAGGAAAGAAAAAAGGGGGGGGGAAAAAAAAGGGATTGATTTGGAGGAAAGATTTGATTTATTTAATAAGGAGAGAGAAGAAGAAGAAGGCTATTTAGAGCTACCCTAAAAGATCAATTCCCTAAATCCTTGGTTTCTAATATAATTTACAATGGCAGGTGAATGTTACGGAAACGTTAATCAGTTATTCAAATGCATTTGTTGTGCATTTAATTTAATCCGGAGCTGGCCTTTGCTGTGGATAATGTCAACACCAGCTATTTCAGGGAGCAGCTGCCAATCCTGTGCAGGGCACTGCCTCTCACAGCTCAGTGCCCACCAAGAACGTCCCTCTGCCAGGGCAGGAAGTCTCGGGCTCTTCCTTCTTCCCACGTTCTGTTCCTGTCTCAGTGGAGCGTCAGCCTCGCCTGAGCGCAGCGTTTACCCCCCAGAGGCGCAGGCTGTCCCACGTCTGCTGTCCCCATCTGCAGCCCCCCAGCCCCTGGGGACGGCTCTGGTGGCCCTGGAGTCCTCCGCCAGCTCTCCCCCTAACAGGAGCCCTGCTCAGCTCCTTGCTGACAAAAGCCTGTCCCTCTGCATCCCGAGCCAATCCTTACTGTGGTTTATCACCTTCGGAGCACTGAAAAACATCCTGAGGTAGGCTCTTCAACAGCAAAGCAGTTTAAAGGCGGTTTTTCCCCCCAGTTTAGGATTTTTACAGCTGGGTAGAACATCCCCTCACACCAGGGGTTTGTGCTCCTGGTACAAATTCATCCCACAAAGGAGCAGCGTTCCAGGGTCAGTGCCGAACCACGCAGGCCAGGCCTTCCAAGGGCCACGTACGACAGCAGATAGATGTTTAAAATATCAGTTATTGAATGAGTTCTCGGAGCAGCCACAGCAGCCTGCTCCTGAGGATGTTTTATGCATCACACAGCCGTTTCCGCGGGGAAACAATTACAGGCTGCTGCTTGTTGTCCAGCCTGCACGGGAAATGCTGACTGCCCTGCCGTGGGACCGGCAGCAAAGGCCTGACTCTGCTCCCGACACCTCACTGGAAAATAGGAACAATATTTACAGCCTCAGCGAATTCTTGGGTGCTTCACTGGTGTTACAGTCAACCCTCCTCTCCCTTATCCACACCCCAAGAAGTGTCCTCACAGAGAAAAAGTTCGAAGAATTATTTCCTCCATTACTTATACAAGTAGAGAATCTAAAATACATTATTGACACGCACCAATATTACACATATCTAAAAGTTAACACGTTTTTCCTCCTAACCTTAGTTTTAGCTTGTCTTCCTGTCACCCATGGCACGTGGGGTGGGGATCAAAGTATCACAGGGGAAATCAGAAAACGAGGCTTTGGTCACTCATTTCATTGTGAAAAGATTGCTTTGCTATTCATTGTGCCCTGAAAGCGCTTGCGAGGTTACAGAAATTCTCTGGTGGCACCTGTGGCTTAAGCACCCCTCCAGTGACAGCTGAGACAGCAGGAGGCAAGAGTGAGGAGATGGGAATAAAGGTGACACATCCAGGAGAAACGGAGAGCCCAGGTGGAAACAGAGGCACAGCATGAAGATAAGCACAATTTAAAGAGAAACGGAGAGCCCAGGTGGAACCAGAGGCACAGCATGAAGATAAGCACAATTTAAAGAGCAGAGAGGCCCCAAAGTCCCCTCCACTCTAGCTGCTGGTGTGGCTGCAGGGCATTCCAGACAACTTAAATGCACTTTTTTCCTCCCGTTTCCTTCTGGCCAGGTCGTTCTGTAAATCCGTAAATTCCCTGTGCAGCTGCCCACGCAGCCACGGGGGATCAGGGCAGGGCTCTCAGGACTGTGACGGGAGTACAGGAGGTGTTTGGGGCTGGGGAATCCCCCCGGAGCAGCAGGGCTGGGACCCCATCCCGCAGCTGCTCCTCAGGTAAAACCCAGCCCCAGCTTCTTTGAGTTCCTTTAACTCCCACCTCTTCTCCCGCTATTAATGTCTTTAAAAGAGCAGCGTTAAATCTCTGTTCCCTTTTTTTTTTTCTCATTGTTGGTTCAATGGGCTGTTAGCTAAAACACACAAAAGGAAGGAAAGCTGCCTGACTTGAGACCTGCTGAAGAGGCTTTTGCTTACACTGCCTGCATTTCTTTGTTTATCTGACTGCATTGTTTTGCTTCAATAGTTATATTTAGAGCATTCATAAAAAGGATGAAATAGGGGGTTTTTGTTATTTTTTTTTTTTTCCCCAAGAAGCTGTGGCTATAGCTAAGTTCTACTGAGCTCTGCAAACAAAGAACTGAGCCAACAAAGAAAAAAAAGCAAGACAGGAGCAGGGGATTCCTGCCCCAGCCTGGGCCTTGGGTTCAACATGTGAGGGGCAGCACAAAAAAGGACAACTGCAAGAGATGGGCTGGGGAGCCTCTGCTCCTGACAGGTTTATTTTAATGCTCATCTGGCTAAGTTTGCTCAGTTTGAAGGCATTTTCACATGGAAGTGGATATACAAACTGGGACCTGCAAGAGGATAATTATTATTTTGCCTTTGCACTTTACAAACATGACTGAATTACTTCTCTCAAGGCTGCTGTAATTGCAAAGGTGTAGCTCAGGAAACAGCCAAGGGTTCAGCCATAAATCCCAGGTTCATGCACAGCCTCATATCCTCACTCACACCATGTCCACTCCATTCTCCCCCATCGGATATGTAAAAGTTGGAAAAGGAAATGCACGTTTTCAGCCACCTTCTTTTCCCTGAAGCTTCATTGCTGGAGGTGGTGGATGCAGAAATAAGCGGGAGTAGCTCAGCTGTGATCTCCAAGTGCCAGCAGAGATGCAGGCTCAGAGACTGAGCCCTGACTTACAAACTGTAACAGTAAGACTTACAAACTGTGGGTTGAGGCCTTTTCACCCTTCCACCAGCACATCCCCTTTGGAGCCCACCCCTATTCCCCCCCCAAAAAGGGGTTATGCTCAAAATTATTCACGTAAAAGAATAAGCAGCTCTTTGCAAGTGTTTAAATTTCCACCGCAGTATTTATGAAACCATCCTGATGTTGACCTGGGCCCCAGCAAGGTGTCCAAGGAAGCTGAGCAGAGCACAATCGTCCTAAGGAGAATGGTGCATCATTGCCGAGCTCAATTTGCATCAGAGAACAACCGAAGGACTTTTATGGCAGTCATTACTACAGGGTGAGTGCGGAGTCTGGAGTTAAAGCTCTGCAGAACCACCACTCTCATTTGTCACCTCGGGAGAGGACATTAAAAAATAGAGAGGTGATGAAAGTTAAGAATACAGGTTAATAAAGATAGCACAGGCTTCTCCAGGCTGAAACGGGAGCAAAAAGGCAGCACAAAGCATTTGTGCCATGACAAGGTAGCAAGCAGGGATTCTGTGAGACCACAGGTGGGACAAAAGGAGGAATTTCAAGGTGGGGGCTCATTCCTCGCCAGGACACGTCAATATTCTTGCAGTTTTCAGAGGTTTGTGACAGGTTTAGCACCCCCAGCTGCTAAAGCCCATCGTGTCTTTCCCTCCTGCCCTGCCAAAACTCACACACACACTTCTGTCAGGGCTGCCCGTCACGTCCCACAGCCTGCCTGTCTCTTTAGCCTCTCAAGTTGGATGCTGCAGAGGTGAGACTGGCTTTCAGCAGAGGTCAGCCCCTGCTAAAGGAGGAGACAGCCCCAGAGGCAGCTGCAAGCACTTGAAATGATAGAACAACGCTCTCGAATTGGCAAAGGGGCAGGGGCAGACACACGGGGGGGAAGCAGAGGAGTCGAGACAACAGGAGGCAGAAGTGAGGAGAATGGGAATAAAGGTAACACATCCAGGGGAAATGGAGAGCCCAGGTGGAAACAGGGAGGCACAGCATGAAGATAAGCACAAATTTAATAGCAGAGAGGGGGTCCAAGGACAGCAAAGCTCTAATTGGAACAGCAGCATAATGAGTGGCAACATCAGCCCTATGCTTCTAAACTCTTCTATTACATCCAAGCACGGTGGGAGGGGAAAGAATCAGAACTGATTTCCTCCTCCAGAGAGGGAGTTGGAGCTGCATTTCCAGGCTTTTGTTCCCTTTTGCCTGCCACCCATGCACATCCAGCAGCTCAGCACCACCACCACGCTTCCTGCAGGCCCCCACCCTGCGTCCCCTCCCAAGGGAACATCATCCCCACCAACACTCCCCATGTGCTCCCAGCCCTTGGATGTCACGGCAGGACAGGAAATGGATTGACTCCATGGAGCTGGCAGCGGAGAAAGAAGCTTTATTTACAATCCCAACAGTTTCTTTTAGAACACGCCGTGTAAAAAGGTCTGTTATTGCTCCATGGCACTGACACTGCTCTGCATTGGGTCAGGAATAGGAAACAACCCCTGGGACAGTTGTTCTGGCAAAGGGAACACTGTTTGCTGAGCCTGTGCTGAGAAACGGAGAGAGATGTTTTGGAAAGAGAAACTGTTGGCAGCTTTTCCTTGGGAAAGGAGCCGGCGATGGTCAGCGAGCTGAAATTCAGGCTCAGGAATGTCGAGCCCACATTTGGACACAGCGGGTACAGAAGGAGACAAGCTGTCACTGCTTTAGAGGGCTGGAGCTGCTCTGCTCTCATCTGCTGCCAGATGTGAGCATTTCTGCCCGTCCTTCTCCCCCAGAGCCACGTGCCAGCGAGGTTCCTGCAGCAGGGGCAGGGTGAGAGCCCTGTGCACCAGCTCTGCCAGGTTATCTGGAGCACAGGGTAGCGAGAGGAGCTCAGGAGAAGGGACCAGAATCTGTCTTGACAAGTGTTTTGCATGCAGTTAAACAGACAAATGTATTCTGCTGCCAGCCTCTTGCAGGAATTTGACTTGATGCCTGTCACCAAACAGCTTCTTTTGCACTAGAAGAATTACAAAACACTCATACTCTATAATGATCAAAAAGAGAGGCCCCATGCCCACGTTGGATTCCAGAGCTGCAATCCACGCTCCCTTGCAAGTTAATAACATCTGAGCCCACACAAAGTTAGGAGATGCCTTTCTGAAGGGCAGAACAGATAGGAAACTGTTGTACCATGAGAAGGCCACTGCTCCATCCGCGGCTGCTGGCTGTTTGCAGCGCCGGCACCTTCACAGGGCATCACACCCTGCTCAGAGAGAGCCTCTTCCCCACCCTCCTCACCCCGAGCAGACACAGCTCTAAGGGGTGCAGACCTAATGCTCTGTGGGTACACTCAGCCACATGCAAATAATGTGACTTTTACCAGCCCCTTTCGGCGGGGCTTTGTACCCCTGAGTCCAGTCCCTCAGCTGTTTCTCCATCCACCACCTGTACTTGTGTTATGCTCAAGATACTCACTGGAAAATCTGCTGCTCTGCGCCATTGGAAACTCTTTCAGAAGAGCTCAAAAATAACAGAGGTATTTATTTGTTGCAAATACGGGCTCTCGAGGGAGACAAAGTAAGTCTCTTCCTCATTTTGCTTTCTCTCTCACTTCATTTCCGCTCTGCCCTTTTTCAGGGAGGACAGTGCCCCCAAACCTCAGCACCGCAAAGACATTAATGGCACAAAGCACCTCAGTCTCAGCTGGAGACTGGGGCTCTTTAGTGATTCACACTAAATACTCAATTAAAGACTAAAAAAAAAAAAAAAAAAGGCAGTGGCACTTTTAATGGCAAGAGCCAGCAGAACAAACCCCACTTTGTATGGATTGGGATCTTGCAGTCCATTGAAACCCAAGGTGATGCAAGACCCACCTGAAGCCCTGTGCTAAATCCCCAAGGGATTCCCCAGTTTCCTTATGCCCAAGGAGCCTTTACAGGAGCTCTCCTACCTCCATTTGGCCCCCCATTTTTACCCAATTTCCCTCAACTTCAGAACTTAAAGATTTTTGTGGATATCTGCTGAAATTTATTATCCCTGACAGAATTATTGCATTTAGTTTGTCTCCACGGGAAATCAAACAAAAGGACACAATTACACCCTTCATTTCTGGGCCTGCACATTGAGTTAATCCCTACCTGGAGCATTCCTGGTGAACATTTATCAATCCCTAGGCCCAGCCAGGTCCTTTTGCAGCGCTGGGGAAGGCAGCAGTGGCACCAGGTCACCCAGCAGCCACCCTGAGCCCCAGCTTCTTCCACAACTCCCTTCTTTTTTAACCTCTCCAAGAAGAAAGACAACAAATGGACTGAGCCTGTCATGGCAGGACACGAAATAGATTGACTCCATGGAGCTGTCAGCAGAGAAAGAAGCTTTATTCACAATCCCAACAGTTTCTTTTAGAACACGCTGTGTAAAAAGGTCTGTTATTGCTCCATGGCACTGACACTGCTCTGCATTGGGTCAGGAATAGGAAACAACCCCTGGGACAGTTGTTCTGGCAAAGGGAACACTGTTTGCTGAGCCTGTGCTGAGACACGGAGAGAGATGTTTTGGAAAGAGAAACTGTTGGCAGCTTTCCCTTGGGAAAGGAGCCGGCGATGGTCAGCGAGCTGAAATTCAGGCTCAGAAATGTCGAGCCCACGTGAGCCAACTTCCAGCCATGGTAACAACCCTGTCACTGGTGGCTGTGACTGAATTTGAGCCACCCAGCCCCAGTGCTGTTCACTTTCTGGGCTATGCTTGTCTTGGCCCATCCTCTATAAGTGTGACACAGCAGTACCCACAAGCGTTGCAGAGCTTTCAGGATTTCAGCTAAACCCCCATTCGGGGAGGATTTACAGCCTGCCTGTGAGTGCTGTCTGGCTGAAACGTGGCATCCAAAGTCTGGCCATAAGAGCCCTGCCATTTAATCGTAAATCTATTGGGGTATTTTTAAATTAGAAGGCTAAAAAATACAAATGAAGTTCACCCTTTGCTGACACATCTTTGATCTCAGAAGGAATGTGAATTCCAGAGGCCAACTCTTCAGCTGATGTAAATCAGCACAACTACCGTGGCATCAGTGGAGCTCCAGTGATTTACATGCCACAAATCTGTCCCTGTATTTATTAATGGAATATTTGTAGGCAGCTTTTCGGGTCAAGTCTTCACTGTTGATGTAACCTGCTGGAATCAATGGGGAGTTGCTCATAGAAATGCAAAATAAGACTTGAGTTTCCTTCTTCCCGCTCCTGATTATTTAATTTTTAATTAAAACAGATCTGCAGAGCACAAGCCTGACCATGGAGCACCCAGAGTTTTTCAGGCAGCTCTCCTTGGTTGAGACCACAACGAGATTTACAAGGCAGCTGGAGGCACGCATCAATTGCAGCTTCTCATCTTTATAGGTTGATCCATACAGCAATCTGTGCTATTGCTGATCTATATTTACACCACGGGCCTGCATTTTAGTCATTTCATAGGATGACCTGCTAAAACTTCAAATAAAAAAAAAATCCGGAGAGCAGAGAGGAAGGTTTGGGCTCTCTTCACATTCCTCCTCTCTCCCACATCATCTCTCACCCATTTCTCGTGTCCTGCTGCAGAAAGGGCCAAAGATCCACCTCGGCTTCCTCAGCCCTGTGTGCGCAGAGTGTCAGGGGCTGCAGAGCCCAGCCTGGACCGGGGCAGGGAGGGAGAGGAGGCGCCGAGACCAGGACCTTCACCTCAATTTCAGCCGCCACCGAGGGCATCTTCCACCACCTTTTGGCTCTGCTTCCACCCCTGCCCGTGCCACGGGCCCAGCTGGGACCAGTGACACTCCCAGAGAGGTGTGTGGAGCTGGGATTTATGCAGAACACACGCTGAACACGCCAGCTATTTGCATCTTTATGGCTGCACACGCCCTCACCGAGGTGGAGCTGCCCGGGCGGGTTTTACAGACATTTCTGACCCCCTCCCCACTCCCCTGGGTTACTGCCCAGGTGTTTGAGAGGTGGAATTTTGTATTTAGTGCTGCTCTCACCACAAAGCAGTCGCTGGGAGCCCCTCTGCTGTGGTGTGTGCAGAAAGCAGCGCAGCATTAATTGATGCAATGCCCAAGATAGAAATGTTTGCTTGCCTCACTCACTACATTCCTTCATTTGCTGAATAATTCAGCTTCTGTACAGGCTCGGCTGACCTTTGCTTGATAAAGTCATATTTCCGAGCATTTGCTTGCATTTGGTGTTTTTAATCAGGTTCAAGTCCACTCGTTCCACATCAGAGCAGAGAATAATGATGCAGATCCGTGTTTTAGCCAAATGATGTTCCTTACAGCACACACACTTCCCCCAAATCACCGAGTTGTTAACTAAAGTGTAAGAGAATTTATGATGCTAAATAAAACCAGGAAGAAAAAAAAAAAAAAAAGAAAAAAAAAAGATGTTTTAATAAGATGAAAATCCAAATGTTAAAATAATGAGCCATCTGTATGGGTGGCCCTCTCCTGAGAGATGCCAAGAGCTTTACCATCTGTGAAACATTTACCAGCTGTTTCCTTCCTTTTTCGTGAGAACAGAAGAAATCCTTGCAGTTGGTGTTTCTAACTGACACATCCCAGTGAAGGAAACAGGTTTGCTCCACGGCAGGGACCTCTCCCAGAGCCAGCCTGCCTGGAACAAACCGGATATTTTGGTGAGCATTGCTGCTCTGCTTCAGAAAGTTCTTCCCAAACATGGCCCAGAGCACTCAGAAATGGAAGAGACAAAACAGCCCCAAAAACCACAAACTGGTCTCAGGAATTACCTGCTGCATATTTGATCTCAACACTTACTGTTTTGCCTCTTTTAAACCCCAATCTGCTACAGGCATTCTGGATAAATTCATAACCCATTTGAAGCTTAAAGGCACCTGCAATAAATAAGTATAATCCAAATATTAATTGCTTAGAAGAAGTGGACCTTGTTTTCTGCCATCTGATAGCTGCAATCAGCACGTCACTGAGCTGGGGCTGCTCCTGGGGTCCGGCAATGCTGGCGCTCTGCAGGATTTTACGTGGTGATAACACAGATCAAAGGCTACCAAAGAAATACAAGTTTAATCCATGGAAGGATATCTCATCTCGTATTGTTCGTACCCCGATGCGCTGCAGCCCTAATTGCACAACATTTAATTATTTCCTTGGCGTTCTCTCATTTCGCTGGCTGCCCATGTGAACTGAATGTAACTTCAGCAGAACTAGCCCTTAAACTCCAGGCTGGTGCAATTTGCCCATGGAAGTGAGAACTCCGTTCTGCACAGAAACTCCCTTTATGTTTTCCAAATTCATTTTCAAGAGACTTGTGAGGTGAGTCAAGGGGGAGAAAAAAAATTAAAAAATCAGCTTATAATCAATCTGACAGTCCATGGCTGTCTAAGGAGCAGTCTCGGGTGATCATTTCTATCCCAAGCACCACCAGAGCCTGCACTTCCCAAGCGGGAAGCAAACCCCAGTGCCACCCAACACTCTCCCAGCACCCAGAGGCAACAGAGCCCAGTTCTACACACACCAACCACGCCAAGAGAGAAACCAGAGCATGGATGTTAAATACAAATAAAAACAGAGGAGTCATTTATGCCCTCTTGGACAAACCAATTTTCCCAATGTAACATCCACCCTGTCACTGAAAAACCTGTTTTTTCTGCTGGAAATGAGAGCTGAGATCTTAAATTTCAAGTACTATCAAAGAATAGGACATTTTTTTTTTTTGCCAGGCACTCTCCTAGTTATATATATTATAAATACGTAATTTTACACTTATGGTAAATGGTAGTGAAGAGTGATTTAAAGAGGAATGACAAGGTTTGGTACTTTGTATGATATTTTAGAGCATCACTTTCAAATGAAGCTACCTTTTACCAGAAAATCCAAAGCTTTAAAAAAAAATGGTGAAAATTAAGTTTCATGCCACTCTTGAAAAGGACCTTCTGGAAAACACCCTGTCAGTATTTTTCCCCAGAGAAACTGAGGCGTGAAGGACTCCAGATTTCTTTTCAGGCTGATGTAACTACTCATCCCAGCTCCAGGGGAGTCCTAACGGCACCACAGCCCTTCTATTCCTCTTTGAGCATCAGGAAAACCTTGGGATGCAGGATGGGGTGGGAAGCGTGGCTTTGCTGGGTGCTTCCAGCAGCACTTCGTTTGGAGGCCAAGTGATTTTACTTCGCTACACGCCCTGGTGCCCTGAGCACCTGCACTTGGGGCAATTTTATGGGGCTGTGCTGCAGAAGGGAGCAGGGGGAGCCCCCCGTGGCTGCCGCAGCCCCTGGCAGGTCCCCGGCAGGTCCCCGGCAGGTCCCTGGGGGTGTGCAGAGCTCCCGGCGCAGATCCCTGCCTGGCTCACCTGCTGGGCACTCCCTGCACTCGGACGCTCCTCAGCTCTGAGCGTGCAGCACGCGCAATCAGGCAGACGTGGGGAGCAAAACCCCCCGGGTTCTGCAGCTGCTGGAAACCCTGGGCGTCTGCTCAGATTTAGAGAAGCACAGAATCGGGGTCAGGAAGGTCTTGAGGAGCATCAAGTCCCACCGTTCCCCCAGCACTGCCAAGGTTGGCACTGAATCTTGGCCCTAAGAGTCACATTTGCACCTCTGAAATCCCTCCAGGAACGGGGATCCCACCACTGCCCTGGGCAGCTGTGCCAGGGCTGGAGAATTCTTTCGGGAAAGAAATTTTCCCTAAAATCCAGCTTAAACCTCTCATCTCCACACACCAGCTCATGCTCATAGGTCTAAAAATCCCAGCTGAGTGTGCTAGCTAAGAACAAACAATAGCCAGGTTTCTAAATGAAGCCATCTTAATTTTTTTTTTTTTGTTGTTGCTATTTTCAAATCTCTCAGAGTGATTTTCCATGGTTTTCAATCCCTTGCATTGCCTCCAGCACGCATCTGCATGTGCACATTAACCCATTCTGGTCCTAGCCCTACTTCTCTGGGACAAAGGCGGCTCTGAACAAAACCCACCTGGAATATTCCCACCCACAGGGAGAGCCTCGCGTGGCCTTTGAGACTCCTGTGTCACCCGGGGAGGGTCACGCCTTGCTTCTCTGTGTTGAGAGCTGCAGCTTGAGCAGTCAGTACATCTCAATGACACCGCTTACAGCACCCGGCATTTCAGTTCTGGATGATAAAAATGGTTTGTAAGCACAGGCTGTCCTCCCCTGCTCCTGGAGCTGCTCAGTGGGTTGGGAGGAACTCCAGGAACAACGAGGTGACAGGGGCAGGCTTCCTGCTGATTCAGGGGCTGCGCAGTGCTCCTGCTCCGTGGGTGTTTGAGATGTAAACTCACAGAATCCAAGCCCTCAGCACGGCTAAAAAATCCCATTTGGCTCCTTGGAAGGGTGGCTGCGCTCACCAGAGCGTCCTGGAGAAGTTCCAGCGCAGGTAACTGCATCCTGCTTTAGCAAATCCTCCCTCGTTTCCAGTCAGGAGAGGGGCTCATCATTTTTGGCTTTGTGCTGCTCCCGTGGCAGGGGTGAACAAAGGCTGCAGTTGACGCTGATCAACTTTTTGATGCATTGCTGGAAAAAAATGGGCTGGCTAAATAAGTCATGGGGAATATTGACATTTTAGCAGGAGGGCCCTGCACAGTTCACTCAGGGACAAGAGGTGCTCTGCCAGGAGCTCCTGGAACCAGAGAGAAACAGGAACAGCCCCAGGACAAAGCTCTCAGGGTATCATGGAATAAAGAATCGGGCAGCATTCCCAAAAATTCCTGCTCCTTCTCCCCCTGGTCCCAGGTAGCACAGGAAGTGCTCAGAGAGCACAGCCAGACCCCACATTTAAGTTTGCCAGGGACAAACGGCTCTGCAAACCTTTCAAACCTCTGTGTGGTCAGTGACGCTACGGCACGCCCCAGACTCCCAGCGGGTGCACAGGACTCCGGGTAAATCAGCCATCAGTACAAAAAACGAGATTCCCTCCCAGCGTTTCTGCCCGGCTGGGGATGCCAGCCGAGATTTGGAGATGCTCCTGACCAACAGCTTTCACATAACCGCTGCTATTGTACAATATACATGCTTAAACACTTCAAAATGATCATTTCTGCTGGTCCAGAGGGTCCTTAAGAGCAGCTAAAGGACGAGAGTACAACACCCATGCAGGCAGGCTGACCCTGCTCAGCACATCAACGGGAAGGACAGAAATAAAGCAGTTGTAAGAACCCCCTGTGAGCACCCTGGCTTGGCTGACCCCGTCCTCCTCCAATTTGTGTAATATTTATGATCCTGTGCCTCTGAATCCCTGCATGGAGCATCCCTTGCCAACTGACAGGCCAGGTGCTGTGTAGGTGGGTGCTGTGTGGGTTTCCCCTCTGCTCAGATGCCTGAGCCACCAGAGCTCAGCTCGTGTTCAGCCAGGCCTGAACACCCTGGGAGCCAAGAGCGACGATCTGTGCCAAGCTACGGAGGCAGCCTGGGATCAGAACACCTCCTCTGAAAAAAGCTCTGGCTAATATCTGGTGATAGAAAGAGCGCGAAGCCTGTGCGCAAAAAAAAAATTCTCTCGCTCACTGGCGCAGTCAAACCTGCACCTCGCTTGTCAGGGCGTCACTGATCTCCGGCTGACCATTCGTTAATGCCGTGGACATCCATGGAAGGCAGCAGGATTCCCATCGAGAGGAAAGAAACCAAACCGTGTTTTTTGGCACCTCCTCAAGAGCTCGTTTGCCAGCAAATTCGCTGTTTTCCTGGAGCTGCGCAGGAAGATCTGCTTTCCAGCTTTTGTTGTTGTTTATTAATTGCCCAATCTCAACAGTCTGGGGGGATCTTCATCCTGAGAGAGGCACTTAGACGCAGGACCAGAATTTCCCAGGGCTCTCCAGAGCCCACCTCAGCTTCTCAGTGGGGAAAAGCGCCCACATTTAACACTAGGCTGGATTTCTGCAACATTCCAGGCTCCAGAGCTCCCATTTGCCTCTCCGCTGTCAATCCTCATGCTGCTGTCAGTCTCTTTTGCTTTTTACTTCGGTAAAAAGAAGTACAAAACCCAATGTAAAATTCAAATAGGGCTGGGAAGTACATTTTGTATCAGATTGCCTCAAAACCTCCTGCAGCTTTTTTTTGCAAAACGAAGCCCATGTTCTCCCAAGTTCTTGGGCACATCTGGAGTTTCACAGTTTTGGATCAAACCAGATGACAGCAGTCTGTCAAAAGACAGCCAGAAGCCCATCAAACAGATATGCAAAAGAATTAAATGAAGAAAACTCTTTTGAACCCAAAATAGGATTTTATGTAACACAGAAATAGTTCTTTTCCCAAACTTCCTTTCATGGGAAGGACAGAAAGTTGATTCTTTCTGGGAACAACACTTGGGCTTTGCTGATGACAGTCTTTGGAAATAGAAAGGCAGGAGCATTTTCTGGGAGCTGCGGGCTCATTTTGCACACATGAAAGGCAGGGCTTGTCTTGTGCACGATGGGGAGAGGGGACGGAAGCCACCCCAAGACCTGGGGTCACCTTCGGGATCCCCCTCCCCACCCAAAAGTTTCACCTCTCAGGCGCTGAAAGTTTTAATGAAACCAAAGCACGCAAAATGAGCACACAAAAAAAAGGCAGACGAGTTTGTTGGGAAAGGACTTTTTGGCTTATTTTGAGAGATGGTGGCTCGCAGCGCTGTGCTTGGCCTCAGAAATTTAATTGTACCTAAATTAAGCCTGAAAGCTGATCAGGTTGGATTAAAGCCTAGTGGGATTCTGAAACAGATTTCTCGCTCTGTCCTCTGCTAATATTTCTCCAAACTGCTTTTTTGGCAATCTTTTCCTTTTTGCACCCAGTTTTTCCCTGTAAATGAGCAGTGAAATTCCAAAGGACTCTATCAGGAGTTAAAATCACTCAGTATATATTTGCCAGCGCATGCAGTATTTATTTTTAAACAGTGCCAAAAGTGTTTATAGATAGAAACAACAGGACAACCCATAATTAAATAACGGTTTCTGCTACATCTGCTATTTAGCAACTTGAAGGAAAAATAATTTCCCAACAACAAATAGGAATGGTCAAGAAAGCCTTCAAGTTTGGGCCCATTATTACCATATAAAACAACATATTAGTTGCTTAGCTACCAATCATAAAAGAAGGCCAATTAAAAATGAAAGAATCTTAACTAGCTGCATGGAATATAAAAGTGAAAAGTTAAAAGCTGTCAGGTGGTTAGTGGAGAGAATACTGAGCAGTGATTGACAAACTGGGCTTGCTTTGCTTCAAATTTGGCTTTGATTCAATAAATGATTGACACACTGATGTCGTCTGAAATAGCAGATTGTGCTTTGGAGAGGCTATTTAGCAGCCCATTGATTGACAGGTTACTAAAATTGTCCCGTGGACAGAGGTAACCAAACAGAGCTATATTTTGACAGGTGGGCTTTTTTTTTTCACCTGTATTTGCTATACCATTTATATTAAAAGCAGAAGTAGAGAAAGGACCATAAAAGTGTCATTCAATCGCCATGAAAATGGCTTTGTGGTTCCTTTCGTAACATTGCTCCACAACCCTAAAATTCCATTCCCCCGTTAAATATCCTTTTTTTTTTTTTGATGGAAAATCCTAAAAGCAACCCTGAACAGCCACAGACTCCTGTCTCAGAAATCCTTTGCACGCCGAGCTTCACAGAGCTGAAAAAAAGCAACGGCCAAACATTTTTCCAGCAGGTCCCAGAGTGGATTCTCTGGGGATGAGGCACCACCCTCAGCCTGGGGCTCACGGCTCCCCTGAGCTCACAGGGGTTGGATCACACCTAATTTGGGCTCCCCAGAGGGTTTTTAGAACCCTTCAGCCTCCTCTGGAGCCGCTGTGAGAGCACAGAACCACGGAAGGGGTTTGCCACCAGCATTACGGGCGCTCCAGAAGTGCCTCACCACAGCAGCAAAGGGAGGAATATTCTGACCAGAGAGAGATGTTCAAAACCTCCCAGAACTTTTCTTTAATCGAAGAAAGAGAAGTGCACAGCGTTTCTTCTAAATATTTGCAAATACAGCACTGTTCGTCCACACTGTTAGCCTTCACACTCCAAAAAAAACCAACAAAACAAAACATTTCCAGGTTTTTGTCACTCTTATTTTTGACACTTTTAACACAAACCCAAATTATTATTGTTTAACAGTGAGTCTTGTTGTTTCTGAACATCTTGCTTTTCATTCCTAAATTTCCAGTTAGGAAACTACTTTTCCTCACAGTTTTTACTCTTAATGCTTTCGACTTCCACATAATTTCACATTTCTGAGATGTTCCTTTTATAACTTTCAGTCGTTTCTACAGAAATCTCTGTGCCGTCCATCTCCAGCTTCCTATTTGTGGTTCACTGATAAAATTCCATTTTTTGAAACAAAAGTCACATTTTTTAAACTAAAGATGCATTCTCATCACAGAGAAAACATTAAATACATTATCAGCTTAGGCATTAACACTGAAATTTAGCACTTGAGTTTGCAGGTAAATCGACAAAATTGAGTTTCTCTCCACTTATGGAGAGACAGAAAACGTTTCCTTCAGAGAAATTCCTTCACAGAACAAATTCAAACCAGACCACAGAGGAAGCACAAGAAAAAAATACAACAGAAAATCCCTTCTCTGGGAGAATGAGGTGCAGAGCCAAGGTGGGATGAGCGGTGGAAAGGGAAAAACCTGTCCCGGGAGCATCCTGAGCCTCCCAGAGCTGGCACTCCCTGCTGGATCACTTAAATCCTGCCCTGCCCTGCTCTGGGTGCTGCTCCCGGGGGGAATCGCAGCATCCCTTGGGATGGAGGGAGTCCCACCCAGAAATGCGGGGCAGGCTCCGGGTTCAGGTGCAAATGCGCTCTGGAGCACTCAGAAAAACCGGCGGGAAGTTCTGCAGAAAAAACCCCATTGCTTTCCTTCAGGTTTCACATTTTGCTTTTTGAAGTTTTGCTTTCTGCTGTACAAAAACTTCTGCCCTTGTATCAATTTATTGAAATTGCATTTCGGATGAAACAGTTTGATGGCTTGAAATTAAACATTTTGTCCCTTTTAGTGGCTTTGGAGTTTCAGTGAAACTTTCTCGGTGTTGTTTATTAAACAAATGTGCTTGGTATGTGTAAACGGTGTTGGTTAATTTATCTTGATTTGACGTGGAAAAAACCCCCAGGATGACTTGAGGGACATGGGACAAATGACAATTTTGGGAATTACAGGATTTTAACGTTTTAGTGCCTCATCTTTTCCCCATTATAGGAGACACAATCCTGGGGGCTTTACAAAACACCACGACCATTTTAGGGCTACGCTATTTTACAGATATATCAATTGTCCCAATTTTCAGCATAAATTCATTCTGTAGCTATAAATAATAAAAATAGCCATACTAATAAAAGACAAAAAAAAAAAATTCACTGCTGGCATCATGGACAGCCAAATGCAGTCCCTGTGCTCTTCATTTCCTCGTTTGAAATTAAGCTCTGCACAGTCATATTTTGGATTCACTGGAAAAAAAACCAAACCCTGATATCATCTTCAAACTTCTCCTTTGCAGCAGCCACTCAGGCATTGCATAAAACATCCCCATTTACAATTTCAATACTCAAGATTTATTTTTAAGAATCTATTAAAACAGATTTTTCAATGAAACCTGCTATTTTAAGAAAAAAGGAGCTGGAAGAACACTGCCTCCTTGATGATGCTTTCCCCCCCTAAAAATGGCAGGTTTCAGTTTTTTTTTTAAATCATGTCTTTTTCCAAGGACTTGTTGAAGGCTACAGTCCATTTCTGCCCAGTTCCAGCTAATTGTTATTATTTTCAAAAAATTCTAACTATCTTGCTGGTTCTTAAGAAAGAAAATAAATACACTAGTCCAGGTCCCTGCTCATCAGGGGCTTAATATCCACTGAAGAAAATAGGAGGTTCATGGATTGTGGCCGGAGCAACTTTTAGATGCAGCTAATTTAATTAGCTGCTTTTGCTGGTTTATTGGGAAATGCTATCACAGATACCAGATGCTGTACTTATTTCAGGAAAAAAAAAAAAAAAGGAGTGCTTACTTCAGTTTCTTTCAAACTGGAGACTTGCTGTGATTTAAGGAAGGAGGAATTCAGTTCTGAAACTGAAAGCTTCCAGGCTGCTTCAGTCTTTGCAAGACTGAATTCTAAATTCTGGGGCTGGGATGTCATGGTTAAAGAATTATAAATTCTGGGGCTGGGTGTGAAGCTCCGAGCGAGATCATGTGTGAGACCTCAGCTGGTGACACCGGGGGGAGAAGAAGCCCAGATGTGGCTGCAGCCTGAGCTCTGCAAACCCCTGCACGGCTTGAAACTCTTCTTCCTTGGCCCCAAAAGATGAGACAGATGGGAGCTCAAACCCCAGGGCCTGTTTTGCAGCCAGAGGGTGAATCCTGCAGTGAGGGTTAGAAGGCAAAGAGCTCCGGAAATGCTTCCGTGACTCCAAGCAGAAATTATTGGTGATAACAGCGTTTCATCCCAAATTTAACCTTCCCTACCACCCTGACGCTGTTTGTCATACACACACAGACACACACACACTTTGATTAGAAGGCATGAAACTATGAACTGATTTATTTAAAAAGGTTTGATTCCATTTTATAGTATTTCTACAAAGGCCAGGGACTGGGGGAGAAGGCTGACACCTCTCCCCATCCCGTTGGTCAGGACAACTGCCCATCAGCTGTCCGTATCTCTAAGAACAGGAATGTAAACTACCTTGAAATTAGGAAAACATTGGCTGTGTTTGCATCACCCAAGCGTGAGAAAAACCCAAACCATGAAACTGTGAAATAGAAAAGAAGGCTGAAAAATCAGTGCGACGTCACCCCACCAAACTTATCTGTGTACGGACAAAGGGGAAAAAGGAATTTTTCCCAGTGCTGCTGTTCCACCCTTTTGTGGGGAAAAGGAGCATTCTATAGCACGGCAAGGAATATTCTTACAAAAGCACAATCCTAAATACATGTCCTATAAACAAATGAGTACACGTCTAAATGTGAAGAAAGCGCAGCAAAAAACTTAACTGAGCTCCTCACAGTGACCATGAACACACAGGGAAAGAATAACAAAGAGGAAGTCACCAAATGAGATACAACTCGAAGGAACATAATAAGGAGAAAGTGTTTGGTAAGTGCCTTCCCCGCGCAGGAAAAGACCCAGGAAAGATTACAGCTGTCACTCAGCAAAGGGAGAAAGCTTCTGACAGATCACCCTAAGAAAGCCTTTTTCACTTTGATCTTCGCCCTGGGAATCAGCTGTGATCAGATTGCAAAAATAATCTGGGCCAGCGTCAGAGGAGGGCGAGCTCTGGCTGCAGGAGGAGGAGAGTTTCAAGAGCATTTAGAAAGTGCAGAGAAAAGGTCAGGACATTAAACAGGGCTTAGAAGAATCTCAGGAGTACCAGTGGCCATCCCTGAAACCTTGTGGAGGCCCAGCAGCTTCCAGAAAAGAGCTCCAGGATCATCGAGTCCAAGCTGTGATCGATCCCCACCTTGTCACCAGCTCAGAGCACTGAGCACCACCAGGTTCCTTCGAAACCTCCAGGGATGGGCACTCCAAACCTCCCTGGGCAGCTCCTTCCGAGCCCTGAGCACCCTTTCCATGGAGAAATTCCTGCTGCTGTGCATCCTGAACCCCCCGGCACAGCCTGGGGCCATTTTCCCTTGCCCTGTCCCTGTTCCCTGGGCGACACATCCTCCAGATGACTTGCAGGGGGCCGGTAGAGGTAGGAAAATCACACTCCGGAATTATCCCCTCACGGCCCATTGTCGGGCTGGAATAATGTCTGGAGCGTGTCCTGGGCCTGGCAATATCCAAAACTGTTATTAATGTCTCAGGAGGTGGAACAGCAAATACTGAGCAGCAGCTCTGCAGATGGTAGCGAGCCCGGGGGGGACGGCAGCAGCCTCTGAAGGCGGCATTGTAATCCAGAACGAGCCTGACAAATTGCAGGAACACTCGGGAAAAAATAGGATGCAATTCAAGATGAATCAGTGCAAAGTCGTCACTGATGCATAATCAACTGCTCAAATATAGGCTGGGGACAAGTGATTACAAAGCAGTTCCGCGGGAAAGCAGCTGGGGCTGCAGGGAATCAGGAGCTCCCCGCGAGCGGAGGGTGTCACCCCGGGACAGCACACAGCTCTGTCATGTGGCAGACATGTGAAGTCATCCCACCCGCTGCTGGGGAGGTGGAGGAGGCAATCCAGCTGCCAGGGCTGGGCTCTGCACCTCAATTCATGAAGGGAAAATGAGGGCCAGGGAGCGTGGTGTGCCAGGGATGGCTGGAGATGCGGGGATGGTTTGGGGAGTGCATCTGCAAAGAGGTGAAAAACCGCCTCAGAGAGAAGGGGAGCAATGCTCGCTCCATTTCACTGGAGAAGGCCCCAAAAAGAAACAGTTTTCCAACAGGAGATAATTTTCTCTGTGGTAATGCCGCAGGAAGAGGCTGCCCGGAGGAGTTGTTGGATCTGCATCGTGTTGGTCAAATGTGCCTCAATGGAATGAGCACGGTTAGAGCAGCTCCTCGGCAGGGACTGCAACAGATCCACCGGGTTCTCTGTTTTCTCTAGAGAATCCTCAGTCTGTCCTCAAGTTGATTCTTTCAAAGTCGTTGTAACCCAATTCCTCTTTAAAATAATTTTCCTCCAATAATTCTAAAAAGAAACAAGTAAGCACTGAGGCTGACAATGTCATAAACTGGCAATACTGAAAATTGCTTATTTATCAAATCAAATATTTCTAACCCTTTTTTTGTTCACTGGACTTGTCAGAATTCCCACTTTTTGGTTCTTTCTCTATAGTGGTAGGCAAAGTGTGAAAAAGGTGACCAACACTGTGAATTTCATTCAAGAGGAGTTGTGTACCTACATATATATAACTTCTAGAGGGGAAAAAAAAAAAAAAAAAAAAGGGAAAGGAAGAAAAAAATCCCTGTGTTTAATTATCAGCAGAACAGACATTGAAAGAGAGACAGAAAACAAAAATAAGTAAGATAAAATGCTGCAAGTCCCAGAGCCAAGTGTTGTGACGGCAGGATGGGAACTGTAATCAGGGTCAGGTACAGTGAGGGCATTTGGCCCTTTGTTGCGCACAGAAGTGGCTGTAAGCTTTTCTGCCAGGCACGACAAGTCACACACACCAGGCTGAACAACGGGACCCAAACCAGCCCAGAACTATGGCGAGAAGGATTTTCACAATCCCAGGTCGCACTGCTGCTCCATGTAAGCTGCACCTGACCAAGAAATTGAAAATCCTCGAAGAACATACCTACTTGATTGTGTATTGCTATATCTGGGGGGGGAAAAATTCCTTCTGGATCCCAGTGGGGAACTCAGCTCATGCCCTGAAGCATGAGATTTGATTACTCTTTTTTGAACATGCATAACTGCCATTGCTATTACTGGTCATAACATTTTGTCAGGAAAAAGAAATATTATTCTGCAATGCAATAAAAATAGATAAAATTCAATATAGCTTCAGAATCATTTGCTGCATTTCCAAAGTAAACATTAAGCACCCATCGAGATTATTCCATTGGATAAGCCAGGGAAGCCTCCAGTGCTATCTGTTCATTTTATTATCTCTAATTTTTCAAGAGTGCAAAAATGCTTTCAGTAAATATTATGGGTTCTTCCTGTGCCGAGAGAGATGCTAAATGACCTTCACCAACTTCGTTATAAATAATGCTCCAAGGAGGACGCACGAACGCTGCGCAGTTCCAGCTCTATTCAAACCTCTCAGCCGATTCTGACCCCTGGATAAAAATGGACACCAGACCCTGCTTGCTTTTTTTTCCCCCCTTTCTTCATAATCCCAGCCCAGTTCCCTCTTGAAAGGCATTCTGTGCTGTCAGCCATAATGGCATCTGCTGGTGGAGACAGGAAGCCATAAATCTGTGGGGTTCCTCTCGACCAAGCCTCGTTAATGCTGCCATTTATCACCCAGGATAGGGTGCCATCTCACTGCTGCTCCGCTCACGAGTCCATCCTCTCAATTCCCCTTTCCCCGAGGAGTCACCATTCCAAGCAGCGCCTTTCCCCGCTGGTACGAACCCCAGCGTGTGCGTTTGGACTGGAGCCACGGCTCCGGAGAGCAAAAGCTGCTCCTCCGATCCCAGAGCAGGCTGAGCTGCTGCCCTGCCCGACGTGGAGCTCCAGCCTGTGCAGCCTGCCCAGGAGGTTCAGACAGGAGGGCACTCTGTCACCTGCCGCCCCTCGCTCCTGCGAGGCTCCCAACACACGCACTGTGCCCCATGCTTTGGGAAATCTTGCTAAACATCGCGGCGTCAAAGAGCATTTAATACACAAATAATAATATAATAACCCACGGGAGGTGCAGCAGCTTTCTGTGCAGCCAGGGAGGAGAGGGAACAGAAAACCAGCCGGAGGTACCTGCAGGTTCCTGACCTGGGAACTGCAGAAGCGGAAGGGTTCAAAACCTCAAGGCAAAAAGGAAATCCTGGTTTGGCAGCCTGCGCTGAGCTGCCCGTTCCAGGTGCAGGTGTCGCTTCTGCTCAGGGCAGGGACAACTGTCCCGCTGCTCTGGCCCCTCCTGGCCCTGTGTTTCACCTGCCCGGAGTGAGGACAAAGCAGGAATCCCGGCTGTGCCCCAGCAGGGTTCCACACGCGCTGCACACAGGTATCAAAGATCCCCGCCATTCTCACTGGTTCAAGCAGGGCTGTTCACTCCCGCGTGAGTGATGCCAGGCAGAAGTGGAATAATGAGTATTTTACAGCGGTGTTATCCTATTTTATCTTTCAAACCAAGCATTTGCTCGCACCAATAAATACTTTCCTATTGCATATAAAAATTGCCGGAGTCCGTACGGGGAAGGCCATCAAATAATTTCAGTGAGATCAGTTTGGGGGACACTTTCACAAACACAGTCTGGTCTTGGGCTGCTAAACACAAAGGTTGCTTAGGGGGCTGTGGGCCTGTGCCTTGCAGAGGGCCCAGGGACACCAGGCACAGCAGAGCAGCTCTTGCTGGTGCTTTGTAACAGACTTTGTTTGAGAGAGATGCAGGTTATTCCTATTAAACTCAACAGTTTTATTAGAAAGAGTCAAATGCCACAAAGGAAAAGGAAAAGGAAAAGGAAAAGGAAAAGAAAAAGAAAAAGAAAAAGAAAAAGAAAAAGAAAAAGAAAAAGAAAAAGAAAAAAAGAGAAAAAGAAAAAGAAAAAAAAAGAAAAAGAAAAATAAGGTAAAAACTTGGTTCTACAGCAACCTCTTGGTTTAAGATATGGAGTAATCAGAAAAGCCACTTTTAGGAGGTCTTATACAAATTGTAGTTGAATACACAGAAATTAGTCCATCCTTTCCACCCCAAATCACATTTAAACTCTCAAGGTGTTCACAGTAGCTAGGGAAAAAACAAAACAAAACAAAAAAACCCAAAACAACAACAGCCTAAAGCTGAAAGAATAAACGGGGCAGGGGAAGTTGTCTCTGTGTGTCTCGGGGACCAACTCTCCAAAGGCCCAGGGCCGCCTGCCCCTCCTCGGCCTGGCAGGCCCGTGGGGCTCTGACACGGTGACAAACTCTGCCCACCTGGAGGGGACACGGATCTGGGTCCCATGAGGGTGCAGCAGCCCCTGATGGATGTACCTGACTCTCCCTAAATGCAGGGGAAATTCGGGGAGCAGAGCGGTTTCACCCGAACTTCACCAAACTTCGACTTAAAATGCTTTGATCCCTTTGTGTTCCTACAGCTGTGGCACCTCAGGGTGCAGGGTGGGTGACACCCTGGGCAGCGAGGGGACCTGGTCACCAGCCCCGGGCTGTGCACAGGTGGGACAGAGCACCGCAGGGAGCATCCCCGGTGCCCAGCCCCGGGCACACCTGAGGGAACATCCCTTGGTCCCCAAACCCCGGGCACACCTGAGGGAGCATCCCCTGTCCCCAGCCCCGGGCACACCTGAGGGAGCATCCCTTGGTCCCCAAGCCCTGAGCACACCTGAGGGAGCATCCCCCTGAGCACACCTGAGGGAGCATCCCCTGTCCCCAGCCCTGGGCACACCTGAGGGAACATCCCTTGGTCCCCAGCCCCGGGTACACCTGAGGGAGCATCCCCGGCCCCCAGCCCCGGGCACACCTGAGGGAACATCCCCCTGTCCCCATCCCTGGGCACACCTGAGGGAACATCCCTTGGTCCCCAAGCCCTGAGCACACCTGAGGGA
>WBMY01015895.1:80091-95091 GCA_013397315.1 Donacobius atricapilla
TTTTTTTAACAGAAGAAAATAGTTTGCAACTTTGGAAGTGTTTTGTTTGTCGTTGTAGGGTGTTCTTTTTCTTTCGGGGCCAAGAAAAAGAAACAGACGAGTGGGTCTGTATAGTAAATCTTTTCAAAGAGTTTTCTTTCAGGCTCCTTAATTGCTTTATTTTTTTTTTTTTTAATAGTGTGGTGGGGTTTTGTTTCTGGGAAGCGCAATATGGAAGTTCATTTTTCTTCTGCCAGACCCACCCACTGAAAAATCAGCTTTCCAGTTGATTGCCAGCTTTGATTTGACATTTGATTGATCACCTGTCATCTTGCTGCCTTTGATCTATTCATTCTTGATATATATCAATAAATCACTCACCATGGTAACCCAAGTGCCAATGACGTAAGGCTTGCCCTCTAGATTCTCTTAGCCAGACATACACAATTATTATCTTGTTTGGCTTTTAATGTAGGCGGGTTTTTTTTCCCTTCTTTTTTTCCCCTTTGTGTCCTTCCTCGGATTAGTTGTCTAAACAAAACTCATATTTGATGTCTTTATTTTAAAAAAAATTCCCTTGCCCTCGCGAATATTTCCTGGGTGCAGCGCGGCAAATGTGGGACAAAATGCACGGGCAAGTTTCGTGGCACACTTGAATAAACTTTGCGGAGTGGTGCTTGGGATCCACGCCGGGGAAATGTCACCGGGGAGGGACTGGGACAGGCAGAACTTTTATCAACTCCCAGCCTCGGCTGCATTTCTGTGCCTGCAGGACAATGGGCTGCGGGCAGAAGCTTTTGGGACGTGCCCAGTGAATGCACCTCTGCAGGTTGGGGTTCCTGGCAGGCAAAGATCCCAAATTGATGGTTATCGCCGTAAATAACAGCTCCGCTAGAAATGCTCGTATTTATATAAATACAGATAGATGTGTTCGGGAGAACTCCGCTAGCAGAGTCGCTGTTGTTATTTTCTTCACCCAGAGGTTTGATCTGAATCAGGCATCCCCATTTTCAACTTGCAGGGTAAATAAATAGCTGGTTTTTTCCCCTGGATGCTGATCGGCACGGTGACAGTGCTAGAGCTGCTCCTTTTTTCTCTCTGTCAGGAATAGGAGGCTTCGTTTTATTTGGGTTTCAAAGTAGAATTTTCACTTGGAATGTGTGTAGTATCTTTTGGTGGCAGGGGCACGGTGTTCTTTTTTAGAAACATAGGATACAGTAAGTAAAATTTTGCGAGCAAAGCCCGTGCTGTTGTTTCCTGGGGTTTCCCTGCTGAGATACAGTAAGAGATGTTTTTATCCAGGATCCAACAGCATTTTTAAGATCCTAATGACAAGGGAGAAGCTCGTATGACCACAATTAGATCTCTCCTTTCTCGTTCTCATTATAAAATGTGCGTTGCTCTTCAGTGGTGCATTTCTTTGATTAGATTTCTCCTCAGATCAATGTTGTTTCAGGTGAGCAAAATCCTGCAAATGCAGTCCAGTTTCAGCCAGCAGAACTATTTGAAGTAGGTTTATACATTTGCAGTAGTTCTCCTGCTTTGAAGTTGTATTTGTGTGTTTGTGGGGGGTAGGGGGGAGTTTCAAAGAGCAGACGTGCCTGTTGTATATAGTCCTTAAAACTGACTTTCATTTTCAGGGATAATACTGAGGTTCTGTTTTGTATGGTAAAAAATACCTCAGAATGACAGGAGGCAGACTGTGCACTAAGAGATGAATCTCTCATCAAGGCTGATAGCAAAGCTCCTTAGTCCCTTTATTTAAAGGAGTTAATACATTATATACTACTTAATTTTCACTTTTATTTATTTTTAGTTGTACGAGTTCAGAGGTATAAGTTGCACTGCATTTTGTCTTGATGGCAGCAGAGATATTGAAGAGAAGTTTGCAACTTTTAGTTTCTTCAGATAGTTCACCTCCAAGGGAAGAAAAATTATAAGCCTTATGATTCTGGACATGCCTGCTTTTGTCATTGCTTAAAATTAAATACTATGCACAACTGTAAATAATTACTGCCATGCACTGACTTTGAAAGCAGGTTTCGAGTTTGATTAATGAATAATGTAAAGGTTAGAGAGAACCAGCGAGTGAATCTGAAGTCCTGCTGTTAGATGAAAATCTATCTAGAGAAATATACGTGGCAATTTTGTCCTTTTCTATTATTAATTTTAAGCCTTGTATTCCTAAGAAATATATTCCAGAGCACTGTAATGAAACAAGGGAGCGTAATTGGATAAATGGGGCACTATTTATGTGTGATGATGGGGATTTCTGCTCTCCCGTTACACTTTTAGAGCCGCTTTATTTCACATCAACACCGAAACGATGTCAAACGCATTTTTTGATCTTAGCAGGGCCGAATCTTTTCTGAATCATCCTTTCGGGGAGCGTCGTTTCCGAGTCGATATTTCCTGAGGCAGAGAGTTGCGGCTCTTTCTGTCGGTGCCTGCTTTAGGACAGGACCTGTGTTTGCAGCAGGCAGCTCGGTTTTGCCGGGGCTTTCACCCCAACGCTCGCAGGGCTCCCCAAGGGGGGCCTGATTCTTCTCCCGCTCAGGTGCAATTCGAACCTCGCTTCCCCGGGAGCGTCACCGAGTTCTGGCTGCCCCCGTGAGCAAGAGGAGGCTCAGGCCCACGAAGTCCTCCAGCAAAACGCAGCCACGTCTGGGGCAAAAGTCTCCGAACGATCCCATAACAAATGGGAATATATTAACAGAAGGGTGGGAAAAAAGGGTGGAAGCCAAGCAGAATTGCTATTCAGATTTTATTCCTAGGGGTATGAAATAGCTTTCAAACACAATTTCACTGGATTAAACTCTCCTTTCCCCCTGCAGCTTGTTTAAATGTGCCTATTTTATTTTGTGATCATGCATTGGTAGTTTGCTTTTTTTAAAGCCTGCAAAGAGGAATCTGGACCTAACGCCCTGTGCGGGTGAAATTTTGTCTTTCCTCTTTTCTTTCTCTCTCAGCCCCAGCAGACTAGCTAAGAACCAAAGCTGGGGAGAAGTACAGCAGAAGCAGCTCTCAGGCACATTTATTCTGTTTATTGAAGCTGTAGAATAACACAGGTTGGTTTTTGGAAGAGTCCTCATAGAGCAGCAAGCAGAAGATGGTGAGCAGGGAGTTCTTTAAAGCTGCAGCTTGCACCTTGGTTGGAAAGGTTATTTAAACCAGAATCATATTTAGAAAGTGAAATTCTGCTTGTGCAGAGAGCAGAGCAAACGACCAGCAAGGCTCGCTCCGTGTATTTCTGTGGCGAAAGGCAGTGAGGTGTCTCTATAAATGTAACCAGGAGCACTGGGGCTGTTCCAGGATTATTTGTATCCTTTATAACAGGGGCAGCGGCAGCAGATTCCAAGGAAGCAGTGCTGAATGAAACTGTAGAAATGGCAGCCCTGTTTTGTTTCAACATCCTCCAGAAAAGCAACTGCACATCAAAACCACCTAAACAGTTCATGCCTCAGAACCCTTCACTAACAGTGCACATCACGATGCTGGCAGATGACAGAAAAAGCCAAGGTGTTCGCAAACAAGAGGAGCCTTTAAATGCTGGTTAATTAAATATATTCCAAAATAGGTACTTTTGCAACTAAAGAGGCACCAAAATTAGTCGCCATCTGCGTTAGATTCTGCAGTCGGCTCCTAAGCCCCAAGCTGCTCGGAATTTTTTTTCCCCGTGTCAGAACTCAGGCCTGAACGGGACAATTTGAAATCACGTTCATTTTAGTGCCTGTTTCCCTGTTCCAATTTTCCCCTCATTTCTCCAAGCCCAGTGTATCCCCACTATCCGAGGAGCGGGGCGCACCCAGAGTTCAGCCCCTGTGGCTGGGAAACAAAAGGCATTTCCATCAGCAAATGCCACGATTTTACAGCACTTTCCAAAGCATGTTCCCCCACCAGAAATTCTAGTGCAGGAGCGCTCTCCCTCTTCCGTGCTCCCTCAGAAGCCCGTTTTTCTCCAAACCGGCAGGATTTTGGAAATTTCCTCCCGGAGCTTTCTCCTCCTGATTTTTTGCTCTCGTTATCAGCACCCAGCTCAAGGAGCTGTTTCCCCTGGCAGAGGTCCCTGGAGTCCCTCGGCAGCACAGGGCCAGGGTGAGCTTTTCTGCTGTCATTTCCCTTCCCATCCCGATGAGGACATCACTCCCAGAGACCAACTCCAGACTGGCGGAGGAAAAAAAAAGCTGTCAGTTGCTGTGGCTGCAATTCCCAACTTAGCAGCAGCAGAGGGAATGGAACTGTACTCTATCAATTACAGTTGGAACCAGAGGCTAAACACTTATTGTGTTAAGCTATTGTGCAGATCTTAAGAGCTCAAATGTAAAAAAAAATATCATGTCAGCTGGTGGAGGAGAGAATAGGGCCTGGTCCTTCCACTGGATGATGTATTATTAGCAAAGGCAAAGTAAAATGACTCAAATTCTTTTTAATGCCTCTCGGGTTGAGATGTGTTTCAGGCCACATTCTGCCTTAAAAAGGGGGCTCGTGTAGACTTTGCTGCTAGAATAAGGCTTTGTTTTTACCTCTTCTCTGCAAAATGAAAATATTTGTGAATACCTTACCTCCAAGGCGTGCTCACGCAAGCAGAGAGACATTTCCATTTGTCTCCCAGTCTGATACAGGAGCCAAGTGGAACCACATTACACTCCGAGCTGAAATCTTCCATTTCATTCATGCGAGAGCAGGGACTTTTCATTACCTGTTTAATTACAGTCATTTACATGAGAGTGGGCCCAGTTCAGCAGCTCTCACTCAGCGCTTTGCTCCAGTGGGTGGCTGGCCTGTGGAAGGACTGCCTGTGTAAGACCGGGCTTCCAAAATTCAATATATATGTTCCTGGAGAAGCATCCTGCCTCTGAAGAGGGACCAGCTCCTTCCCTTAAGCTGGAAATCCAGGGACAGCTCTGCTTGGAACTTCTGTTCCTGACGCTTGCAAGCGATTCTTTCCTGAAGGCTGCATGGCTGAGATATTCTGCTTGCTCGGCCAGCTTCCCTCCCCAGCCACGTTTCCATGCTCTGTGCTAATTACCGAGCTCTGGTTCTGGGTTCCAGGAGGTGAGGTGGGCTTTTAATAAAAACCTTTTTTAAGGCACGGTGTTCACGTTGTGCACAGGGGCGGCAGCTCTCGAGAAAAATGCCTGAAAATGGGGTTGCAAATCCAAAGGCTGAAAGTTCCGTGTGCTTTTAGGGGCTAAAAAGCAGTTATTTCTCATTAAGGTGGCTTCTCACTTGAGGCTGTTGGCACAGAGTAATTTTTACCGTGTTATAATAACGGCTTCTGCAACTCAGAAGTACCTTGACAGCAAACCGTGTGTTTTTTAAGGTTTCAAGGAGAAAAGCATCACAGAAGCACAGTGTTTCCCATTAGATTTACACATCCCTCTTTAACTGTTGCTGGTTTTTCATCCATTACCTTGTGAGCTTTCTCAGGCAAAAAAAAAGAAAGAAGTGGAAAAACTGGTCTTCCGATCTAAGTGTTGCATTAAGTGTTTCATTTAGAAAAATGAAGAGAATCTTTGTTTCCCTAAAAGAAATGTTTTCCCCCGTTTGCCCTAGGAAAAAGAAAAGGCACAATAGCTTCAAAATGACAGGATCTGATGGTGAAAAACGCGGAGTTTCTAACGTGCACTGCCTGATGGTCCCAAATATTGGTGAAATTCCACAGTTGAATAGAACAAACAGTCCTAAACGCCTGAGAAAGGCGTTTTATCCATACCTGCAAGGAGGGGAGAAAAGGGCCTGTCTGGGAGAGGGATGCGCCTGGAGAGCTTGGGTGTGCAGAGCAGTTTTTGATCACTGCGCCAATCTTTGACCACATGTCAGAACTGTGCTGTTCGCAGTGGTGTCCCCTGGAAGTCCTTTCTTAGGGTTTATTTTCCTTAAACCTCCAGCTCCCGGAGCCTGATGATGATTATGCAAGTGTCCAATATGCATTTTAAAAGGAAATTTATTTCAAACTGCTTGCTCTTGAGAGAAACTTGAAAACAAGCAGGCTGGAAGTTCTTATGCAGAAGAAAAATGCCTTGATTCTCAAAGCGACTGTTTTTAACTTCCCATCGTTTTCAGCCAGTCTCATGATTTTTGAGGTCGGCCTTTTTTTTTTGGTTTTTTTTTGTTTAAACAAGGTTGGCAGCACTGCTTTTGCCTGATTCTGGTGATGAACTGGTGCGTGTGTCTGGGCGTATAATTACAGAGGCACACACACATCATATCAGTAAACAAAATGCTGAACATAATGATGGAGTGGAGCTGTGTGAATTGGAGCTCTGGCTTTGTATTGCCATAAACAAAGCAGTTCTGAGAGCCCAGACCATCGGTTCTTGAGGAGTGACTTTCAATTGAAGTTTCCTGCAGACTGTTTTTAGTGGCAATTAAATCTAGAAAGTTAATAGGCAGTTACTGCTCTTTATAGGATAAATACTACGAGGAATGCACAGCCTACCTTTTTTTTTTTTTTTTTCCCCCAGATATAATCAGGCTGAACTTTATTGAAAAAAAATTTACAACTAGCAACATTAATGCTGCATTTTTATTGTATTAATGCAAATGAGATGCTGACTTCGTTCTTTCATCTCCATGGCTTGTATCTATTAGAGCTGTATCTTATTCCTTTCTGTGTCTTTCCTCCCTGTGTTCTGTAAACTGCTTTCCTCTAATGATACTGAGGCTCATTAAAGTTACTCCCAGCGCTAAGGAGACTCTGGGAAACATCCTGAGCTCTGGATGGCCGTGGAAAAGCACCACTCCCAAGAATATGGGGAAAACTAACCCGGATCAAACCTTGCGCTCCCGTTTTGGGAAACCTTTCAAATTGATGGGTGAAACAGGAAGGAAAAGCTGACAGGAAGGACTGTGCGCTGCAAAGAACAGGCCCTTTTTTAACTCCCAGCCCTACCTGACAAAGATAAAAAACAATAAAGTTTTAAGGAGCTCGCTGGCTCTTCCTGCATCTCTCTCAAAAGACTCATTTAATTGGAAAGCCTGTTGTGCTTGTTTTTATGCATGTAAAACAGAAAAGGGGCAATTTTGCACAGGGCCTAATATTCCAGCACAATATAATTGGAACTCTTCCTGCCTGCTTTTTAAGTCTCTCTGTTCATATAAAATTAAGACCCACTTATCTTAAATTGTAGTAAATCTCATTCCGTATTGCTTTCATAACTTAAAAAAAGGCTGTTACCTATTCCCAAAGCAACTTCGCTGAAGCGATATTGGGTCTGTTTATGTGGAATCGGTGCAGAATTTCTATTGAGGAAAGGAGCAGCTCACAGTTCTTGTTTTTAATGAAAATAATTAAATTCTCTAGGATACCTTGATAGCTCAGATTTTTTTTTTTTTCCCTAGTGAAACTCTGCTTAGAGGAAAGGAAAATCTGCACATTGGTGCGGTTTGGCGTGTGCAGACAACAACCCTTATTTCTATCACTCACCCTGCACTTGGACAGAAGTAATTTCTGTTTTTCACAGGAAGATTTTACCCGGAATTTTCCATATATAAATAATTTCTGTGTGTGTGTGTGAATTGAGCGGCGATTCGCCGGTGCGATTTATAAGGTCTGCAATTTTCTTTGTACATATAGGAAGGACTCGTTTGCTTCCCGCAGGGTAAGTGGGCTGCACAGGAAAGCTCTGGGTCTTTTATGATTTTATGTTTTGTATCGAAGAAACGCAACCTTGTGCCAGCTGCTGCACTGGTCCACCAAATTTATTTTTTTATGTGTTTTTCAGCCGTGTCATAACATACATAAGCACAGTACAAGTAGCACTAAATTAACACGTGAAAGGAGAAAGAAGCTAAGTAGTTATATTGATCCATCTATAGCATTAAATGCTAAAAAAATTAAAAGCTTTCCAGTGCTTTTGATTAGCTGTGTGGTTCCTGCTCGTATTTGTGTCCTTTGTTAGGCAGCGGAGCAATATTTCTTCACACTTAGCACCTTTCTTCCATGGATTTCTTGCTGATACTCCTCAGAGCAACCCCAGTGATGTGGAATATTTCCTGGCGAATCGAACCCGGGAGGTTTTACCTGGTTTGCTCAAGGTCCAACAGCGTTTGCTCCCAATTCCCTGCTTGTGGCACTAGACCACGTTTCCATCATCGGAACATTTCCAGGAGGGAAATCTGGGCTGGAAGCTGAAGGCATCCCCTGGCCTGTGCTGGGGGAGAAGAGGCAACAGCCCAGCTGGGACCCTGGGGAAGGTGGAAATGCAGTTTCATCGCCCCCGTGCAATTCCTCGTGGTGGTGGGGGAGGCACTTTGCTCACGGCCAGGAGCTCCCAAAAACGGGAGGGCTCACGGTGTGAGAAAGCAGAGCCCTGTTAATTCTAACAGGCCAAGGGAGCTTGACTAGGCAAGAGTTTTAGACAGATTAATCAGGTTTTTTACGTTCCAGTTTTTGGTCAGTGGTAAGTTTCAGGACCAGAGGATTCGGTTCCTGTTACTTCTCTTCCCATGAGCTGTTCTGCATTTCTTGGGCAGAGCTGGATGTGGCTGGCTATAAAGCATTGCCTTCAGGAATATGTAAAACCTGGAGTAACTGCAGCTGAACAGGCTGTACACATTTTCCTCCGCCCAGACCGCCAGCCATGGTTGGAATTCTCTGGTGATAGAGCTTGAGGCTCAGCTTCCAGTCCTAGGGCTCGAAATCCTTACATGGGCAGCTAAAGAGAGACCTGAATTTTCAAAAGCCTTTAGCACCAGATTCCCATGGACCTCCCTCAGCTCCCTCTCTCGTGTAAACTGGAATTGGGCCTTGATCAAGGGCACTTTGATGTTGTTTCCCTAGGCTGGAGATGCATGTATTGCCTGTAGAAGAAATATGGTGCAGGTAATAGCCTCTGGATTCATTAAGGATTGTTTATGTTGATTTTCACACCATATTACCCTTCGGCAATGGTCGTTTCAGCCGTTATATTGGCAGGAACTCCGAATAAATCTTAGGTAATGTAGGGCTGATCTGCCTTACCTGGGAGACCACCTGCTACCCTCTCGAGCAGAGGTGCTGAATCACCAGGTGGGGCTTTCTTCTCCAGAGCTGGGGACTTGGGAAGCTCTCCCGTGGCTCCTTTTCATGTGGAAATTAATGCTTGCCTCTATTTCTGAATAGCAGGTTATTAGAGTTCGTATGCAAATTCCCAGGATGGGAATTTGTCTCTCGTTGATAATTGATATAATAATATATATTTTTAGCGGTCCAAAGTCCTTGAGCTCGAGCCTTGTATACGTAATTTATGTTTATTTCTTACTGTTATTAACTGTAATTTAGTTGTTGGCGCCTTTCGTTGCCTTAGATTGAAGGGAGTGTCTCTCCCCATTGCCCCTCCGTAAACAATGCCCTCTCAGGGTTCCTTCTCCTGTATCCTTGCCCAGACATTTCCTAGCCTGTCAAATACTGTCATTTTATTCCTTACAGATCATTCCCAGTACGTCTCCTGTTGCACACACAAATAAGGAACAAATGCAATCAGGACGCATCATCGTTTAGCATAACAAATAAAAGCCGATCTGTGCAGATTTGCCTTAAAGTGTCTCTTAATATGTATTGTCAAAATGTCTGAAGATGTCTCTTACTCATAAGCGTTTAATTATTTGTGACAATTAAACTAATATTCAGAGCAGGGGAGAAAAAAAATTAGCAGATTAAATATTTTCTCTTGTCAAAAGCTCGCAAAACGTCACCTGGCAGAGCAAACTCTTTAAATTTTGTGTTTCCAGCAGGCCTTAGAAAGGAAAAAACACCAGAGCAAAACTACAGGGCCTGGATTTGGTATGGAATTTGAGGAAACTGTATTTTTAAAACCAGACCAAAATTTAAGGGCACATCATTAAAGCATATATCAGTAATGAGCGGCTGAATACTTGATGATTAAAAAAAAGAGTTTCTATCAATTTTTAAGTCAGTGCTGAAATTTATGGCCAAGGGCTGCTCTGACTGAATCAGGGACTCAGACCTGGGGATTTTAGCCTCGCCTGGTTATTGTTTTACTCTTGCATGAGAAAGAACAGCTCAGATACGACAGCACAAGTCACCAGCCTCTCCTGCGGTTGGGATTACTGATGTATTTGTTTGTTTTGGTTCTGGTCTGATGAGCTCTTTCTCCACCTGGGTTGTTCAGGCTGGAGAGGCAAGGCGCTGTGGATGGCGCAGGACAAGCAGCCGAGACCGATGCCCAGGGCTCAGCATCTTCACCTGCCGGGCAGGCACTGATCGTGCTGAAAGTTCAGATGTGTGATAATAAAAAGGGGGAGGAAATAGGAAAAATCGTGAAAAGAGCAGAAAACCAGCATGGTCCTTGAGAGCAGTGTTGTGTGGATGTGGGAGCACCGGAGAGCCCAGGGCCTGCTGCAATAACTTCAGTGTTGTGGGCTCAGCAGTTCTTGCAGCCCAGATTGTTTGGGGTTTCCTGCTGAGAAGTTTGATTTCTACTGGTTCTAATGTTTCCAGTTCTGAGCTGCTCGAAGCAACCATTTCCATTATTAAAATCTGTGTTTTCTTTCTTAAAACGTTCTTCGTGTAATTTAGGGTAGGATGTTATTTGGCAAAAAATTAGAAGACATTCATCAGGGTTTATTTCAAAGCTGTGGGACCACTGAGCTTTCTGGCAGTGACGTGAACATTTTTCAGAGATATCTTCTGCTCTCCCTGAGAAAATCCACCCAAATTTGTCTGACTTATAAAGCCTAAAAGTTGCTGTTGCCAAAGAATTTTTAGAAGGTGACACAGCATTCTCCAACGTGCCATCCTCACCACACATGCTCTGTTCTTGGTTTCTCTTTTTCAATTGCATTCCCTTAAACAATGTTTGAGCTGGGGATAAGTAGGACAACGGCTGCAGGGGCAGCGATGGGTCCGAGCAGCCAAAGGAGAAGGAAGAAAAGGTTTTGTTTGTGCTTAGCTGGAGCCTTGAGGGGGAAGCAGAGAAATTTAGGGAGCAGAATGTGGACCAGCAGGGGCAGAGAGCATAAAACTATCAGATATTCACAGGAAATGAGTAAACCCGTGTGCAGGACTTTATTGCCTGGTCAGTGTCCAGCACCGCGGTGACCATGAGCTCGTGCCGGGCAGCTCCTGCCCGGATCAGTCCTGGGTGGGAACCAGGGTGGCTCCACGTGTGGCTCCCCGTTGGCTTTCCCGGAACTCATCCACACCTCACAGAGAGAAAGGATGCGTGTGGGAAATCCATCCAGCCCAGCTGGGGGACAAATCCTGCTCTGGGCAGGCGCGCGTGATGGGGGACCTTCTTCTGTGGGGGAAACGTCAAAAAATCCCCTTTAAACTAGCCAGAGCTGTGCCCCCCACGCCAGTTGGATGGCAGAGATGAGATCCCACCCAGCAGGCAGCTCAGGAGAAGCGCAAAACCCAACGGAAAGGAGGAAAATTCCAATTTCTGGTGCGGGAACCGGGAGAAGGTGAATGCCAGGCAGGCGCAGGGCTGCCCTCGGATGGCAGAGCCAACGGGAGAGTGGAAGAGCACAGGGAGAGGTTGGTGGCCCCACGCAGAGTGGTGACAGCGGCGTGTTCGGTGTGTTGGATGTGTTTGGTGTGTCTGGGACCCGTGTGGGACGGGGCAGTTGGTCAGTGGCGGCGCCAGGCCGGGCACGGCCGGACAGGGTCAGGCTGAACGGGGCGCGGGCACTGCGGGCACTGAGGGAGCTGTGGTACAAAAACCCCTCGGAGACAGCACAAAGAGCCCTGCCAGGAGTTTCAGCCACAGACACCTGCTCAGATAAAAGGCTTCTTAGTCTGAGAGCTCCTCTCTTGTCACAACATGCCCGTGGCAGAGGGCTGGTCCTGGGTCGCTGTCTGGGTACCTGCCCTGGGCCCCTGGGGCTCTCACTTTGGTTTTACTCAGAGCCAGGGGGTGTCTTTATTTTTCTTTATTTTTCTTTATTGTATTTTATTCATTTCGTTAGCTGCCCCATGGGAGTTTTTTTCCCGATAAATCCGATCTTTCTGTCTGAAAGTCAGCGACGAAACTCGAATGGGGCTCAGCAGAGCAGGTTGCCTTCAGGTTATTGCACTGGTTTGTGTCACCTCCAGCATTTATGTATTAAATAACTAAAATCCTGAGAATGTTAATCTAGAAAACAGTCATCCCTGCATTACTCTTTTGCTGTTTCAGTGAACTTATTAAAGATTTTACAAACTTGTGATTTGGGTTAAACAAATGTAAATCATGTGGGGAAAGAGTTGTGGGAAGGCAGAGGAATGTTATGATGCCATCAACATCTGGGTTTCCATTTGTTTGGATTAGGGACATTTTACCTTAATCATTCCCAAACATGTCTGCTAAAATCCCTTCTTTCATTTTTTATCACCTCTGAGCTACAGCCAGGCAGAGTTTCAATTTGTGTGTGTGTGTTAGGGTAAAGGTGCTGAAATTTGTTGTTGCAGCGAGTATTCGAACAGTCCCATTTTTATATCACTCCTCCCTCTTCATAATTGTTTGGAAACATTTCGGTTCAGTTAAAATGCACTATTTCCAATATACAAAGTATGAGCCGGGGAACGAGGGAGCAATTACGAGTTTCTCCAAGGAAATAAGCATCTCTTCGCCATCATCCTGCAACTGGGAAAGTTCTAATACATGACATCTCTGTAATGTAACCTAATAATATTTTTTTTTTTTTTAATAGTGATGTAATGGGGAGAGTGACCTGGACTTTGTAAAAGTTCCCCTACTTACTTCAGATTCCCAAGGGCAATGTAACATTCGAGACAGTGTTTTATATGCCCTGATTAAAATGTAACATATTTTTGCATTTCCTGTGCAGTGACCTGTTAGTGCTCATACACAGAACACTTAAAGAACAGTTACAAGGAGACATTTCCAAATGTGCCTAATATGGGCGAGTTTTTATAACATTCTTATTTCATTTGAAATTGCAGCTACAGCAGGAACCATTCAGACGGTGCATTGATTTAACTTTTTAATCCACTGTTTTGCTACGTCAAGTAAAATAAATGTTTGTTTTTAGCTCCCTTTTTTTTTTTTTTTTTTTTTTTTTTGCATTGCTAAAACTCCTAACTACTTGCTTTAAGCTCGGGATTCTAAAGGGAGCTACATTATCTGAGATTTAAAGCTTGCTTGTTGTAGCTGCTTTCTCACAACTCCCCCAAGAAAAAAAAAATAAAAATACAAAAGTACAACTTTAGCAAAAAAAGGGCTTTTATATCTCTATCAATTATAGAAACACCAGCTGCAGTAGATTACAAACGTGTTTGGCTGATTGTGATGTTGTGTGGGGAAAACTATCACAAGGAGCTGGATGCTGCTCTCCCCGGCAGCTCCGGGATGTGGCTCCTCTGCCCGGGCTCAGCAGGGCTGCTCTCAGAGCTGGAGCAGNATCAAATCCATCCCACCAATATCTCTGTGCCACCGGCACAGCAGGAGATGGAGCAGGAGCAGGAGCAGGAGCAGGAGCAGGAGCAGGAGAAGCAGCAGCAGCAGCAGCAGGGGCACTGCCACAGCCCGCTCTGGATGGAGCACACGTCCTGGCACCGGGAGGAAGGGATGTGTGAGCCGTGTGTGGCTGTGGGCACGGGCTGCTCTGAGAGCTGGGGCAAAACCACAGACACAGACCTGGGCCAGCAGCCTCCGGGGACAGCTGCTCTGCTGTTGCCCTGATTTTTCAGCCTTCTGTTTGTGTCTCACAGGGTCATGGTTCTTAGGTTTTTTCTCACACACGGGGGTTATAAATAAAAGTAATGTTTTGTTAGTTCAAGGTAGTTTACATTTTTGTTTTAGAGCTATGGACAGCTGAGGGACAGTTGTCCTGAACAATGGGATGGGGAGAGGCCTCAACCTTCTCCCCCAGTCCCTGGCCTTTGTAGAAATACTATAAAATGGAGTCAGATTTTTGAAATAAACAGTTTCATGCCTTCTCACCAGAGTGTGTGTGTGTGTGTGTGTGTGTTTGTGTGTCCAACAACGACGCTCCACTCAATGTTCTTCTTCATTTTTTGCATCCAAGATATTTACTTTTGCTTTCTTGAAGAAGAGAGTGGGGGGGGCGGGGAAGCACCACAGAATAAAAATTGTTTGACCAGCCCCTAAAGGTAAAGTAGCTGGAAGTCGTGGATAAAAGAATTGCAATATCAAGACAGCAGTGCAAGATGGACAGTTCAGGATATTTGGTGCTGTTGAGCTCAGGAGAAAATTAATGTCCCAACATGTGTGCAGGTCATTATCACTCCACTAAAACCTGGCTACAAGGAGAGCAGCCCAAGGGCTCTCAGGTGGATGTGCCTTGGTTCCTGTGTCATTTATCTTCCTGTGCTTTGGGTCACTCTGGGAGGACGTGGCTGGGCCCTGGTTTATTTTAACAAAGAGAATCTGCCATAGGAAAGTTCTGTGTATACTTTACAGTGAAAATGCAATTTTCTATTTTCATTTAATCCCAGGAATGTTGGCATTTTCCAGGCTGTCAAACAAATGAGTGCACTGGAGGACAGTTAGATGTGTCTGTCTAGTTCATCTATCTAATCTACCTCGTTTCTAATGTGCCCATCACCATGGTGCCTAGGCAGAAAGTATCTGCCTTGCTTTTGCTTTTTGTCTTTATTGGCTGTGGTAACCTAATTGAGTCCTCAGAGCTTTCGGATTCATCTGCAAAAATAATAACAAAAACATTATCAGAATAATGATTCATATTTGTACTCTTACTCAGAATTTCCCTTTCTCTTCTAAGTGTATTTGGTTAGTGGATTACTGTTGTTTTATCTAGAAGAGGTTATACTTTAGAAGTGTATTAAATTGGAATTTTACTTGAGTCAGCAGTGAGTCAAAACTTCATTTGGCTGCTAAAGTGAATTCACTCATGTCTTCTAACTTCCTTCTGCTTTTCTCTGCAGAAGCTGACTTCATTTACTCAGCCACCCAGTTTAGCATCTGCATCTGTTCTCTGACCCCTTGTCATATAAACCATAGGTAAAGGTAATAAAAAGCAACAGAAATCGGGGCTTCAAAAATGTTATCTTCCTTTGGAAGCCCTGGTTTCTGTTACTTTTAACTACTTCTC
>WBMY01015895.1:102591-149831 GCA_013397315.1 Donacobius atricapilla
GATGGCTCCGAGCCTGTCTGTCACTCAGCTGCTGGACACAGCAGTGGCCAAGACTCTTTCTGGTGACCCTTAACTCAAGTATTTCTAAAACAATACTCGGGCAGCTTTGCTAAAGGTTTATTTTACAGATTAGGGATATTCAGCCCCTGAATAAATGAGCAAGCTCAGGTCAGGGTGACACCAAGCAGGCAAAGAGCTGGCCCAGAAGCTGAGGAGGGGAAATTTGCGCTGGGGGAGACTGATATGAAGGATTTCTTATTCATAAAGCATCCTGAGATCTCCTGTAGCCTTTGCTTTTTTTTTTTCCCCTGGAACTACGAATTTTGCTAACCCTTTGGAAACTGGGGTTTCCTATCAAAGCCATACTGAGTGTCTCACAAAGAAATGCAAGAAAACCCTTTTGTTGGAAAGAAATGTTAGAATTTGAGCTCCAGAACTTTGGAAAACCTGAAAGAGTATGGGAGTTATTTGTTCTCTAGTGGTCCATCAGCTGAATTTCTACAGGGCGAATGTGGGAAAAGGTGTGGTAAATCAGTGCATTTGTGCTCAGTGCTGCTCCGAAGGAGGAGAGGAACAGGCTGTGCTGCAGAAGTTCAAATGGAAAATTATTGCCTGTGCAAGAGGGGTCTGTAATTACCAGGAAAGTATGAAACCTTGTGAAAATAAATTGCAGAAGATACCTGTATAGATCACAACATTTTTCTGCAGCGTCGGCCACTGAAGTTCACATCTCCCAGTTTCGTTTTGAATTTGAAGCTCGAATCATTCCAAAACTGCAAGGCCAAACTCTTTTGAAATTTCCAAGTTTCATCTGCTTTTGATACAAAACTCTCAACCATAAATTGACTTCACACTTCGTAATGAAACTCCAGACTCAGTGAATATTTGTGCTTTTTGTTTTATTGTAAAAGTTTGCCTTCCTGTATGAAAGTACTGCTTTTGCCCCTAAGGCTGAACTTGCATGAACCCAATTTAACAAATTTGCTTTAAATAACATTTCAGTATTCTCTGTGTGCTGCTACAAAGGAAATTGTGTGGTGAGTAGTAGGCTCTGAATGCCCTAAAAGAGAAGAATGCACACAAGCAGGCGGGCACAGACATTTTTGTTATTGTGGTTGGCATTTTCAGGGAGAATCGGGGCCCATGCGTCTCTTTTCCACCAGAAAATTGCCTGTTTGGCAGTGGTCTGAATGGTAGAGCTCTACTGGAACATGAAGATGAAACAAGCTGCCAGTCCACCACTTTTTAATGTCTCTGTCGCCCCAGTTCCCCTCACGTTAAAAATTCGTTTATTTTCCATTGGAACTGACCATCAGTTCCAATAACGCGTCTTTGGAGTCGTTTCCCCAGATTGTTCTTTTGGGCAAGAAATCTAACAACAAATGTGGAAAATCCAGTGTGAACGGCCTCCTTCCCTAGGCTGTCTTGTTGAAATAACATTTCATGCAAATAATCTCATTAGTGTAAAGATTTTGTTCCCTAGTTCCTGCCGGTAACTTAAGTTCACATGATTGAGCTGTGAGCCGCTGTGGAAGACAGGGGGATTTGCAAGGGTGGCCATCACAAGATCCCGCATTAAGCAGGCAGAAAGCTGCAAACCCACACCCCTGGAGACTGCCCCTCACTCCCAGGGTGTGCTCGGGGTGCGGGATCACAGCCCTGCTTTGGAGCCAGCCTGGCATTTGTCAAACGTTCCACAACGTGGGGAGGGGGGGAAAAAAAAAAAAAAGAAAAAAAAAGTGGATTAAATGATAAATAATAATGCACTGTCTCCGACATTAAAGGACATCATTGGCTCTCTCTTCTCCGTGGTGTAAATCAAGGTAATGTGTGAATCCTTTAAAAGTAACATGGAATTTAAAATGGAAAATATGAGAAGCAAGTAGAATTACTGCTAAAATCATCCGTTTATTATCTAGGTGTGCTTAATAGCCTGCTAGCTGATGAAAAATCATTTGCTAACCCCAAGGAATGGTTCATTTTCCAACTCAATCATTCAGCCATGCATTGGCCAGAGCTTTTAAAAAATATACCGTGTATTACTTCTTTTGTCAATGTCTGGAGATAATTTATAACAGCAATAACTTCCATTAACACACCTACTAAGCAGTTTCCTTAGAACAGGTAAGATTTGCAGTGGACTTGAGATGTTTTAATAGCAAACCAATTATCCGCCAGTGCTTCCAAGGGTTTCGAGTGGGTTTTGGTTGGAATTCATTGATGCAGTAATTAATAGACTCGGTTGCTCCGTGGCAGTCGGGGCCCTGGGTATGGCTTGGCAGGTTTGTTTCTGATGTGTGCTGGGGTAAACCTGCATTGCTCCGCACAGCCCCGAGTGGAACAGCAGTAGAGGGGCTTTAACATAATGAGACTGTTTCCCACTTGCCTCATTAACAGGAATTTGGTGTTTCTGCAATAGTTTTTTTTTTTTTCCCAGACACTTCCAAACTCTTATCAGAAGAGTCCTTTCCAGTTGTTCTCGCAGCGCCTGAGCCCTGGAGCCGGCCCTGCTGCTGCCCCACACTCAGGGTGTTCTAACCCACTTACACGTCAGCCTCTCTCACCTCCTCTGGCAAGGTGTAACTGGCACTCTCCTGGAAAAAGAAACCCGGGGTTTATTTTCTGCCTGTACCTGGGGGGAGGTGTTTAGGGCAAGGGGGTGACAATTCACCTGGTTACAGCAAACCTGCTGCCAAGGGGAGCACTGCAGTGCCTGCCGCCCTGGGCTTGTGCCCTCGGCTCTTCCTCCCTGGCCACAGCACCCGCACCCTGCGCTCCCAGCAGCCTGGAGTCAGTGCAAAAGGTAAATTCAGTTTAACTCCCTGGTCTGGTTCACCGTTCCGCCAGGTGAGCACCAGCACCAGGCAGAGGAAGGGACAGGAATGTCACCCTGATGTTTGCAGCCTTCTCTTTTGCAGTTTCGTGGTTTGGGTTCTTTCTCAGGCTCTGGTCTGTAAACACCAGCAAAAGTTTATCATAACTTCAAGGTAGTTTTCATTCTTTGTTTTAGAGCTATGGACAGCTGATGGACAGTTGTCCTGACCAACGGGATGGGGAGAGGTGTCAGCCTTCTCCCCCAATCCCTGGCCTTTGTAGAAATATCATATAATGGAGTCAGACCTCTTTAATAAATCAGTTCATGCCTTCTGATCAAGTGTGTGTGTGTGTGTGTCTGTGTGTGTGTGACGAACAGCGTCACAGGAACGTGTGTGGAGCGGATCAGAGCACTTGGAAAACTTTTTTTGGTGTCAATTAGCCATTGGATTTGCTCAGCTGGGTACTAAACAAATGAACCCTCTGCAGCTTAGATTTAAAGAGGGGAGGCGCTCCAAGGATGCCCTTAGCAAAGAAACTGCCTTTTATAGATGTAAGGGTTCCTACATAGTGCTTTTACAGGATATTACAGCTTGAAGTTTAACAAGATAGTTTTAAATTCCGAGTATTTTCTTTTGTTCCTTTGATACCAGGAGTCTTATTAGTTGGGGGGGAAAAAAAGAGACAAGAAAAATAGAAGCTAAACCTTGAGCATCCAAAATCAGCTCTCAGAAGGTATTTTCCTTACTCCTTTGGATAAGTTCACGTGTTTTATCGCTTGAATCCAAGTCAAAGATGCTTTTGGAAATCTGTGGGATTTGTGCAGAGCAGGGAATGTGTGCTCTGGCCACTGACGCTGCTGTCCCACAGGTTGGCTCTGCGCTGTTGTTGCGCTTAGCTGGGAAAGCCCTACCTCAAGTCCTGTGTGCTCGGAGGGATTCAGGGATCATAGAGGGGTTTTTTTTTTTCAGTTTCTTGAACATGATTAGATTTTTTGTAATTTGCGTTTTTAGCCACTAAACAGTGATACGTCACATTTAGCAAATGAGATGTTCTGAGTGTGAGCAAGATGTGACAGTGACAAATCTTACCATTGTTAATACTGAAACCCTTCACAGTTCAAGTCCCACTTGCTGTGTTGTACCTTAGTCTATGGTTTGGGAGGGGAGTGTTCTGGTTATCAAGTCATCACTGTTCAAACGCCAGGTTTTTTTTTTTTTTGCTCAATTTAAAACCAATATGCAATTGTGAAAGCTGTGCTTAGCGGTTATGATGCCTTTAAAAATTAAGTACAAAGAAAAAGTAGCTTCCCTGAAGGTCACAGATAAGTCACAGATTTGCAGTTTTGCGGTGTGCCCTACATACGTTTTGTGCTTATGGAGTCTGCACGAATGTACAGCCACCACCTAATCAGGGGAAAAATATATCCTGAGCTCCCCGAGTTGGTACCAGCAGTGTTAAGTGTCTGTCAGAGTTTCTATTGTGATCAACCTTTCAGGGATTTATCACTCAGCTCTAATACCTGGCTCCAGGCTAAAAATTGGCATGCAAGGAAGCAGATTTGGTTTAAAGATATATTGAGGCTGCAGAAGTGGGGAAAGTCACTCTCGGGCTTCCCAGGGCTGTTTTCAGCCGTGTGTCTGAGGGAGAGCCTGGGGACTTGGGGCTCTCTGCGGCACCTGGGGGAAGGGCTGGGGGCCGCAGCTCCTGGGGTCCCTCCTGCTGCAGGAGATGCTGATTTCCAGAGCCCTGGGGCTGCCCTGTGCTGCGGGGGGACTGGGGGGCAAACATCACCTTGCACATGCTTGGGAAGCACTGCTGTCGTTGCACAGTGCTTCATTTTGGGTTGGAAATCCCAGAGACACCAGGCCTCCAACCTGATCAGGGTCCAGGACGATTCCCCTAATATTTGATACATTTCTCTGCGTTGTGAAATGAAAAATAAAGCCCCCTAACATAATGTATAATAACACCTGCAGTGGAGGTAAAATCGGGTATGTTCTACAAAGCAGAAACTGCTTGCTGATGTCTCCTGGGATAGCACAGCCTCTGCTTGTCCCTCATTCTAGAAGACTCACAAGATAACGGCAGAGGCACTCGGTATCTGGTCATCTGAAACTGCATTTCCTCTTGTTCCTTCCTTTACACCGAGCTTTTGGCCTGACACTTTTTCTCTGCAGTTCCCCTCTGGTGAGTTCCTCACCACCCTTTTTTCATTTTTATCCTGTAAGATTTTTGGGGGGAACAAAGAAAAAAAAAAATCTTTGCGCTGAAGACTTTATAATCTTTAGGTTAAACCCTGCAGAGCTCCCACTCTGGCTGACATTTGAGATCACAATGAGCGTGCAGGAACCCCTTGTTTCCAGCTCTTCAGTCAATATTCAGTGGGCTGGAGGCTCACAAAAATATACATTGATACATTAGAGACTGTATTGTGCTGTCTAATGGATCATCCATAAATTGTGAGAGGACTAGAAGGATCGTTTAAAGATAAAACAACCAGAAACCATGTTCAAAGTCGGGGCTTTGCTGCTGCCAGCCGAACAAACGTGGAGTTAAAGCTGTGATGTCCCAGCCTACCTCAGTAATCCTCCCAGGCACGGGGGAACAGACTGAGAGCGGCGTGGGAGCACGTGAGCTCAGCACAGCTTTGGATTTTAAGGAGGGACGGGGTTGGGAGACCATTCACATCGTCCTGACCTCCCCATTTCTGTGCTTCCATGGGGTTCCCCCGTGTTCTGGTGGGTGACAATCAGGGAACAGCCTGGTGGTGCAGCCGCTGCTGCAGGCATTTCTGGTTCACTCAGAATTATTTCAACGCATTCCATACCACACTCATCAATCTTTCATTTGGGAAATAAGGCAAAATTACGCGTTTGTTCTGTGCTGTTCGTTTCGTAGGTTTTTTAATTAAAAAAAGGGGAGTAAAATATGGTAAATTTGTATATTGAAACTGCAGGAAAGATTTTGGAGTCTCTGTGTACCGCAGATATTTTGGTGTTAGTTGCCATTACTGGATAGAGGCAGCACAGACATATCTGCTTGGTTAAAGCTGGGATTTCTACCAACCAGGGTTTCTACCTTTTGTCTCCAGCAATCTCTCAAGGCTGTGTTTCAGACTACACATTTTTCTAAGAGGAAACAAAGCAGATAGCATCCTTTAGCAGGCGTAAGTCCAACAAATGTCAAATTCTGAACAACATTACTTTGTGTCTCTATTTAACATTAAAGCTGATGGCTTTTTGACAGGTTTATAGCTGACAAGTTCCATAGCCAGTCATGCAGTTTGAGCTAATTTGATGAATCAACTTGATGTTCTATAGTCCCAGTTGGCTTCAATAGCGTATGTGCTCAATTTTCTGCTGGAGGTCAAAAATAAGCTTTGAAATTTGGCTAATCCCATCACATCTGCAGAGCATGTCTGGTGGAATAATCTTTGGACATGAAGCCTTGACTAATGCCAGAAATAGAAAGGAAAACTCAGTAATTTCATTAGAGCCATCAATCCTGAGTCATGTAGGCACAGCAATCAGGGGTCTCATGTCCAGCAATTTACTTGGGAGCTCTCAAATGCTTTCGTGGTCAGGGTAGGAGGAGGAACATTCCTCAAGCCTGGGTCTTGTTCTAGAGGAAAATGGGCCTTATTGTTAAAGTTCATTTAGAACAAATGCTAACTGAATGAGAGAATGCCAGGATTTTCCAATTAAGTCTTAAAAAGATGGGCTCAGCCATGGCAGTGGTGGATGTTAAAATGCCCTGGACTGGGCTGGGTTTAAGACTGGAATTTTTATGATAAAGGCATTACCAGTCATGAGATTCAAAGTGTCTCAGATAACCAAGCAGCAGTAAATGCACTGAAAACTCCAACATGAGGTTTGACAGATTTCCCCAACCCGGATATTTGGTCCTTATCCATTTTTAACAGGTTTTAGGCATAGAAATTTCAGACTAACTTGATGCTTGCACTTTTGGGCATTAACGTAGCTCCAAAGTGGAAACTAAAAGCTTCAGCTTTCACAGAGGCACAGAAGTAACTGCTGCCATGTTCTGTCATGCTTTGGTAAAACAGCTGTGGCCCAGGAAGGTTCCAGTGCCACTCTCCTTGATTGCACAAGGTTCTCTTAAATACAAAGATTTTCTTAAATGCAATGACAGTTCGTTGTCTTTTTTCTGCCTGGAAGGCTCCTAGAAGCCGTTCCCTCAATCTGAATTGCCCGATGCGAGTTTTGGGATTTTGGGTCATGTGAAGGTTTTCTGTTGGCAGTGGCTGGAGCAGAGAGCAGGGCTGAGGATGGAGGCCTGATACCAGGGCTCTGCCTGCCAGAGACGCCCACTCTGCACCTCTGCTTCGGGCTGAGGGTGTCTTGTTGCGGTGAGAGGGAGCGAAGTTTGGACACTCGTTCCCATTCCAGTCCTTCCCTGGGAGGCAGAGCACGCGGGGCTTTGTCAGGGAACCTCCTTGTGCAGAGAAGGCTGGCCCTGTCACCTGGATGCGCGTGCACACACACGTGTCATTGTTAGACACACAAACACACACACACTTCGTCTGATGAGAAGCCATGAGCTGTTTATTACAAAATCTGACTCCATTTTATAGTATTTCTACAAAGGCCAGGGATTGGGGGAGAAGGCTGACACCTCTCCCCATCCCGTTGGTCAAGACAACTGTCCATCAGCTGTCCATAGCTCTAAACAAAGAATATAAACTGCCTTGAATTAAGGAAAACATTGCTTCTGTTTATAACACCCGTGTGTGAGAAACAACCTAAGAACTATGAACTGTGAGACACACAGAAGGCTGAAAAATCAGGGCAACACACACGTGTGTTTGTTGTGTGTATTTGTTTAATTCAGGAGCCACTAGCAGAGGAAAAAAGCCGTTTTCCTGGCTGGAGAGCTGATTTCATCCCTGCCCCTGCTCCGTGCCCTGTCCACAGCAGCTCGTTCCCATCCCCGAGCCCCTTCACCTCCCTCCCTCACTCGCTGCCTGACACACACAGGATCCAGCTGAGATGAGTCATGGTCATGGAGCTGTGTTTATTAGCAGGATGTACTGAATCACCAGATTGGATGCAAGAGAAGTCTCAAACACATCTATAGATACACTGCATATGTGTGTGTGTGTACTTTTGTATTCTATTTCCAGGGATTAGAGCTGAACTATTACTGGCACTAAATTAGGCAGCAAACAGATCTAGGTCTGCTTCTCTTTCTTTTTTTTTAATTTTTTTTTTTTTCTCTGAGCAGTAATTCACATTGCATCAAAGGAGTGGATTTTTAAGGAATACTTTTGATTCTTAACTAGAATTTGTAACAATTTAGATGATTTACGATGGGAGAGTCATTTGATAAGGAATGACACAGAGTCTGAGCATTTATATGAATAATAAACAATTGCAATGAAACCTGGAGATTGGGCTTTTCCTTATGAACACTTCAGAACATTTAATTCCCTTTTCCAAACAGCCTTCTCCTTGGTGTACATAAATATGTAACGTTAACCTGGCTTCACCTTTGCCGGGTAGTAACAAATTGTTCTCTGTGCATCCACAACTGATGTTCCCATGGTCAGCCCCTTTTCCTGAAGTTTGTCACCGTGCTATTTCCACTGTTTTTTTGGGGTTTTTTTTTTGTTTGTTTGTTTGTTTTTTGATTTTTTTTTTTCCGATTTGGGCATTTAATGAGAAGGAGCAGCTCAAACAGGCTGCATTAGTGTTGGAATCCAGGGCTTGTGGAAAACCCCTGGAACTGCCCCGGGGGTCCCAGACCCTGCCTGGCACCCCAGGAAAGCCTTGCCTTGGACCTCAGTCCATGGGGAAAACTTCCAACACTCAGAGATGAATTGAAAACAACAAAGATTTAAAATAGATAGTAGTTGAGTTTGTCACAGGGTGAAAATTTGTAATTTTGGGTTTTTAGGATGGAAGTAGATCAGAGCAAGATGGAGAATTTTGGGCAGTGTCTCTTCTTCCTCTGCTTCTTCTTCCCCTGCTGTGATGGTGGCACAGAGACATTGCTGGGATGGATTTGATGTAGGAATTGCGTCTCTAGAATAGGTGACACTAATTGGCACAAAACTGTAAATATAGCACGTTTTTAGAGTTAATTGGGTTAGAAATCTTTAAAACAACCTTGGACCCTCTGTCCATGTTCCTGTGGCTGCTTTCCTTCAGTGCCCTGAGACTGCTGTGAGGCCTTGAGATCAGAAATAGAATAAACACCTTTGGGGAGCGAGCCACAGGTTCCATCTCATCTTTTAAACCCTGGGACGGGACTCTGAGAGACAGAAAACCCCGAATTAGGGGAATGTCGGGGTGAAAATCCGTACACAGATTTGTCTGGAGGAGCAGCGCCGTGGCTGACTGGGGAGCTGGGGCTGGATTATTTTGTGGGGCCAGCCCAGCATCCTTTCTTTGCCTCCCAAATCTGACCCTGCACTGATGGGCACGGGGCCAGCTAGGAGCAGACTGGGCCCTGGGTTCTCCTCCTCCTCTTCCTTCTCACAGAATAATCAGCAGTTTGTGTTATCAGTCAGGGAACTTCAGTCCCTGTCAAGGCTGGTCCTGGGGCCTTCAGGAATACTGGCACAACAGCTTTAAAAATGAAAGAAAAACAAGGGGGTTGCTCTCAGTGATGTGTCCCTGCATGCATTAGGGGATGTGTTCAGCTGTGCTTTAACACCTTATTTGTGATAAGAGAAGGAAATTACATTCTAGCACGAAAATCCCCTGGACTTTAATTGGCCCAGTCTCGAGAGGCTTTTGTGATTTTGCCTCCATTTTAATTTAAACTTTTCTATGTATTAGTTTGTGGGAAGTTTGAGACGTGATTACCAGATAGTCTGATCAGCAGTATGACTCACCCTACACTTCAACAAAAAAGAAAACCGAAATGAGACAGAGAGGTGGAGAAGGGCTTTCAATGTTAATATATTAGTTATGACATCCCCTTCTAGAAAACAGCTATTTGTTTTCTGTGCATTACAGAAAAATCTTCACGTCTGCATGACCACCCTGGCGTGTTTCTGGGCTTCCAGGGGCCCGAGGAGCTGAGAATGCCCTGGGATCTCCCAGCGGTGCTGGGTTGAGGGTCTGAAGTTTGCTCGGGAGAGCTCAGAGGCGCCTGCATTGTGGAGTGCACAGGCAGGGAGGCAGGGAGAGCAGAGAGGAGGAGGACACACAGCTGAGAAGAGAAGGAGGTGCAGCTGTGTGTCCAAAGTCTACTACGGGGCTGGACACGTGATGAAAGGAGAAAGAAATTTGCTGTAGCAGAAGGTCCCTTCCTCGCCCGTGTTTTGATGTATCTACAGTGCTTTGTCTGCTTACATGTTCATAAAACATTATGCATTTGAAAATAGCAGCTTTCCCAGTGCCATATGCTGAGAAATCTTAAGTACAGTCTTAAAAATCATGAGTGGCTTAGGGACTTAATTTTTTTTTTTTTTTTAATAACACATATCGGATTCTTACAGTTTGCTTTCTACTTTTAGAGCTGGTATGTTCTTGATTTCAGGCTTTTCCCTGTGACCATAAAAGCTGCATGTTTTCTTTTGGTTGTTTTTGTTTTAAATGAAATATGAGAGGCTCACAAAGCTAGGGGACTGGAAAAAACAGGCTTTAAAGACAAGTACTAACTATCCTGAGACCAGCGATAAAAGAAGGAGAATTGGCTCCACTGAAAAATGGTCCTGATTTCACACCCAGCCCTGTCCCAGCTCCACAGCTGATTTATGTGCAGCTACCAGGGCTGTGCACACTGAGACCAGGGGAGTTCCAGGGGCAAATGGCCGAGCAGGAATACCTGGGGGCAGTCATGCATCCTCCCCAGGCACACATGGGATGTGCATGTTTTGCATGGACAATTGCAAATTCCGTGTTTTTTGCACATTTGTCCCACAATAGTCGGCCAAATATTTGTCCTGAGCAGCCCCTGTTGCTATACTGTCGAATTCCTTGCTAGGCTTCTTTGGCATTTATATTCCATGCACTTACCGTTTGAAAGGAACCATAATGCAAATATTTTATGAACACATATCCTATCCACACATCCTATTTTTCAGTTCTCAGTTGCAAATGTTCAAAAGGAGAAGTCAGTGGTTATCCAGGAATTTGGGATCGACAGATCCTGTTCAGTAATCTTCTGGTGAGTGCTCAGAAATAAAGGATTCAAGGATTACTGGGTTTTTATCCATTAATTCACTTCTACTACTCAGAATGTAGGCAGGAATCTTTGGTGACCTAAATGTGCCTAGAGTACAACCTAAGGATTTGGGTTTACAGCAGAGTTTTCTTACCTGGCTAACCTCAAACATCCCACACGGTTACAATGCAGGGACTCAAATCTGTGATAAAACAAACATCTTTTTTTTTTCTGTTTGCACCATCATACGCGTACATTTTTCCTTTTTTAAACCAAAAAGGAAAACAATTTAAAAACCTTTCTGACTCAGGTAAGCTTAAGGTGTTATGGAGAGCTGCACTCCGGCACTGAAGGACAAAAGTGGAGCTCAAGTCCTTCAAACCCCCATATGGTAATTCTTAAGTTTCCTTTTTGCATACGTAACTACCAGATGCTGCAGCGCCTTCAGATTCCTGCCATACCTTCCAAAATACGCACAATATATGCAGCCCTTGGAGGTCTGGAGATCGTATCTGTCAGGGCTGGCTGCACGTGCAGGAAACGTGGTGGTAAAATATGTGGCAAGCACAGGAACTGCATGGGCAAGGAGCTCCGTGCTTGAACCCTTCCAAGGGTCAGGCAGTGGCCAGCTAAAGGGTGATGTATTCAGGAAATTCTGTCTTGCCCCAAGAAAATCAGATGACACCAGTGTATCGTAAACCATTCTGTCTGCACTGCTTCTGGGTGGGTCTCCGAGTATCTCCCACAGTACAAAGATAACAAAATGACCTTAAGGCCACAGAGCAGGTCAGGGTCTCCTTGGGCGGCGTTTGACCCAAGTGTGTTATGGTATGGTGGCACTGATACCTTCCACGCACAAAATACTCACAAACAAATAAGGGGAAAAAGAGTATTTTTTTGGTTCCTTTTAGTGAGGTTGTGGTGGTAAGAAGGGCAATGGTGGCATTGTTTGAGGCCCTGATCTTCCCAGGGATTATCTAGTTCGACCACACAGTATGACTTGGTGGCCAGTTTGATTAAGGACTTGTCCTGTGGCCCCACCCCAGCTGGGATCACAAATGTCTCTGTGGCAAATACGTGACAGTGGGTTATGTATTGAGGGAGTGTTTGAAGCGTTAACACCAGTCTTCTGTACTTGGTTGGCTTTAACCTTTTAAATCACAGAGAAGTTCTTACCCACATCCCATTGCTCCTCTGCGGATCTCTACCTTGCCACGCCAGAGGAGAGGCACTGTCTGCTCTCACAGCCCTGAGCTGCTTCACACTGAGCAGGGATTCACAGGCTTCCCAACTTTTGCAGAGTTTCCAAGGCCCAAAACTTTTTCTTTTTATCCCCCCCGGCTCTCTCTCTCGTTCTCAGGGTGTGAGAGGCTGCAGAGCCGCTCCCCTCACATCCTGCAGCCCCAAAGCCAGGGTTGGGTCCCAGGGACCAGGCACTCGGAGCGCCTTCCTTGTGTCACATCCATCCCTGACTGCCAGCGGGCCAGACAGATCCGGGTTTCTGAAGACTAAATTAAACTCAATTTCCTGAGTCAGAAAAACATGTTTGTTTCTTAGTTACTGTATGATGTGCTTCTCTGTTGACTTGAAATGTATTCTGTAATCCCATGCATATGTGATTTCTTCCTTGGTACTCCAGAGTGCACTCTATAGATAACACTTTCATGGTATTTTAAATTCCTATATCTTGACTGTTTTCAGAGAAACGAATATGATTTAACCTTCTTTAGAGCAAGGATAAACTTCGAAATGAAAACTAACATATGGTCTGCGCGCTATTTTTATAACTTTATTTTATAATTTCTGAGCTGATTTGGAGAGCTGATCATTATTTAACGAGGGAAGCAGGCTGTCAGAGCCACGGCTGCGGCGGTGCCGTGGATTCGCCCCCAGCTCCCCCAAATCCAGCTGGGGGGGGAGCCCTGCGGGGCCGGGGCTGGAGGTGCCTGCAGTGGCCACGGGCAGAGCTGCTTGGGGCCATCTCCCTGCCGGCCCTGGCGTGGCTGGCTGCAGCCAGAGCCTGCTAGTCTGTCACTTCTCCTCACACCCCATCCGCTCGCACGGTTTTTCTGTTAAATATACTGCCTGTCACGCTGCGTTATATTTCTTCATGATCCACCGCGTCTGCTGTGGCTTTCCTTGAGGAGATCCTCCATACTCCACCGAAGGAGAGCTTTCCTCCTTCCCTCCCCTCTTCCCAGGCGCGCCTTTGCTGCTCGTGCTCTGTCCCCCAGACGCCAACCCTGGCGTTGTCCAGGAGGTCCCCAAACCACGGCTGGATTCCCCGGGCGAAGGGACCCATGAAATCCACTCCCAAATCCTCCCAAGGCCATTCTGGTAGGAATTCAGCTGCCTCCCTGGGATTCTGCTGAGTATAAAGAGCAAGAATCCAGAACGAAAAGGCCGAAGAGGAGCCTTCCACCTTGGAGAAGGCAGTGCAGCTGTTGGCCTGGCTGATCTGTCGGGGGAAGCGGGGCTGGATAAACGTGGATGTGCTGTCAAAACATGTGAGGAATCCATTTGCACATTACTATGGAAATTTTTTCTCAAACAAAAACTTCAAGTAGGGATGTCTACGTGTTGCAGGCCCCGCTATTTCATCTTTTGTGTGATGTTGTCTCTATTCCCAGTAGACTCCAAGACTACACCTCAACTTCACTGCTCCTGCATACAAATATTTGCCTGAAAGATATCGTACAGTGTAAGGTCACCTGCAAGTACGCCTGGAAAAATCAGACAGAAAAACTGAACAAGTTTTCACAGTAGAAATTAAGTAGGTCAAGAATCCATCCAGCTCGTCTGGTAATGTGCTCCTCACGCTAATGAGATCTGGAGAGAAGAACCCCATGTGTGAGGTTGCCAAGGTGAGCAAACCTCCTCATTACAAACCCAGCAACAGCAGCAGCTCTGCCTGGGTTTTGTTTTATCTTTCCCCAACAAGGCGCTCTAAAAATGCCTTACCCTGCCTAAGAAACTTTCTGCCATAGGTAGAAGTATTAACTTCTGTAATTAACTTCTCAGATGATTACAGACTGTATTCCTTCATCTTAATGGGTGGGATGACCAGGCAAATAAACTTAGGTACTTACCTTTCGTTTGTATCTTCACATAGATAAGAAAGATGTATGAAGTGATTAGAGAATGCAGGATATGATGTTTATCCCATTGCTGATTATTCCATAGGTGAGTTAAGACCTCATTAAGACTTTGGTGTCAGGTCTAGTGCTGACTTGCACGTTGGATAAAATCATTTCCCATGGAATATAGGTTTTATGAATCATTGAGATATAAACCCTGCCATGGAATAGGTATTATAGAAAAACAGTAATACATAGTCATAAGGACATATAATTATATGTATGTGTGGGTATATATATAATGTTTAGTCTAGACATCAGTATAATTATGCACAATAAGATGTGACATCTGAGATTCATGTGTGTTATAAATCTTTTTGAAAAGGGAAATGGTTAAGTCTGGGAAAATATTAATTTTTCCCAGCATTGCTCTGCCTCAATACCTTTCTATATCTGGGTTCTGAAAAGAAGACAAGGCAAATCATTTTATTCTTGAGCCATTTCCTTTTAGTGTCCATCTTCTGACGTGGTCCGAAGGCCACCAGTTTGCTCTGTAATGTGCAGATGAAGCCAACTCCTTTGTTGTCCTCCCTCCGAAGGCAGCGCTGGAGGCTGCAGGGCTGAAGGCTGTGGCTGCACAGTCTGAAAACAGAGCTGGCCACTACAGGCAGTATCTGTTTCCTAATGGAGCTTGCTGGCTCACTTGGAGAGGCAGGACAGGGCATGACAAGAACAGAAACGTTAAAGAAGTTATCTCTCAAATATTCGCATTTGGCTGGGAAGTGAAGGGCCAGATTTCAAAACCTGGCCAGCATCTTTATGCCTGTAACTTGCAGGAGAATGTGAGTGGAATTCATTGGGGGTGGAATTTAAGTTATTTATTTGTCTTAAGAATTTAATTTTGGGGAAAGAAAACAGGCATTTTAGTATTTAATATGTGCTCTCAATTCAGTTCCAGAACTGAACCTGAAGGGTTCAGCTGGGAAGGCCCAGATAAGGGCAGCATGAAAATGTTTCTCCAAATAAAAGCGTTCAAGGTTAACAAATTGCAAGACATCTTGAACAATTTAGCCAGCAGATTGCCTGTTCACAACTGTATTTTCTGCTTTGCTGCATTTAACTTGGTTTGACTGGTGCTGAAGGTTCAAACCAGTTGGGGACCACACACAGCTTTCTGTAATTAAACATTAAACTGGTTAGTGGCGTTAAAACTGTTAAATATCCCAAACTTCCAGGGCATTCATTCAGCAGCGTGTTTATCTCATTTGGCACGTTATTTTAAATATACCTGAGAAAACAGCAAATGCAAAATGCCACGGGTGACAGAGGCCCTGCAGAGAATAAGCAGAGGACACAAAGCTGGGGCACTGCGAGTTTTGCATCTCTGCAAACGAGGCTGGGAGATTCACAGGCCACGTCAACTCTCAGATGCATTCAGCAAATTCTTCTGACAACAGTGCAGGAGGAGGCAAGCGCTTTGTTGTGCATCCTCCTAGAAATATTACAGACTGCAGAGCAAAGAAAACACACAGGGGCGGTCAATATTTTTCTTGAATTTACTCCGAGTGGTGGAGGCTCTGCCCGGAGTATTCCATTTATGTTTGGAGCTCTGCACTCTATCACTGCGCTGCTCTGAGAAGTAAATTTATTCCTGAAAAAGAATAAAAGGCTTTCCTTGTAGCATATAGTGATGCCAGGAAGGTCTGAGGGATTCACTCATCTTTTCTCTTTTTTTTTTTTTTAGATTTGATGTGTAACCCATAAAATAAAATAATCAGTTCATTTCCAAGCTTTATTACAGTTTTAAAAAGATGGTTTGGTTTGGGGTTTTGTTTTTTTTTTAAATTTTTTATTTTTTTTTATTTATTGGATTTCAAAGCCCTCTGTCACTTGCAGATGAAAAGTTTCATTTGAAAAACAGAGAAAAACTGTTTTCTCTCGATAGGGCTTGAGGGCCTTTCAGTTGTTTTTCCCCCCTCATAAAAACATTTACAAATCTCACCTCTCACCTGCGAACAATTATGACCTTGAATATCATTTTTGGTCAGCAAGTTCTGGGCATGAAAAATTCCTCGTGGCCCGGCACCTGTAGAATGTGATTAAAGCTCTCCTCCGTGTTGGAGCGGAGCGGGAGGGTGGATTTATTTCTGGAATAATTCAGAGTTGCTGCGTGAGCGTGTCTGGAGCAACCCAGAGAAGGGGAAACCTCGGAGCTCCGAGTGCCCCCCAGCTCAGGGGGCTCCTGGCTGCAGAGCCTGTGGCTGACCACTGACCGCGGGAGGCCAAGGAAGAGGAGCCAGCCCCTGCCCAGGTCCTCACTGCAGCTCAGCTCCGCGCCTGGCAATAGGGATGAGCCAAGGGAGCGGGGAGGCCAATGAAAATAATCTGCCATTATTCTCGTTATTTTCCTGGTGGTCTCCTGTCACTCTGTATATCAGTTCATTAAACATCTTTGTCATGCAACACAGAATTTGGCTGCAGCTGCCTGGGCTTGACTGAGGAGTAGAACCAGACCGTAGACTCAGTTTAGGTTTTCTGGTTGCACATTTCTGGCTTCTCCTGTGCTCTAACAAAAACATTTTCTATTGACTTTTTTTTTAAAAAAAACCTTACACACACATTTCAGGTGAGGTTTTCTTGCTGCCTTAAAAGTGGTTTGCTACCAAGTTATCCACTGCTGGCTGCTGAGCCTTTGTCTGGAAGGTTGTTAGGAAACTACAACTTCCAACAAAGTATTGCCCAGAGAGGTCATTTCCCTCTCTCCTCTTTCCACACATCAACAGACAGGGCTAAATTTCACTGCTTGCCTTTCCATCCCCGCTTCCTTTGTACCGAAAAGGTGAAAAGCCTGTTTTTACCCAGAGGCAAAAAGGTCTTTTTCAGTGCAGGGGACATCCACCAGTCGATTATTAGGAAAAAGAATGTTGGATGACGCTACAGATGAAAAAAAAGTGATTAAAATAGCTGATATTTTGAAAACTCCGGAATTCAATCCCATGGACATGAAATTTAGAGTAGGAAAAAGTAAATTTTTTCTGATGACCACCTGGTACATATTGTCAGCAGGGAGCCCTGAGCTGGGAGCACAGACCATTTTTCCCCAGGAAAAGTGATGTATACTCAGAGCACTGAGTGTGCCTACCAGTGACACACAAATACTTTCAACTTTTAAACCTGTCCGGCCCCATTCACGAGATCATCGCGGTGGCTCAGCTCATTAGCATTTGAGCGAATTTGTTACACTTTTAAGGAATGTTTTCGGAACGGCCTGACTCGGATGCGGGGAATTCCAGATGCTAATGGCACCATTTATCAAGGCAGAGCTTTTTAACATAATGCATAAACCTTTCCTACATGGGAGTTTTACCGTGCATCCAATTCCAGAGCAATTCACTGCTGCGGGCAGAGGAAATGAGGAACTTAAGCAATGTAAACACACGAGGAAAAGGCTCTTAGATCCGTGTGGCTCCTGGAGATGAAATACTTATTTCCACAAAATTTGTCTTCCATTGTAGCAGAGCAGGGGAACTGTGGGTGCTCTGGAATTAAATTATCTGTCTCGGGCTTTTTGTGTTTCTCCTCTCTGAAACATCTGAGCTTCTTGTACTCTATCAAAGCCTCTAAAAAAATCAAAGGATCTTATTTTTTGAGGAGAGCTTAAATGGCTTTTGTGAGGGACATGTTTCTGTTTACTGTTTGTTGGGTTGTGCTGTACAACAAAGCTCCTGTTAAGTAATATTTTAGTGTTATTTAGCCCATTTGCTCTCTGTAGCTTTCTGCTCAGATACCAGAATTCTTTCTTCTCTGTGATGTTTGGAATGGTACTAAAAACCTGACCAAGCAAAGGATTAAACCTCATTATTTTGAGATTGGTTATGTTGAAGCCAATATTAAATGAGAAACAAAAATAAGGAAAGAATCAAATGATTTAACATAGTCCCAATCTCCCAATTTACATTCCCATAGTGGAATATCTCAAAATTTTCCAGTCTGCTTGACATTTGGAAGTGATCCCTGTGAAACCAGCTCGATGTCTGCAATGACCACATTGCTCCCATTCCCCAGACCCAAAACTTTTCATCTTTCCAGACTCTTGTATCTTGTCAGACTGAGAGCTGACACTTCAAAATGGAACACATGCACTCTCCCAAAAAAAAAAAAAAAAAGTGCTGCACATTCCAGTTCTGGAAAGCAATTAAGTATAGACTTAATTTTACCTTTTTTCACTGTTTCAGTGGAGGGAGCAGCTCCACTCTGCAGTAATCCCAGCCTGACCAGAGCATTGTAGCTGTTGCCCCAGTTGGTGTGAGATCATGGGATTCTTTTCCTTTTCTTTGCCTTTTGTTGGCTTCAGGTTCCCACCTCCTGTTATTTACAAGGCAAAGATGTTGAGCCCTGATGCTACAAATGTTCCTGCATGTTTTAACTACAAGCATATGAGTAGTCCCAAATTGAGGCCCTGGAACTCTTCACGTCTTCAGCACATCGTCTCTGATGCTGGAAATTCCTGTGCATATGCTTTTCCTTACCCCTTGGAGCAGTCTCATTAATTTCAGCAGGACCCACAGTAGTTAAGTTAAAACACATCCATAAGTACTTGCAGGTTCAGGTCCATAGTGACATTTCTTGTCCTCCAATGTTATTTTATCCCTAAGCCTGTTCATTGTCAAAAAATGAATCTTTGAGTAATCAGGTCTCACAACTCCCCTCAAACCCCTTCCTGGAACTTATTTTGTGTTCTTTTCTCTGGCAAGGCCTCTGGACAGCAGCAGGGCTGTCCTAAATCAAATAACATTAAGAGTCTGACATGAATTGACAAGAGCCAAGTATGGGTGAGCTGGAGTTTAAACCCAGTTGAAGTGAAGAGTTCTCTCTGCTGTAGTTCAGCTTTAGTCACACTCCTTGCAGTTGTTTTCTACTTAATCAGATTTTTTTTTTTCAATGATAGAAAATAAACTGGATAGGAATTATAAATGAGTGAGGCTTGAATGCCGAAATGCTGGAATTTGGGCTCTTAAATGACCTGGAAGAGACACCTCTATTGCACTTCTTAGCCCCTTGTGTTTTTCAACATTTTACTCCAAATGGGTACCTCAGGTTTGATTAAACGTTTATGGCATAGGGAACACGGTTTGCTGAATCTGTGCTGAGAAATGGAGAGAGATGTTTTGGAAAGAGAAACTGTTGGCAGCTTTCCCTTAGGAAAGGAGCCAGCAATGGTCAGCGAGCTGAAATTCAGGCTCAGAAATATCGAACCCACACCCCTGAACAACAACAGCACCTTCCAGGACCTCATTCCTGCTGCAGGAGTGGCTTTGTGGAGATCTATTCCTGGTGTATTCCTTGTGAAAGAACCAGGGAGAAAGCAGGAGAAAAAACAGTTGTAGCTTCTTCTGTAAGCACAGAGCTCGGATGTTTGAGCAGCTTCCATCCATCACTCATGGAGCTCTCTTCTGGAATCGTGTCCAGAACTGCAGGTGCAAAGAAAACGGAATTTTTCTGCAAAAATGCGCAGTTTCCCATCCACACCCTGACATGGATGTGGAATTGTGGTGGCTGTGCATTCAAAGCCCTGCCTAACTGGCCTAAAAATCAAACTCCAGCAACCCCACAACTTCACAGTCCTCAGAGGTAAAAAACTGGCATGGATTTTATGTTCCTGTCTATTAAAAGTGGGAAGCATCAGTTGTTTTAAATGGAAACACAGCAAATTACTGTATCTGAAACTCTGTCACTGGCTCCAAGCAAAGCTCAAACAAATTCTGGCTTATCTGAATGATTTCAGATAAAATTTCGGATAGGATTAACTGTGGTCTTCTTTGTTCTCTAAACTTTAGAGCACTTAAGGAGAGGAGCTGGCAACATGGACAGTGTTTGATGATAAAAAATGTAATAACAACTTTAGGAGAAGAAAGACAGATGCACATAAGGAAAGTTCCAATAAACTTGGAATTTCTGGAAATTTTATTAGTGAATATAGAGCTTTCTTGCCCATGTGTAGATAAGAACCTTGGTGTTTTAAAGGAAGAGGGAAATACATTTACCATGCATGGAAAATAAGAAAAATCTAAAATTTACTTTTTCTTTCTGCATGAGAAAGCATGATTGTTCCTGTTTTCAGAAATAGAATTTTTAAAATTTTAGTGACACTTTTCCCTCACACATAAAGCTGGTTATCAGATTCCCTGACCAAAACATGTTTTCCCAAGTACTGCATTTCTGAAAGTTATTTACTGAGATTCCTTCAATGTTTTAAAATATCCAGGCTGAGATTCCAGCTTTGGCTTACATCAAATTTGTATTCTTCATATTTGCCATATTTTCAACTCCTAGGAGCAAGGAAGGAAGGAAAAACAAACAGCAACCACAAAAGAAAAAAAAGAAAAACAAAAAGAAGTAAAAGAAATGTTTATTAAGATTTGTTTTCAGCTAAAAATGAATGAAGCTTCATTAAATTCAGGGGAGCTGGACCCACTTACATTAGCAGAAAATAGGGTCCTTTTTTTCTCTCCTCTTTTCAATAATTTTTCCAGCGCTATTTTTAACAGTCCTGGGGGAGGCAGAAAGCAGGGTGGGAAACAGTTACAGCCATTTTATCACATTTTGCTCCTAACAATGCAGTCCAAATGAAAAGGAGCCCTAACGCTGGGCAGAATAATACATTAATCATCATCAGGCGTCATTCAGCGCGGCAAACACGAGCAGAGCCCCTGGCAGAGGCAGCAGGTCCTGGTCTAATCTCACCTGGGCTGGAGCTCAGCGCGGCCCGTGGGGTTTGTCAGCCAAACCCCAGGGCAGGGGTTGCTTTGGGACCCTGAGAGATTTAGCAAAGCTTCCACCCCTCAGGGCTGGGAACTGGAGGGGTTACAGGCCTGTCCACACAGGATATTTTTGCTCACTGATGAGTTGGTTTTCCTTGAGGAAAAGTCATTCATTTCACTGGAAAAAGAAAAAAAAAAACCAAACAAACCAAACCTTCTTGTCCCTGTTTTGCATCAGGAGCTAAGTAGTTAAACTCGGTCCATTTTCCTCGTCCCTGGAGGATTTTTTGTCCAGCTCCATGTGAGTGTGCAGCTCTCCCCCAGCCTTGCTCCTTTGGGAATGCCCAAAGCCTGATCCTGCCTCGGCAGTAATTTTGCATCTCCTGTGCTGAGCTGCTCAGGATTGCTCCACGGTGCGGGACACCCTCCGTGGCTTTGTGCACAGCTCAGGGCAGGGATGCTTTCACTGCCTTTCCTCTCTCTTTGGGGAGCGTCTGGAGGCTGCAGGTCCATCTCCGTATTTTCCTTCTCCATTAGGTTTCTTCTGTAACTCAAACCCATGAGAGGAAAGCAGCCCCAAATTATCCCAAATATAGTGGAGCAAGGCCCAAACTCAGAATGAAGGGTTTATTTTGTACCCTGAGACCTCTAGCAGTTCCCCTTCCCCCAGCTTTTTCATTTGCTCATAGGTCCCACTCCTCACAACACAAAATTATTGCAGTTGGGAGCCAGTGGTAGAAACATTAACAGAAGGATGGTCGGGAGATTGCCTAAAGATAATACAGAGAAGAATAAAATTAGGAGGCAGCTTCCAACTTGCTTGGATACTTGTGAAAATTTCAAGCAAAAATCCTTGATGAAACTTTTCCCCTAATACTTCTCTCCTGTGTCCCTCCCATTCTCTCCTGTTCTTACAGAGTGTATATGAATATATTTCTACTCTGGCCTTACATCTGCCTCATAAATACATCTCCTAAGTGCGTGCATGTTTAGGTTTGAAAATCCTCTTTGTAGAGCCCAGTAGTGTTTGTACTGTTTCCAACCTCCTCCATCTCTGCAAGATAAGTAGGTGCTACACTTATGTCATTTATTGCTATTTGTTTCTTTATGTTGGTTCCTCTTAAAGTGCTCTTCTCGTATCGTAGCTCCAGGGCATCCTTGCATACAGTTATGATACATAAAAACTGAAAAGCACAATTTAAACTGCAGCACCTCATCTGCTCTCCCTGTTTGTCGGTATTTTTCCCTCTGCCAAACATCATATTCCTTTCATCCGGCAATATAATATGATCCACCAGAAAGAAATGGAGCACAATGGAGGGTGAGTCATTCTGGCTGAAAGGTTAGGGCCAGATCCTGTGTGCCCTCCTCCAAAAAAGCTCCTACACACTCGAATTAAGAGCATTTCCCAGGCTGGGAAGCTCAGGCCTCAATCTTATAAGATGTATGCTGGCATGGAGAAGCATTTTTAGGTACAGGAGGCTTCACTTTGAGAAGTCATTGCCATTTCCCTTTCCTCGTGCCAGTTCTTAAAGCTCTTCCTTATTATTTGTTCCTGGAGTGCCAGATTTATTCCCAGAAGAAAGGCCCAGATTGTTTGACTAACCCTTATCTGTAAAACGGTCACCAGGGAGTTCCAGGGGGATCTCAGCCTGTGCCTCACAAAGTCCAGCTCAGAGGGCTGAGTGGGCCTTTGTGGCACACACGAAGGATTTCACGTGCGACTCAGCAAAACCCCCAAGCTCTCAGGGAAGGTTTTGCCTCAATCAGTCTGTGGCCCAACCACAGTTAATATTTGGGAAGGCAGAGGTCTCAAAGCCAGCTGAAAGTTCCGGGAGTCTCAACCAGGCATCCAACGCACCAGCAGAGAGAGACCCAAGCCCTCTGGCCTGCTCCAGCACGTCTGGCTGGGGTTCCCATGCAGGTATCCCTGCCTGGAGCCACCCGCCCTATCCTGCCAGCAGCTCTGCCCTGCTCTGCAGCGCGGAACCATCCTCTGCCTAACTGGATTTGGAGCCAGTTCTCCCACCTCCCAGGAGAGCGCAGCAACCACCAAACCATCCTGCTTTGCATAGGGAGACATTAAGGAGGGGGTGAGGGCAGACAGACAGACAGATTAGGGCTGCTGGCTGGGCTGCTGCTCCACAGGGTGGGAGTGTCCCCTTCCAGTTTCTCTGCTAACGAATATTCAAATGGGGAGACAAAGGGGAACAGTTTCAGTGGGAAAGGCTGGAGGAGACTCGCCTTGGTAGCATCTGGGGGCTTTACTGTGAGAGGAGAGTTAAAATTCCCCAAATCCCCACTCGGAATCAGGCCAGGGAGGGCTCTGACCTCCAGTCTCCTGCACTGAAAGCAAATACAACGCGCTAAGTGGGGAGCTCCTGCCAAAGGCAGAGGTGGCTGCAGCCCTGAATCCATAAGGTCCTTTCCTGTCGCCCTGATTTTTCAGCCTTCTTGTATCTCACAGTTCATAGTTCTTAGGTTGTTACTCACACACGGGTGTTATAAATAGAAGGAATGTTTTCCTTAATTCAAGGTAGGTTACATTCTTGTTTTAGAGCTATGGACAGCTGATGGACAGTTGTCCTGACCAACGGGATGGGGAGAGGTGTCAGCCTTCTCCCCCCAGTCCCTGGCCTTTGTAGAAATACTATAAAATAGAGTCAGATTTTGGTAATAAACAGCTCATGCCTTCTCACCTGTGTGTGTGTGTGTGTCCAGCAATGACAGGATCCCTGCCCCCCTGTGGAATGAGGCCACATGGACACCTTTAATCAGAGGGACATTTAACACTCCCCTTGTGAGTCTTGTTGCAAGATGGACCAAAACTGCAATGGAAGAGCAGGGCAGAAGCAGTCCTGGTGCTTAGCACAATTAATTGGTGGAAACTTAGACATCTGAGGCTCCTCCAGAACAGCTGAATGAGGGCTTTGAGTGCCTCAGTTCAGAGTTAGTGACTCTGAGTGTGTCAGTAGGGTGAACATGTCACTTCATGACCTTAAGCTTTCCAGGTTTTGCCTTGTTTGGTCTTTTAAAATTCTCCCTGTAGCGGCTCTTCAGTGATTTTTTTGTTCCTTATGCTGCATCGGTCATACATCAGGTTGTGGCTACTCCCCAGTGGCTTGCAGAGAACAATAACATAGGGGAGAAAATATGCCCACTCATATATTTTGATTGTTTGACTTTCTCCTATATCTCCCTGGAATATACCTCTACCTGAGCGCTTATTTACATATTAATGTGCGAGTATTTTCAGACCCACGTATTTAGCAGAACTCGGAAAGTGGGGAATAATCTGTAGATAGCACAAGTATATCATTTTGATTTACAGTCTAACATTTAAATGTTTTGAGGTCAGACCTCTGCGAGAAAATAATTCACAACTGGATCTACAGCCTCCACTGGCTGTACATTTATTGCCAACGAGCACAACACAGATTGTTTTTTACGTGCCTGCTTTTTATTGCCTTCGATGCTGTTGTAGGATAGTTCACATAAACATTTATATAGGGTTTAGAAAACAGTTGTTAGCGAGGAGGAAGCTCTTTCTGTTTACACAGCCCCGAACAAAGCCACCGAGCGCAGCTCCCTCTAATTGACATGTGGGCGGGCTCTTTTCAAGTCACTGACTGGAAGAAGTGAGTGTCTGAGATTTATTCCTGACAGGACTTAAATTACTGGTAGCCTGACACATTTGTGAACAATTACTAGACACTGAGGTGTTTAAAGTAATGGGTACTGTTTGCTCGAGGCATGGGGAAGTTTCAAAACCATTAAAACAAAACAATTTTCCATTTGATTAGCAAAAAGCAAATGCATACGTCTATTTTTTTTTCCGAAAAGGCACGCGGATATTTGATTTCTTAAATTATTTTTCTCTCCGCGTGCACATGCTTAAAAATTTCCTTTAATTTCCTACCCAGTAAGTTACCATCTCTTGGTACAAGCTCACAGTCAGCTCTGAACACGAGACCTGTGAGCCTGCAGCTCCAAAAAGGTGAATTCATGGCAATGTCTGGGTTAGAAAAGGATCTCATGGTTTAGTTGTCTCAAATGAAATAACATCTATGTTTTTAGTTTTTAATTTGAAAGAAGAGAGGTGAGAAACTCTAAAATTTACTGCTGTACTCGTTTGACCATTAACTGCTGCCAATATTTATGGACAATAAACCCTGTTTAATTCTCTCTTTCATCTACATTACCTGTATTAATTTATTTGTAACTCCTCAAGGTAAAAGTTTTATATATTCCCACTTTTGCTTTCAGTGTTCATGTACAGTGACCCCTCCCATTCCTCCTTACAAAACCTGGGGCTGTGCAGCCCCCAGATTTCCAGGAGCCATTTGAGAGACTCCTGTCCCGGCAGGAATATTTCCCTGGATTATTGCATCTCTTTAGGAATCATCCTGCATGTGTGTGCACACTTCCATCCCTCTTCCTTCATTAACCATGAACTGTTGAACAGGTGCTGTCTCAGCAACTTGCGTTATTCTGATGTGCTGTGAAGTGAATAAATTAAAACTCCATCCATCTGCTAATAACCAAAATAAGAGATTTCGACGGTGAACATAAATCAGGATTTTTGGAGGAGGCTGGTTAATCCTGCTTCACTGTTGGTCTCGGAGCCAGATTGTTCTTCCTGGCTGAGTCAATAAAAATGTTTATACATTTCTTAGTGCAAGAGGGCCACACAGAGAGCTGCATGAAATGTTTGCAGCAGTGGTCAGTCGGGGTGGGAGCTGGGAGCATTCCTGCCCTGCTGGCCATCTGAGCACTCGGGGCACCCAGCCAGGTGGCCCAGAACCATGACACTGATTTAAACTTTCGACAAAATAAATGGAAATTCTGCCCTGTTCCTCAGCTATCTTTCAATCCACAAGGAAAAGATTCAAGGGAACAAAAAAGGCAAAATGCTTGTGAAACCTCATTGTCCCCGTTGGACATTTCCCCACGGTTTTATTGGGACTCCCAGCAATGTAAACAATGTAAACGTGATGGCTTTTCCTGTGGGCTGTTCACTCCCTCACCAAATAAGCTTTTTCCTTATAGTTTAGTTAATATTCCTCAGGAATGAAGATGCAGCTGTGAGTTTTGCTGGCCTTCCTGGACGTGCAGACTTCCAGATTTCAGCATGCTCAGGAGTCATCAGAGCACCTTAATTTGCTTCAAAAGGATTAGGCTTCCACTGATGACTGAGAATTCCCATCCTTCAGTGGGATTGTTCTTGAGTGCTGGGGGAAAATCCCTTTCTTGCCACAGCTTCCTCTTGGACGATTAGGAGGTGATCTGGGAACTGGGAATACCGGGGTTCTTTTGGTTTTGTCATAGTTTTGGGAAAATAGGAAGACAGATAGTAGGCACAGCTTCAGCCTTCGTAAATTCCTGCCTGTCCAGCGCTCGGTGGAGCACCTGGGATGTGCAGGAATTGTTGGAAGTTGTTTCCTGTGGCACAAGTCAAGGTCTCACACTCTGTCTCCAGGGCTGCATTCAGCCCTCAGTGCCCCAAAAATTTCTCTTAATGCACAACACCACCTACTTTTCTTCTACATCCATGGAAAATAAAGACAGTGTGTCTTTTTGAGGTAATTTCCGAAGTGATTTGTGCTGGCTTTTTTATGGTGAGAGCTGCTGAAAATCCATCCCCTGTGCAGGACACTCTGCTTAACATCTCTCAGCTAAAGCACCGCTCTTCATTTGAACCCATGTAGAAGAGTCTATAAACCCCACAGAGAGGGAGGTTTTATTCTCTAGTTCTTGTTTTCTGTGTCAGTTCTTGATGCATTGAGTAGTAAAACAATTTGTAACATGCTGTTAGCACAAAAGAATGAAAAATAATACCAAAAATAAAACATGCAACTGCAATGAATGCAGCTATTTTTACACATTGTGTTCTGGCTCAAGGAAATTTCAGAAGCTTCAGCAAAAGAACCCAAAAACACTTTCAGGGTCTCAATTCACCATAAGGGATGGTTTTCCCTTGGTTTTGTAGATTTTCTTCTTCTTCTTCTTCTTCTTGAGTATTTTGGGAAAAGGGAAAAAAGGGCTGCAGATGTTCCAAACTTTCTACAGTCTTTTACAATTATTCAGGGTGGTGCCTCCTCTGTAGACTGTGCTGTTTTGCTCGCATATTCATAAATTTCTCTCATTTGTGAGAGTCGCAGAATGGAGCATGTGAATTGTTTTACCCGGTAGGTGGTGGAGCAATAATGAAGCTTTGTGATTAAGTAGTGTTGGAACATCTTATCTGAGTGGGAGGCACCATTAGTAGTAAGAGTAATTACCTGTGTAGAACGTGCTGATTGCACTGAGCATGTACTCCATGACACAAAGGATGTCTTCTCAACTTTAGGGACTTGAAGAGATCTCCATTTGCTGCTAATTTCAAGTTTTAAGTGATAGCACATAATTCCTCGAGGTTTTTTTTGGGGAGGGGGTTTTGTGTCAGAATTACAAATAAACTTTGCAAGAGCTCGTTCTCCTCATCAAAATTCTGCCCTTGTCGTTGGGAGCTACCAAAGGAGGATGAGGGAAATGTCACGCGAAAGAAGCGGAGCTGTGAGGGCAGGGTTTGTTCCCAGCGTGGCACCTTGGAGGAGCTCACAGCTCGGGTGTGGGCTCGACATTTCTGAGCCTGAATTTCAGCTCGCTGACCATTGCCGGCTCCTTTCCCAAGGGCAAGCTGCCAACAGTTTCTCTTTCCAAAACATCTCTCTGCGTGTCTCAGCACAGGCTCAGCAAACAGTGTTCCCTTTGCCAGAACAACTGTCCCAGGGGCTGTTTCCTATTCCTGACCCAATGGAGAGCAGTGTCAGTGCCATGGAGCAATAATAGACCTTTTTACACAGCGTGTTCTAAAAGAAACTGCTGGGATTGTAAATAAAGCTTCTTTCTCTTCTGACAGCTCCATGGAGTCAATCTATTTCCTGTCCCACCGTGGCACTCGGGGCTGCCCCGAGGAAGGAGCTGCGGTGCCCTGGTGTCCCCAGGGTGGTGCTGCAGGGAACGATCCCCAAACAGGAGCTCGGGGCTGGGCTGTGAGGACGGGGCTCAGCTCCCCAGTCCCTGCTGCAGGAGGGCGTCTGTGGGAGGCTGGTGCCCCTGATGGCAGCAGCCACTCGCAGGGTTGTTCTCACAGAAGCCAATCTGTGGTAGAATACACGGTGTCCTGAGGTCTGGTTTCATAAGCGTTCATCCATCTGCCTGACAGTTTCCAGCAACTTGGGGAATATAATATTAAGATATGATGGAAATAAGCAGCTCTTTCGATCATAGAAAAGTGGGTAATTTTTGTATTTCATCTGTAGATTGTACCTCTGGTAGTTTAATGTGAAATTAAAACTTTCTGCTCGTCTCTGTGATTTTAAACCCTTCTGGCTACTTTGGAAAGCTGATAAAAACTCCTGCTATTCAAAGAGACTTTTAGGAAAAAAAAGAAAGCGAAGAGCATTTCTGGTTTGTTTTAGATCTGATGCAAAGCCTGTTGGAATCACACCAAAGAGATTCTCACTGGTTTTTAAGATTAATTTCCAGGGTTTTTACAGTGTCTGACTTAAATGCGATGTTGCCACGCTCCCAAAAGCCGCTGAGCACGTTTGGAATCATGCAGGGGCATCCCTGGCACAGAGGTACGGGCAGTGGAGGGGACTGACAGTGGAGAAAACACCCTGGGAAAGGGCTGCAGCTCCTCTGCTCTCTGAGTTACCTGTGGGGGCATTTCCTGTGGCTCTTTGGGGGGATGTGAGCTCACAGGGACTGCGGCAGGCAGGAGTGTCACTGCAGTGATTGCTTATTTCTCCAGCGCGTTCAAGCTCTCCTGCCCATAAAATGCCAACATTTGTTTAAAGAATGGTGCAGGGTCACTCAGCTTTTGTCCCCAACTTCAGACTTTTTATGAAGCTTTTTTTTTTTTGCCAGGTTTTCTGCAGTCTCTTGATGTTGTTCGACACACACACACACACTTTGGTGAGAAGGTACAAACTGTTTATTTAAGAAGATCTGATCCATTTTATAGTATTTCTACAAGGGCCAGGGGTTGGGGGAGAAGGCTGACACCTCTCCCCATCCCCTTGGTCAAGACAACTGTCCAGCAGCTGTCCATAGCTCTAAGAACAGGAATGAAAACTTTCCTTGAATTTATGAAAACATTGTCATTGTTTACATCACCCGAGCGTGAGAAAAACAACCCCAACCATGAAAACTGTGAAACAGAAGAGAAGGCTGAAAACATCAGGGAGATAGTCTCCAAATTGTGTTTTTAGTTTTTTTCTTTTTAAGTCTCCTGAGGAAACTGCCTCTGTATTTGACCAACCTGCTTTTTTTCTTAAATATTTTTTTTTCCTGTATTTTTCAGTTGAACTGTGATACAATTTACTCACTTTATAAATCAGTGGGATAAACTCTGTGACCATGTTTGAAAGTATGAGCAGAAAGTTTAGGAGTGCAGTAATACTAAAATTGCTGGAGCCACAGCAGTGGAAATACATTTAAACAATCACACAAAATGTTAAATAGTGATTTAATGACTAAAGTCAGCCCAAATACGAAATTTATCATTGTTTCTTTGCAGAACTCAATGCAACATTTTTTCCTTTGCTATTATTTCCACGGGCCTGGGTTTTTGATGAAAAATAAATGAAAAATCCAAAAGAATATAATTCTAAATGAATAAGATCAACCCAGTTTTGGGCAGAGCTGTGCAACTGCATGTTTTGGGGTGCGGGGGGTCAATTTTGCAGACACAAGGCTGGCTTCAAATTGGGCCTGAGCTTGTTTTATTCTTCCTCCTGTGGAGTTAAGCAAAAGAGCTGGAAAACATTTCATTAAAGCAGCCTGAAATTTAACTGAGACCAAAATCAGGCACATTTTGCATGGAGATTATATTACTGTAATTGCAGACAGCAATTTAATGATAAAAAAAAATTATTGTGAGTATCTGTTGTTTGTTGCTGGTGCTTACAGGAACCAACTGCCTTCAAGGACATCCAGCAGACGATTCCCACCCCTTAGTGGAAACAATGAGCTGAGATTTTACTCACACTGAGAATAGAAGGAGATAAAATTTGCAGAGTTTAGCATTCTTTTCATGAATCCTACTAAAATTCAGGAATGCTCCTCCTCTTCTTGCTACCTTTCAGTATCCCTCAGGGATATGTTTGATAACTCAGTGTACCTTCTTATGCTTTAAGGCATGATAATATTAAAATACGAAATTTACTCCCTGAAGTAAGATTCCAGACATACAAATTATGCCCGGCTACTAAGTGTAAACAAGAACACCTTTACCTTGTAATCAGGTAGAGGAAAAAGAATTATTATTGGCAAAATTTCATATTGTGCTGAGATTCCATGGAAAAAAGCAATTGCTGACCTGGCTTCCTCATGAATCCAGTAAATTACAGATGTGCATTACACGCATTGGAATTTTGTCTTTTCTGAAATGCCTTCCATTATTTGTTCACTGCCTCCTAATTAATTCAGAAAAATATGGTAACATTTTCAGAAGTGCACTGGCAGATCTTAGATTTAAATTTGCTTTTAGAACCACCTGACCTGCTGATAGTGACATTCAACTGCAGGAGAAGGTGGTGCAATAATGTGCCCTAAATGTGCCCAAATATACAGGTAGATGTTGGTCTGGGCAGTATCTCCTGTATGTGCACAAGCAATTGGCCAGTTTTGGTCAGGAATTGTTTAAATCCAGGGAATTCAAAACCTGAGGAAAGTTCTGGGTCACTGCAGACCCACATGTGCCCTGTTAGCCCCAACAAAAAAATCACAGTTCGTGCTGTAGGAACAGAATCCAAATTGGGAATTTTGATTCACATCCCTCGCTCAGACACAGACAAACGTAACTCCGAGCAAGAGCTTACACAGGAGGGAGAGAAAAATGAAATGTGATGTTTTGGTCCAAGTGAGTTTGTTTAAGAAAGAAAAATTGAAAAAGCATTTTTGGCAGTTAAAGTGTTATGTGGGTTTACAGCCCTTTTTGGAATATGTGAGGTTGTCACAATCAATATTGTTCTTGATCAAACTGTACCACAGACAACCTTCTGAAAAAAAAGAAGCAGACCCTGATCTCTGGACCAAATAATGAAATTTGTGATGGAAAAAAGACACATCCACCTGATGTTCGTTAGTGGGGGAAATATTGACAGAAATTGTTAGCATGATGGGAAATTCAATTACTTTAAGCAGTATTTGAACATGAAGGGAACAGAAACTTGATTAGGGAAATCATTTCAGATATTCTCCTAATTCTTTCTAAATCCAGAGGGCCCTCCCCAGATTCCCAAGGACCATTCACCCTCAGACTGCCACAGCTGTAGGAAAGTTGCTGTGGCCAGGGGAGTAGGACACAGCTGGGCTCCTTGGAACCCCTGGCTTTTCCAGGGCTTTCAGCGCCTCATGCTGGGCCAGCCTTTTGTTCACACTGCAAAGCACCTCTTGAGCAATCCAGCAGGACCTAAGTGCAGCCCAATGCCCTTTTCCAGTGGCCCCTGGATCAGAGGAACCCCCTCCCCATGCAGTGAACCTGTCAGGGGGATGCCCACCCCGTGCTCCTCTGAACCTGATGGGGACGAATGGCATGAAGCTGTGTTTGAGGAGCATCAGGGGATGTGGAGGGAAGGAGGAGAGGCCAACCGAGCTCAGCTTTGTCCAAAGAACAGGTGAATTCTGCTCCCTTTTGTCGCCCTGATTTTTCAGCTTTCTCTTCTGTTTCACAGTTTCATAGTTTGGGTTTCTTCTCACGCTTTGTTCTGTAAACACAGCCAATGTTTTCATAACTTCAAGGTAGTTTACATTCTTTGTTTTAGAGATATGGGCAGCTGATGGACAGTTGTCCTGACCAATGGGATGGGGAGAGGTGTCAACCTTCTCCCCCAGTCCCTGGCCTTTGTAGAAATACTATATAATGGGGTCAGATCTTTTTAAATAAATCAGTTTTCGTTTTCATGTCTTCTGAAAAGTGTGTGTGTGTGTGTGTGTGACAAACAGCGTCACCCTTTAAGTCTGGTTTCTCACGTTCCTCCAGGAAGGCAGTGAGAGGGAGGAGAGGCCAGCCGAGCTCAGCTTTGTCCAAAGAACAGGTGAATTCTGCTCCCTTTGGTCTGGTTTCTCACATTCCTCCAGGAAGGCAGTGGGAGGGAGGAGAGGCACCTCTTGGGCAGGGACCTGCAGCCTCCCAGAGCGATTTGGGCAGTGGCTGCAGGGAGAAAAAAGCACAACAGGGACAGGACCTGCAGCTGCCCAAAGCCAGAAAAAACCTTTAGGTCTCCTCCAGTCCCAGCCATCCCCTGGCTGCTGCCTCAGCTCTGGGTTTCCATGGGAGCTGCCCCTGTTACTCCTGTCCCCCATGAAAACCTGGAAGTGCTCCGGGAGAAAGGAGGGAACTACCTGGGCAGAACTGCGGCCAGCTTGCTGAATTTAGCACCCCAGCTCTTCCCCGGTGTTAATATGGAGATCAGAGTCAATAAAACACATGGAGGCAAAATGTACGGCTCCAATTTACATTAAGGAACTTAAAAGTTGTGAAATATGTGAAGAACAAACTGTTGTGAGAAAATAAGTGCCAGCCTTCCTGCAAATTTTGTATCTGATTCTGCAAGCATGGGAAGTCTTCAGCGCTGTTCCTGACTTGGCTGCCAGTTTATGTGGGAGGGGAAACAGCCATTTTGCTCGAGGGAAATATTTTTTGAAAGTTCCATGATGAGAAGGGGTTTTGTTTGTTTGTTTGTTTGTTTGTTTTTGCTCTCCCGCATGAAATGAGTTTTGCAGTTGAAATTGCCGGTCCAAAGGCTGAGCTGTGCCCCCATCAGCTTCAGCTGCCGTGGGACGTGTGTGCTTCTGTGTGGAGATTTTGGAGAGTTCACTTTGCCTGCACGGAGATGTGCAGACACACACAGAGACTTTCTCGGTGTTCGGATAAATGTACACAAATTTCAGCTTTCATCTGGACTGCATTTTTGAAGAAAGTGTGCTTCAGACAATGCATTGTTCCAGTCTCATGGATTGCAAAGATAAAGCACAAAACCCCACCAATTCATGGGGAAACACAAATCTCCCAACCCCTGACTCTCACAAAGGGGCATTTTTGTGTCTTAAACGGGGGCAGGTTTTTTAAAAAACCGCTGCCCATACAGCATTTCCCACACTGGAGCCTCGGGAGTGAGTGGATTTCAGCACTGAGGGAACAAAATGAGGTGGGGAGTTTTTCAGATGTGCTTTACTGGGGTTCCATCTCCTGGGAACAGGAGGAGTTTGGGAGTTTCTGCTGAAAATCTGCCTTTTTCACGTAGGTGTTGGATTGGAAGCTGAAGCTCTGAAAATCTGGCCTCGAAGGCCTATTTTTAAAATATGGTTTCTGCTTTTTCAGACACAATTTTGTGATCCCAGCTAATTAGGAGAACAGCCATGTGGTTAGACATCTGAGTGCTAGTCTTATTGCTTGGAACAATGACCATGGGAGAAAAGCTGCTCCGATGTGGTTTTGTTGTTATTTTGGTTCTTTGCTTGCAGAATAGGCTGGAATCTGCTTTTCAGGCTGCACTGGGCTCCGTTTGTGCTGTTATAACAAATAAAGCAAGACTTGCTGATGGGCTCAAATAAACCTTCAATTGAAGTGACATCTCTTTTTTTCAAATGTCACTTGCTCCCTCCATATCCCCGGTGTGTTTTCAGACCTCTGTTACAGGAGAGCTGCTGCGTGATCTTCTTCAATTTACCATTCACTCATCCAAAATCAGGAGCTCAAAAAGCTTTTAAAATTAAAATTCAGGTTTTGAAAGCAGTGTTAGTCAACTCTCCGGATTCATAGCTTACTTGGGGTTGACTCTATCGCTCTAATAAAATTTGAGGTTTATATTACAAAGTGACTCCAGGAGACCTCAAGTAGCAGAGTGAAATTAAGGATGTTAAGAAATTGTATCCTCAGTTGACCTCTGTGGAATAGGAAGAAAGAAGTCAAGGGCAACATTTATTCTGTTTCGTAGAATTTGACTGGGAATTTGAAGGAGAAATATTCCATCCAAGCAGTGACATTGCACCAAGTGCTGCGATTGATTGGCAAACACCGATCCATCTGATGTGTGTGTGGGTTTCGTGGTGGTTGTTCAGGGAATTAGAGCCCATGCCCATGCAGGGAAGAGAGTACAGGCAAAAAATATCACAAAACCAAGCTGCAAACTCGCATGCTAAAATTAAAAAGGAAATATTGCAATTTTCTGTGCTGCTGGTTTCTCCCAGAAAGCCGCTCATTATGAGCACGGAGCAGCTCTGAGGTTTCTTACTAATTGCTGATGATGTCCCAGGTTGTTAGAACCCGAAGCTGTTTGTGTCACCAGCCTGGCTGTCCCCAGGTACAGCCATAAAACCAAAACATCACCCAAGAGCTTTGTGTCAGGGCTGCAGAAAAGAGAGAACCGTTCCCTAGTAGGAGGCCGGTCCTCTGCTGCAGCAGCTGCCTTTCTGCCCCCCTGTCCTTATTCCTAAACTACACCCTGGCCAAAAATGTCCTCTGTCCCCTCACTGCGCTGCCATTTCCTTCCTATCCGAGTTATTCCTGGGGTGGAACAGCATCCAGTGGGGATTGAGACCTCCTGGTGCGAGGCACGGAATAAAAACACAACAAGATATTGCCTCTGTCACCGGGAGGCTGCACCTTGCCACCAGCCCTGAGCGGGAGCAGGCTCCTCCCTGGAGTCAGACACTCTGTGTGGGCACAGCAGGCTGTCTGCCCTTTAAATAACGCAGCAGGGCAGGAGCAGAGAGAGGAGAAGGCAAGAAGCAGCACTGGGCAGGCGTGTGGTGGGTTTAGGAGCCACCCCAGCCGCTGCTGAAGATGAAATACCTGATGATTTCAGGGTAGGAGAAGCCTAAAGTCGAGAATCCCACGTGGTTGGTATCAGATGTTTGAGTGAATCCAGGGTAGCACAAGAGCTCCACAAGGGCTGGTGTTGGCTCCTTTTGGGTGGCAATTCCTCCTGGAAATCACCGTTAGGTGGGTTTGGGGAGTTTGGGAGGAATTGTGTCAATGCGTCTGTGGGGAGCGTGGAGAAGGGAAAAAAATCCTTGTGGCGGCTGCTGGGATCTGGATGTGGAGCTCCAGTTAATGCCGGTTCTTACTGGAGGTAATTCCCAGTTAGGATATTGCTAAAATCATGCTAACTGGGGAGAATTGGTTCACTAAAGCCAGCAGAAAGTGAAGATATAATGCTGGGCAAAATGAATTTTCACTTGGTTGCATATACGCTTGTTGTGACACATTTAGCAGTCTTCCATCTCCACTGAAATCAGTAAAAGCTTTCCCTTCATTATTCCCTTCATTCTGTGCCAGAGAGCCAAGGGTCTGACTCAGACCACTTGAAAGTAAATGGGAAATTTGAGTTATATTCTGGGCCTCATGTAAGGTCAATGACAAGCGAAGCCCACGGCACTGAGCTGCCTTCCTTGTGCCCCCTCTCCCTGAACAGGTAAAAGTTGTTCTCCCCCTTTCCTCTGTGAGGGTGTGCAATTCCAGTTGGCTTTTACCAAAGAAATCACCAAAAAGTGAAACCAGCAGTTGTTTTCCGTGTCTTCCGTTGCACATCTGGAGCCCCTGTGGTGATCCTTGCCGTGCTCCCCTGCCTGGACCTGTCCGTCTCGGTGCCGCTGTCCCTCCACCCATGCTGACTGCCCGCCTTCAACATCTGTATCCAGCCTGTCAGCAAAACAGGCACCAGAATTCCTTCAAAAAACCAAAATTCCAGCCCTCGGTGGCTTCTCCAGACTTCCTGCAGTAGGGCAGACCTCACGGGCTTTGCATCTTCGCTTTCTGTAACTCAGTGACGGCTCCCTGCTGGAAATCCGTGGATATGAGCCAGTAAAAGAGAGCAAGAGGGGGGACAGGTCACTTGTGCCTTCCACAGGAGACTCTTCAGGGTGGGAGTGTCCAAAGAGGGTTTGATTATTTTCTTCCCTTCCCTTTGGCTGTGGTGGCGCTGACCTGTGTTACATCAGGCACTGAAGCAGGCACAGGTAAGAGCCCAGGCAGCCCCAGTCAGAAAGGAGGGCATGCTCTAGAAAAACTGAAAAATAATTAAGGATGGCGCCTATTTTACAGAAGGGGATTGAAGCTGAGATTGAGAAACTTGCTTGAAGTTTCACAGAGCATAAATTCAGTGTACCAGGACAGAGATAGGAATTAAAGTGTCTCTGCCCTGAGTATTACAGCTCTGCTCTGCATTTCCCCCCAGCATGTTGCCTTATCCCAAAACCTCCCTCTTTTCCTACTACCAGAGTCCTATCTGGGATTCCAGCATGTTGGAGACGTCTTTTCTCGCAACTCAGAGTCATGTCTAAAATAAAAAATGAATCCTTCAAGATTAAATCCAGCACAGGATTTAGGTACTTAAAGGATTTAAGTAGTATTTTGATACTTAAATGCAAAGTTGAGACCAGTGAGATGCTGCCAAGATACTGCATTATCCTGGGAAGTGCCTGCATTCGTTTGGTTGCTCAGTTTGTGATCTGAAAACGTCTTAGAAAGCCGATTTTTTTAGTTCAAAACATCTAGTGACTGTTTTTTTGCTGGACAGGATTGAGTATTCCTGTCCCAACTACCTCCATGAGCACGAGTAGGGCTCACAAACTGACCTGGTGGTGTTCCCAGGGCATGGGATATCCCCTGCCAGGCCTGGGCTCAGCACGAAGCCAGCACCATGGCCTTGCCTTGGAATCGTGCCAGCCATGGGAAAGGTTCTCAAAGCCTTCCCTCCCTCCCAGGGCGCAGGATGTCGGAGTTCCTAACCCAGGGCACTCTGACCAGCAGGTTCCCAGCCCCATGAACTCCCTTTGTGGGCTCGATATTTCTGAGCCTGAATTTCAGCTCGCTGACCATCGCTGGCTCCTTCCCGAAGGGAAAGCTGCCAACAGTTTCTCTTTCCAAACCATCTCTCTCCGTTTCTCAGCACAGGCTCAGCAAACAGTGTTCCCTTTGCCAGAACAACTGTCCCAGGGGTTGTTTCCTATTCCTGACCCAATGCAGAGCAGTGTCAGTGCCATGGAGCAATAACAGACCTTTTTACACAGCGTGTTCTAAAAGAAACTGTTGGGATTGTAAATAAAGCTTCTTTCTCTGCTGACAGCTCTGTGGAGTCAATCTATCTCGTGTCCTGCCGTGACAGGACCCACAAGGATGAGGGAGCCCAACTCCTGCGAGCACAGAGCCTTTCCTCTGACAGGGACAGGAGCAGTGGTGCCAGCTCTGGGGAACACCACCCAAAATGAAGTGCCAGGAGCACGAGGCTGAAGGGCCAGCGCTGGCCTGGAGCCTTCCAGGGGCGCCCTCAGCCTGACCTGCCCGGCACAGCGGGCGCTCCCCCAGGCACAGGTGGGCCAGGAGATGCCACCGAGCCGTGGCAGGGCTGGGGGCAGAGGCTGCAGCCTCTCCCTGCCGTGGTTGCAGCTCTGTGACGCAGCGCGCGGCGCTTTGCCAGCTTTTCGGTGGGAACAGACTGGTGAACTCTGGCTCTCTGCATCAGCCTGACAGCTGGCTTCCCACGCAGCTCCACGTGTGCGGCTCCGCTGGGGCCGGGATTCATCCACGCCACGGCGCCCAGGGCCCAGGAGCTGCTGGAACAGCCCTGAGCGAGGCCGGGAGCTCCTCGGACGCCCTTTGGGCTCGCTGGAAAATAGCTCTTTGTCCTCTCTGCTGCTGGGAAGTCAAAAAGAATACGCTTTGTTTGAGATTTTCCAGGGAAAAGAAAAAAAAAGAAAAAAAAGAAAGGGGTTTCAGAATACCAAAGCTTTCGAGTAGGAGCTGATGGCTCCAGTCTGGGCACAGACAATTGAGTTTGAGGGAATTTATAGCGAGCCTATCCTTAATGTGTCCCAGGAATGACTTGATTTGCTTCTTCTATTCCCTTGCAGAAGAAACTGTGGGGATACAAATTTAATGCAGGCTAGGAGCTTGTGTTACAGTTTACTGTGTCCTTGGACAGCTGTAAATCCTCCTCTGATGTATTTGCTTAATATTTAGGCTTAACATGTTTTAACCACAAATCAGGTTACAGTAATGAACTTGGAACCCGTCCAAGCCTTATCCCTGCGTCCCCACAAACAGCTCCGGTCCCAGAGGTGAAATGTTGGTGATCTACCTGTGAATTTCCCAATCCCCCCTCATTTTGTTACGTGTGCTGAGAATAACAAGGCCCACTAAGTCAGGGGCCTGATCCTCAGCTAAAACAGGGATTTACATTCTCCTGTGCTGATTTACACCACTGGGGGAACCGATTCCACCGTGAACAAATATAGTGTTTTAATCTACCCATCGATCCACAGCTCAGCTAATGAAACTTTGCAGCCCTTAAAATGTCCTGGCTCCAACTTGAATGTCTCCTGCATCTGGATTTTCTCTCATCAGCACTTCAGGGCTGGTACTGCATTAAAAACTGCGCACACGACTACAGTGAAGCTTTTCAATAATGAAGTCACTTTATTTATTGAGAAATGTCATCACAGGATACACGATTCTTGGCAGGGCAGCTCCTGAGCAGGAAGCCTGCAGTTCCAAAGGTATGCAGGAACGTGGAGAAGGGCATATTGTTTGCCTTCTTTTTATGACAGGAAGGATATGGTTTGGTTGTGTTTTTGATGAGTTTTACTTCATTGCGCACAGAGATTTTCCTAGGCTCTGAGTTCAAACTTGACAAATGCTTTTACCCCTCCTGTTACGTGGGTGTGGGGTGTGACTCTCTGTTTTGCACTGATGCTTTGCAGACCCTACACAAAGGTTTTCATCCCTTGGGCCTCTTGGGCCAGCAGAGCTGGCACAGACATGAGCATGGAGACTTCAGATAATTCCTGGGGTTAATAGACCCTGCTCTAAGATGTGTGTGAGAAGCATTCTGGTGAATTGATATCATTCCTTTTTAAACTTCAGTCTATAATCTTGGGGTTTTATCTGAAAAAAACCCAACAACTTACAAATAAATCCACGGACAAAATGAACCAGCTGAAGACATTGATGATTTCTGCTTCCTATGGCTATTTGATTGCCTAATTACAGTCATTTTGAGCTGATTGCATGCTCTTTTAATTTATTTCCCAGCATTTGGCTGCAAGGAAAGACCTAATGCAGGGCATGTTTCACAGAGGAGAGTGAGTCTTCCTGAAAACAAATGTTCGCTCCTTTCCAATCGGGGAGCTCCTGCTTAGAAGACAGGGATGAACTGTCAGGTAGAAGATGGGAGGTTTTGAATAGAAGGAAGTTTGGGAGGCTCAGTGGCCGGGCTGAGCCCTGGCTGGGCAGCTCGAGCTCTGTTATCTCTGGCTGCCTCCCAGGGCCCTGGCACAGGAGCTGCCCTGGGATCTCGCTCTGGAGAGCACCAGCCTGCCCGTGCCAGCCCTCTGCTCCTGCTCCAGCCTGTGGGCAAGCCCAGAAATACAGAAGTGGGATTAAAAAGGAGAAAGCTGCCTTGTTTAGGTCCTGCAGGGACACTTCTTGCAGCTCCAGGCTGAGCTGGGGCTCAGGCCAGCTCCCCCCTCCTTCTGGGGCAGTTCTCTCTCTGGGGTGCTGTTAGAGCAGACTCCTCCTCCCTGAGCACATCTGACTTCCTCAGTGCCCTCCTTAATTGCTTTCTACTGAATCATCTTCATTAATCCACTGTTACATGATGCAAAAGTGGTTTTCTTTCAGGACCTAAATTTTCTGATCATTTTTTTAAATCTTGGAGGCAAAGCCCTTGTTCTGTACCAAAGAGCCGCAACTGTTCTCAGAAGCGTGGTGTATTCTGAGAAAAATGCAGTTATCAATCCAAAATACAATTGGAATTACTCTACCAGGTTATGTCAGGTTGTGAAAACAGTATCAGGAGAGGAAAGGAAAAATAAATAAGTCTGCTGTGTTTTGTTAACTCCGCGGTGCTGGGCGTTTGTTCTGGCTGGGTGGATGGGGGAGGCAGGGCTTTCTTATCAGTGGGCCCAGTGCTGCCTTTGAGTGGGGCCTGTAATTGCTGGACAAGGATTTAGGGTGATCTCAGAGGGAGTAAATTGTACAAAACCACTGCTACAAACAATCAGCCAGTACCAGGAGCTCCATTCAGAAGGCTGACCACAACTTCCGAGGTTGTTTCGCTGCGTGGTTGCCGCGAACTTTTCGGACAAGTCCTTGCAAAATCTCTCAGGTGCACAAGGAGAGCTGGGGTTAGATAAGGAGTCACCACTGCAGAATTTGTGGCAGATGTCCATAATCTTGTTTGTAAGATCCACTGGGACCCTGGGCTCCGGCTCTGGGGAGGGATGTGCTGGGCTGGGTGTTGCATAAACACCAACAAACCCAGTGCCTGTGACTCCTCAACTTTACAACCAAACAGGCTGGAATTACTGAACTCTGGGAATCCCAGTCCAGCTCTAATTTCACGTACAGATGGTCCAGCTGGGGATGTCACACAAATGCTTGCTCAGGCCTTTCTTTTAGGGAGTTTTACCTGAAATGATTTTGCTAAAAACAGCAAAAAAGTCTTTTAGCTCAGATAGTCTTGCTGTAATGGAGGCTGATCCTGAAGAGCTCTGGCTTTGCTGGAGGAAGAACTTCATTAAGGAACTACTTTCCCTCCAAGAAATCCCTGCAGAATTAGGCCCGATGATGGCAATAAAAATGATTTCTGCAAAATGGTTTTGAGAGCGTTTCTATTGTTTACTCTAACAAAGAGCCTCTGGAGACAGTGACCTTTGATTTCAGAAGTTTTGTGACTAATCCCTTTTTGCGGACAACCTTTTTTTAATCACAGACTTCAAGGAAATGCTTGACTGAGACAGGATTTGAGCCTTAACTTCCCAAAGTTTCAGTTTTGGCCTTGTAACAGTAATTATAGGACTGTAAATTGGTTTCATAAGCTTAAGCTGTTGTGTTGGTACAAACTTAGGGCAAAGAACTTCCATTTGCTTGGGTCTCCCCAGCAGCAACACAGCTCACCTTGAGCAGGGGCTGAAATGCTGAAAGTTAATTTAAAAAAAAAAATAAATAAATCAACAACAGCAACAAAATACTGAAACTTTATTTTCCTCACAGGGACATCCTGAAGTGCAAAAGACCAAATTCTGCTTTGGAACCCATCTGAATTCCTCTGTAGTGCTGCATTTACCAGCCTAAAGCATGTGTTGTTAATTCAGTGAGTCTTAAGTCCCAGCCTCACATCTATTAAGTTTAAGCTCAGCAGGAAAACATGAAAAAGCACTCTCATATTAATCAGCAGTGCCAGAAATAAACCTGGATATCGGGAATTTAAACCTCACACTGCTCAGATGAATGCTGCAGCCTACAACATACAGCAGGGCTGCGTATTTCTGCCCCGTGAAGGATGGATGTCAGAAAAAGGGGAAATACTGAAGAAATGCATTTACTTAAAACACTTATCCTTGCAAGAGCGCTCCATAAAATGTACATAAAAAGGTATTTTTCTCCCACAATTTAGGCAAACAGAATTTTTAGCTAGATATTATCACCTGGAGAGAGCCCAATAATAAGTAATTTAGTCTGGAGAGGGGTTTTGTACATTTCTGATTAATATTTACAAAAGGCTTTGTGTATTTTTGCTCGAGCACTAATGAGGCAGCAGCTCAAGTTTAACAAAAAGGACACTGTAGATTGAAATATGGTATTGTGCCCATCAAAGTCTGCCTCCTCTCTGCTTGGCTTGTGATGAATGCTGTTCTTTAATAGCGGGCTGGGGTTCCTGAAAAACTTATTACAGAGACTAAGAGAGAAGCCAAGAATGAAGGAATGCCTGACTGGCAGCAATCAATCACTCCCTTTTAAAGATGAACTGATCCCTCTTTTTTTTTAAAGTAACACTTCATAAAAAGGGCTCAAACATAAATATGCAAAGCATTAGAGCAATTACGTCCTGCATGATCCCTGCAGCATTTCTGGTGCATGGCTTCACTTTGCTCTGGTGAGATAATGAATGCAGGAAAATGGCAAATCTCTCTAAAAGAAGACTGATATTTAGAGAAAAGTTCTTGCTGAAGAGTGTTAATTATCTGGAGCAGGGAAGTGAGATTATTTGGATTCCTTTTAACAACATGTCTCTACATAGGCTCTATTTTAATGAAGCCGCCTTTTCTTCTTTTTTAATAAATATTTTCGTAAATATCTTTTTATATATTTTAAGAAAAGGTAAATACACAATCTATATACAGAAGCAGACAAGGGACTGATCTATTTAGTGGCCATTATATGCAAATACGTTCATTTTTAAGTGCCTAATTTGCATATGCACTTTCTGCAACTGTCTGCAATCCCAACGTTTGACATGCAAATTCAGCGTGCAAACATGCACGGCTTTAGGGGAGTTGAGTTCCCTGTGTGTAGTGCAGAAATTTCACTCTTCCTTTAACACATAATCCTCGACCAGCAAGTCCCAGACCTTTATTCAGTGTTTAACAACCCAAACCCCAGAACACAACGTACTTTTAATGCAACATGGGAGGGTTGGAAACACAAACTGATGGAGAAGAAAATATTTTTTTTTCCAATCAACACAAAAACTTCGCTCTGCACAGCAAAAGCACGGAGTTAATTTAGGAGGTGCAGCCCAGATATTGCATCCAGGTACCAGGAATTTTTAATGACTTGTTATTTTTACCTTGCTCAGAGAATAAACTTTCTGTTCCTAAGGGTCTTTTTAAAACTCCCTTTTAAAAGAGTGCTAAGAATGGCTGGACAGTGGCTGTCAGGTGTAACGGATGGTAAATTATAAAATGTTAATGAACTAGTGACTATAAAATCTAATATTAGCTGCAAACAGGGTTGTTCAACGTGGCGCAGTTGAAAGGCACGAGCACAGAAACAGCAAAATGTCAGCAGTGAAATACCTGGTGGGTTTCTGAGACCTCCAGTGGGCTCAGGCTCTGTGTAAACACTGTCAGGAGAGGAGAATCAGCTCAGGTCTGTGGAGTTCAGTGAAAGTCAGAAATATTTTCTTCCTTTCAGAATAGGAAAATGACATTTGGTGCAAACGGAGGTTCTTTCCCCGAGCAGAGACAGTGTGGGTTACTCATAAAAGCATAATGGCTTTCATTCAGAGGTGCCATATGGCTGCTTATAAGATTTCTGCACAGCACTTGCTGTAGCAGTAACTAAACAAATGGCACTATAGTACAATATAATACCTGTCAAGAGCAGTGATAAAGAATGTTTTATTTCTCTGCTCTCTGTCCTCTTTTCTCCCTTCCTCCTTGGGAGCAGCTGCCTGTGCGAGGCAGCACCCACTAGATGGTACTGCCAGGCTGCTCCGAGCTGTCGCTTCTGCTCAGCCTCCCTGGCCTGTGCCTGGGGCTGCCAGCCCTTCAGCCAGCCCAGCGTCCATCCCTTCAGCCATCCCGACATCCATCCCGACATCCATCCCTTTATCTGTCCCTCCATCCATTACTTTATCCATCCCTTCAGCCAGCCCAGCATCCATCCCTCCATCCATCCCTTTATCCATCCCTTTATCCATTCCTTTATCCATCCCTTCAGCTATCCCTTTATCCATCCCTCCATCCATCCCTCCATCCATCCCTCCATCCTTCCCTCCATCCATCCCTCCATCNCCCTCCATCCATCCCGTCATCCATCCCTTCAGCCGTTCTCAAAGGAGGGGTTGTAAGGAGCACAGCTGGGCAGATGTGGCAGGAATCTCTGTCTGGGAGTCTGGGAGGTCTGGGGGACAAAGTGCTCGACATTTCCTCTCTCTTTAGCCTTAAAATAAGGGCCAGATCTCCACCTGGGGCTCAACACCGTGGTGACATTCATGGAGAGACACCAACAACGACCCTGAGCCTCAGCTGTGGGAGAAGGGCCTTTAGCCCACCCCAGCTGAGCTGCTGGGAGCCCAGAATCTCTGTGTCCCTGTCCCTGGGAGCCCAAAATCTCTGTGTCCTTGTCACTGAGAGCCCAGTGGCTGGGTGTCACTGTCCCTGGGAGCTCAGAATCTCTGTGTCCCTGTCCCTGGGAGCCCAAAATCTCTGTGTCCCTGTCCCTGGGAGCCCAGCATCCCTGTGTCCCTGTCCCTGGGAGCCCAAAATCTCTGTGTCCCTGTCCCTGGGAGCTCAGAATCTCTGTGTCCCTGTCCCTGGGAGCCCAATCTCTTTGTCTCTCTGTCCCTGGGAGCCCAGCATCCCTGTGTCCCTGTCCCTGGGAGCAGAGGGAATTCAGCACCTGTGAAAAGCAGGCACAGACATCTCGGTGCCTCCCCTCTCCTCCCTGGGAAACGCTCGTGGTGTTTGCTGTTTGAGGTTAAATGAACAGATGTGTGTGAGATGCTGAGTTCCTCACTCAGATGCAGCTGGAAAGTCACGGCACCGACCCAGAATCTTTAACTTGCATCAAGTGCTGCCTCCTCGAGCTCTCCGGGCTGGTTAACAACGGGTCTTGTTTGAATGCCTTTTAATTTTGGTAAAGGATGGCTCCACCTGCTCCACATGAGCAGAGGGATGGAAAATACTGCAACCTCTGATCACCAGATAGCCTTCATATGTTGTTTACAAAATAACACATCTTCCCTCTGCCTGTGCTTTTCCCTGTAGGATAAATGCAGGCTTATACCAGCTCTGAAATATATTGGCTCCCTGATCAGCACCCTAACACATCCGCTCTATCATCTTCTCCTTTGGAATCACACTCCAGGGAAATTTGGTCTGAACCTTTCCTGATTAAAAGCCAGCGATGACCACATATGCAGTAAATGTGGGCTTTTTTTGTATGTGCCTGTCTCGTTTCTGAAAGCACTTCCTTCACGCAGCCGAAATTCAAGATTTTGCATGATGTATTCCTCAGTCCTTCCGTCCATCTGTCCAGACAGGCAGCTCGTTTGATGAGTTAACCATTCCGAGCACTTTAATATTTATGTGACTCTTGTGCAGCTCAGCAGTTGCTTTATGTGGGATTGCATATTTGATAAGATCACAGATTCACTCTGTGCCAAAGCCGAAGTCCTACCGAGGTCTGACTGTACTTCAAATGTCAAAAAAATATGAATAGGTGGTCTTAATGTTCTCCTCTGGTGTTATATCTGTCTATGGAGAATATAGCTTACAACAGATTAGAAGCAATAGAGGACTTGACATATAGTGAGAGAGCAGTAAGAATGATGCTTGTTGACATTATCGGCTAAACCTGTAGGGGAATTTTCCTTTTTTCCTTTATTCTTTCCTCCCCTCTTGCTTTCCTTCTGTGAAATTTGCTTATTTGTTCCTGTGAGCCTTGCTCTTTCTGCATCGAGTTCCAGTTTCTCTATCTAAAATAGCGTTGTCAATCCAGGTGTTTCCAACACCTTCCCGGTCCGTGCGAGCCCGTGCTCGGCCCTCCCGGCTGTGCTCCCCCCGTGGCTCACGGGGCTGCCTCTGCCTGCTGTTTACAGAATATTTATTTGCAGAAAGCCTCTGTAACTCCAATTCACGTGCATATTTCTGTGGTCCCTCTGCACTTGGGTTTTTTGTGCGCAGAAAGGTTTGCAGCAGATGCAATTCTGGGCTGATGTGCTCTGCCCCTGCACCGGGGATGCACCCAGGGTCTAAAGGGATGCTACACAAGTGCATTTGGCTCTAAATGAGGAATTCGCCTTTTAAGCAAAAGGAAAAAAAAAATCCTGATTTTCAGTCTTTTGTAGCAGTGTCACAAATAAAGCAATGAAAGATGGATTGCTGGGGAATGAGTCATGGAAATTCCTACCCAAGTTTTGTGAAATCTGAATATGCCGAGGACCGGGCGAGAGGGAGAGGATATTTCTGCTGACATGTAATGTCTTGATCCTCTCTCCTTCCTGTTGTTAGGAACGATTTCTGTGGTTAGGTGCCCAAAACAGTGCTTGCAGGCTTGGCTTTCATAACTTTCTTGGGGAAATTGCATCCTGACACCAGGCTATGGCTCTGCAGAGCCGGCACTGACCTGGGCGCTGAGCACGGCGCTGGGGCCTGTTAACAGCAGGTTATAAATGCTGCCTGCAGAGCCTGGCTCCACAGATGACGCTGGGAATGTGCAGCACACCGAATATTGCTTCTTGTCAGCTTTAGATTTAAAAAACCACAGCTCCAGACACTGCAAGCCCTGGGTGAAGCCAGCGCAGTGTCCATCAGCAGGGTCAGCAGCCTGTACCAGGCGCTGCTTCTGTCCTGTCCCTAATTCAGCCGTGCTGAATGCAAAATCAGCTCATTATTTGGCCTGCAGGCACAGACAGGCCCTGAGGTTCCCTCTCTGCCTGTGGTTCTGTGTCTGCTTCTCACCTGGGGTCGCGTGTCCTGCGTGAGGCTCAGCCCTGGAGGCTGCAGGAATTCACGGGCAGCACACCAGGAGAGCCCAGGAGCTGAATTTGCTCTCACAGGGCGCAGACACAGCTCTGTGTTGGGGCAGGATGCATCACCCCCAGAGCTGTTAGCACGCAGCAGCCACCAAAAAGCTGATTTTCCAGCTTTAACAAGATTTGAAAAGAACAACTGCAGCACAGGATATGATCCATAGCTCAGTGGAGAAGGAAGTTTGGGCCGGATTCAAAGGTGGCCCTGTGAGTGGCAGATGTGGTGCATTGTGCTGCTTCAGCTTGTGCACAATATGGCACAGGCTGGGAAACGGGAGGCAGAAATATGAAGGCATATTTGATGTGCCATCATCTCAAAGGATTGTTCCTTTATCTGAGGAGGGAACTGTGATCCCGGGGAATTGTGAAGAGTTATTGGCATTCTGTAAAGTAGGAGTATGCCTAACATGCCATAACAAAAAAGGTAATGCAGAACTGTAATTAACACGATGTTATTTTTAATTCACAAAAATACTGTTTATGGAGCCGCGCTGAAAGAATCTGACTCTTAATGAAGATTGATTGCAAGTCAGACTTTGCCTTTCATTCTGCTGATTTTTTGTTCACTGCAAGGAGAAAGTGAGAGCTGGGAGCGAGATCATTTGTTTGTGGCACCCTTGAGTGTCCCCTCTGCCAGCCCAGGCAGGGGAGCTGTGCTCCCCCGGCTCAGGGGGTGCTGCACAAAGGGGCTGCGGGCTCTGTCCCTCTCCTCCCTGCGTGTGACCTGCGCCAGGGCACAGCAGCATCCTTTCCTCACACTGCTGTCCCCAGGCAGCTGCGGGCAGATCCAGCTTGGAGGTTCCAGCACCGAGCAGCCCAGCCCAGCAGAGCCCAGCTTTGGGCACGGGACGTTTGCAAAGCTCTGCACGAGTGGAGATGCTCCCAAATTTCTACCAGGTCACAGCACCCCCTCCAGTGCTGGGCTCTGTCCCACACAGCACTTTGTGCGCTGCACTTCTTGCTCCAGGTACCAAAGAGGTGCTTTGGGGAGCTGGGAGCAGGGAAAAGTCAGCCTGCAGAGCAGTTTATGACAGCAAATGGCCAGGGCTCCTCAAAGGTCCCCCTTGTCCCTTGCCAGATGGATCTGTGTTGGAGTCCAGGGCAGGTGGAAAACCCCTGGAACTGCCCTGGGGGTG
>WBMY01015895.1:149838-175850 GCA_013397315.1 Donacobius atricapilla
CCACCAGGTCTGGGTGGGATGAGCATTCCTTTCTCACAGCCTTAAATCCTTGCTCCCTTGGGCAGCACCTTCAGTGGGCACCACAGTGATATGAGGTGGTCTCATGCAGCCTCTCCTCACCTGCTCCAGGCCCACTCGGCTCCCCCAGCCTGTTTTGGCTACAGGCAAACAAGGAATATGAAACACAGTATGAAATGAAGGGCGTCCTTGCAGGAATAACTTAGGGAAGAAACTCATTGAGAAGCAGGAAGTCTGGCTCAGTTAAGCACTAAGAAAAAACCCACATTTTACCGCAAAAGTTAAGTTTCCCTTCATGTGACAGACAAAGAAACTGAATCTATTCCTGTCAATTCTTTGAAGTTTTCCTGCAAATTCCCAGCAGCCTTGTAGTGCCATAAACAAATGTAGAAATCCCATCCATTATATGGAGTACCAGGCAAGAGTCCCTTCCCACGTTTGTAAAGCCGTGTTCTAATCACATGGCAGCAGAGTTTTCATTTCGCTTTACTGCTAATTAAAACTGCAATATTGCGGAGCAGTAAATTTTCCTGATGATCAAAACTGTATGCCTTGTCACATAACCTATGCATTCCCAGGAAACGAGGGAGCTTGATTCTGCCTTCAGACGAGAGGAAATTTGAAGGAAACTTGAATATCAAATGACACAAGTTTAAAAAAAAAAAAAAAAAGTGAGACAAGAGGTTTTCAGATCAGCAGTTGAAAGTGGAGCTGGGTGAAACTATTGTATCAAACATTTCTTCAAATCTAGGCAAAGCTGTGACTGAAGCTTGTCCGTACAAAATGTAAATTGGAGCAGAATTCTGCCTGGGTGTGGAAGGGGAGTGTGGGTTGGAGTGAGGCTGGAGCCCCAGAACTTCTCCGCCCTTGGGACAGGACCGAGCTGAGCAGTTTGCCCCAGCCCTGCCAGGGCCACCTCGCAGCCCTGACCTGCCCTGAACTCTCGGGGCCTTTGAGAGCAGCTTTGAAAAACACCTCAGGGGAAAAGCAGGAAGGGTGCAAAACCCAAGAGGATGGAAACAATCAAACAACAGCATCTCTTTAAGTTTTTTTATTATTTTTTTTCCCACGAAGCCCCATAAACTGAAACTGCTGAAGTCTGCAAGGAGTCATTCAAACGTTCTGTACCCTGTGTCTCACAGCCTGGCTGTACTTTCCACTCTGCTGCTGGTATCTGCTGAAATCAATCCCTAAATGCTGACTACCGCTCAATTTTGAGGCAGAGAAGCTTCAAATTCACATCCTGATTTGATTTTGGGGTTGTGTGGGGAGTAAGAACCGGGCCCTTTTGGTCTGTGCAGGTCTGTTGTCCCTGGTCGGGTTCTCACTGCTCCCTTTCCTCTCTGCAGGGTTCAGGCAGTTTATACATATTTGTACACATCCCACTTTCTGCAGCTCTCTCAGTTTTCTCTCCAGAAGTTGTGTGCTCTCATGCTGAGGTTTTTTTTTCACTCTGTATATTTAAGAGAAAAAAAAAAAGAAAAAAAAAGGAAAAAAAGGTGCCATTTTGGCAGGGTTGTAATCTACCCTCTTAAAAGCAAGGATGAAATTTTGAATTAAAAGGAGCTCAGTATGGTGTGACACTGTCCTCAGTTCACCCCATTATTCCTGTGTGTTGTGGCACATATGGCATTAGTACAGTGTGTGAGATTCCCTGCAAAGCTAAGGAGAGGTAGGTTGATTTAAGGACATGGTTTCCAGCCAGATTTTCAGCTTTAACTTTAAATTTCCTTTGTGTTCGGGGAGAAGAGTTTTCAAGTGCATCTTAAATGTTGTTTCAAAGAAGTAGGTCTGTCTTTTTGCAGTTTTTCTTTTTTTTTTTTTTTTCCCTAAAAGCTTTCCTTAGAGTCACACTTCTGCTGGACTTTTTAGCTGCAATAATTTTAGGAAAGAGGCATCTAATAGAAGTGAAGCTGTGAGATGTCTTTTAGGAAACTCGAGATATTTATTTGTCTTGGTGGCTGTGGCAGGCTTCTAAACGCTCTCCTTTCCTGACAGGAGCAGAACTCCTGTGAACAGAACTGTTAGCAGGCCATAAGATCTGTTTGGAATCCCCTGCTAATATTCATGTTGAAGACCAAAAAACCCATCAGTTATTCTCATCTTCAGGAGCTTTCTGTTGGATTGCCATTAATGTCCTCTTTTACAATTAATATTTACAAGAAAATGGAAATGCAGAATCAGAAGTCCTGACACTTGGAATGAAGCTAAAAGTTTGCCCTGGTCTGAGAGACTAAAAAAAAAATCCAAATAAAAAGATCTTCATCTGAAATATTTAAGATATGCAACAAGCTGCTCGAAAGTAAAGGATCCATAGTAATAATCTAGTAAAAAAACTTCAACGTATTATTTATTTATAAATATGTGAATTTTCAAGAAAATGAAGCATTTTCAGACCGAATAAACAAGACCCTTTTCAAGCAATAAATTGATTCTGGCTGCTCCTCCCAGCTGGAACCCAAAGGGACTGTATATTCTTGTAAGAGTCTTCCATTTCAAATCAATCTTGAGGCAGGTAAGAGTTTTATGCCATGAAATACCACCTTAATGATGTGTTTAGGATACAAAAGCTAATGGAAGAGTAGCAATAGCAGCTTTAATTTGTCAACAGCTTCCCCTGGAGAGTTCCATGGGCCTTGCAGATCCCCGAGTCATTTAAATGCCTTATTTACAACTGCATCAGGCGTTTGTGCACACATCCCCATCAAAACGCTGTTTCCAGCCACAATCGTTCACCGGGATTGCAGGTGTTTTTGGGAATTTTGATCCCCGGTTCCACAGAGCTTTTGTTAATCCCAATGATTACCCATTGTTTTTTTGGGGGCTTCTTAAGCGCTGCTGGGTTTTCTGGTGTCGTTGGGCCCGAGTTTACGGTTACACCGCAAGGAAATGGGATATGAAAAGAGAATTCATCTCTTTCTGCCTCCTGTGGCACGGTGCCAGCCCCACAGAGCTCCCAGGAAGCTGCCATTTGATCCCAGTGAGATAAGAACATCCGATAGGGAGAACTGAAAGCTCCCCCGGACTCCAGGCGAAGTTACGCAAAGCAATAAAGGAGGCAGGTGATGGTTTTTAGGACCTGACAATAACATTGTCCATTTTTGTTGAAAAGCCCTGTGTAGGGTGAAAAAGGCAAGCGCTCAGCAGAGCAGAGCAACCTGACACGAAAGGCAATGCCAGAAGGGATAAAATGCGTGTCAGATTGGATTTTTTAGGGGGATGTGGGGAATTACTCCCATTAAAACGGGGCTGTGAGCTCTGAGGGTGACACCTCTCCTCATGTGCAATATGAATCGAGCCTTTTAACAGCTGCACGTGGCCAGAGCCCGCATTTCACTTCTCTGAGCCTGTCTTTTCTCTGTTTATTGAAATTAATTTTTTTTTCTGTATTTTTTTTCAACCACAAAAGCAGTACCTGGAGTCCCCCTCCGAGTTGTTATATCCCAAAGCGCTGCATCCCCTCCATCCCAGCTGCAGGACTGGCCCTGGCTCCTTGTTCTACTCCAGTGCAGCAGCACCCAGGGGCGCTGGGAGGGGCTGGGACAGCCCAGCTCCCCCAGACTCAGCTCATCCTCATGGGATTTGGGGCGCTGGGAGGGGCTGGGACAGCCCAGCTCCCCCAAACTCAGCTCATCCTCAGGGGATTTGGGGTGCTGGGAGGGGCTGGGACAGCCCAGCTCCCCCAGACTCAGCTCATCCTCACGGGATTTGGGGTGCTGGGAGGGGCTGGGACAGCCCAGCTCCCCCAGACTCAGCCCATCCTCAGGGGATTTGGGGCGCTGCGAGGGGAGGGGTTGCAGGGTGGGCTGCAGGAGGCATTTCTTGCTCATTGAGGAGGAGGAGGACAGAGGAGTTTGCCAAGGATCACCTCAATTTGAGGAGGTGCCATCCCTCCAGCAAGAGCAGGAGCCCTGGAGAGAAGGGGGAAAAAACCCCTCACCCCCTCTCAGAATTCCCCAAAGAATTCCTCTGTCCGAAAGGTGTCCCGGCGAGGAGCGGGCATCTGGGCAATCCCTGCTGTGTTTTGGTGTCGCGGGCATGAAGGACCCCAGTGCTGCTGGACACGCTCAGGGAGGAATGGAGAGGCACAGGAAATGCAATCTCGATTTCGTGGATTAAACTTCCACGGGGGTGGCGTGTTGAAACATCATTTATTTGAGTGAAAAGGGTTGGTTAGAGAAATACCGTTTTGTGAGTTTTAAAGAGGCATCCTGTCAAAATAGTCTGTTTTCACATTGCTTAAGTAGAAACAGCTCTTGGTTTCGAAATCCCAACTAATTGGAAGGAAAAACTCCTATAAAACAAATAAATGAACGTGCAAAAAATATCAGCACTGGGAAAAAGTGATTTGAAATGATCAAAACTAAACACTTCATTTTAAATGATCTTATTTTAATTAGCCAATGGCATAAACTTTTCTTCATGATTTGAGAGAAGGCAGATTTTGAAATCTTGGAAGTTCTCACAGTTTCATTTGCCATCCTGAGCTGAGGCAGAGCTGTAGAGCACATTCCTATATTTATCTCCCTATCCTTCCATGCAGGAGAAGAGGGAATATAAATCTATAAGTGAAGAGACAGGTTAATATAAATGGTTTGAGTGAATCTCTTCTCTGATCATTTTTCCCTTCCCTTGCCTGATGTCACTTCGTGAAAAATCTCACTCCACCACCAAAATGTATGGTAATAGTTCAAAACAAAATTGAAAAATTTCTGAAAGTTGAACTGGAAGCATTTTTGTCAGAGTTTATTGGGAGTATTTCGTATTTTTGAAAGTCTAGAAAACTTTTATGACAAGTAGATAAATTATAAAACTCTACGAGCATGGAATTAAATGGAATCTGAGGAGTGACGAACAGGGAGAAGAGAGAGCACATAATTTTAGAACACAAAAAGGTAACTAAATTTGAAAAATTGCATTAGTATATCATTTTCAGTCTGTAAGCCATTAGAGAAAAAGTGTAAATTACACCCTGTAACAAAGTAAAAATGTTTTCAATGTTTAAAGGTAATTTTGTATTACTGCTACTATTACTTAAACTCTTAGCTCTTATAAATATCTGAAGACAGGACCCCTGGTGATATTACCTGTGTCTTAGGCAGAGAGCAACAATTTCAATTCCATTCAACTACATTTGTATTTTGCCAAGTGCTATCAAGCACTGAGTTGCATAATTTGCTATCTAAGTGAAATAGATATTTTTCATGCCTCACATTTATCACTCTCCTGTGGGCCTAGTTACTGACAATCAAATCATAAAAGATGTTCAAAATTGTCATGATGCACTTATTTTCTCATGATATTTGATACAAATAGTTTCTTCTACCAAAATGGCCTTTTTTAACCGTCGGATTTGAGAGTAGTTTTTAAAGGAACAGGACGCAGTTGGGGTTTAGCAGATTCTACACAGGCATTTAAAAAAACCCAAGCTTTTGAGAGCTGATTCTCTTTCTAAATATATCATTGGAGTCTCATTTCTGTGAAAGGAGGAATTTATATGGAGGGGAAGCTGATAACGTAGCAAAATAAAAATATAGAGGAAATTCTATTTGTAGCTGGAAGACTTGCATTTATTTTTTTTTCCTTTTCTGTCTTTTAGCATGAACCCAGACACTGTGAAAGGTGATTTTCAATTTATACAACAGTAGCAGTGCAGGAGGATGGAACACCCTTATCAGTCACAGTACCCCGAGTTATCCTGTGGGATTTTGGGGATGATCATTGCGAGGTTGGTCACTGCCAATGCCTCAGGCCCAGCACAGGGAATTTCTCCTCACCTGGAGGAGGAGGTGGATGGAGAAGATTAAACCCATCCCACAGGGGGTCACCAGGCCAGCACTGATGGCTGTGTCCATCAGGGAGGGGATACTGGAAATGTTGTCACCAGAGCGCCTTAAACTGCATCCCCCAGAATTCAGAGCCAGCTGAGGTTTTCCAGGAGCATCCCCAGATCAAGGTAACTGATGGGATTTTCACCCCGACATTCCCCGAATTCGGGGTTTTCTGTCTCCCAGAGTCCCGTACCAGGGTTAAAAGATGAGATGGAACCTGTGGCTCACTCCCCAAAGGTGTTTATTCTATTTCTGANAACCATTCCCCCACGTAACTTGTGGAGCAGCATTTCCTCACGCTGAGCAGCAGACCCAACAGATCTCTCCCTGAGCAGGCAGCTCTGGAAAAAGCAGCGAGGGGAGCAGGATGGCAGGAGGCTGCTGCCTCTCGGGGAGTTTGCGCTGCATTTTAAACAAGAGACATCTTGAGGGCTGTGCTTACCCAAACCCTTCTGCTCGCAAAAGCAGAGCCCATAAACATTTGTTTAAGGCTGCCCTGACATACACAGAGTATTTAAACTTTTCACTGCTGCCGCTTGTGAGACACAGCAAAATGTAGTACAGGGTTCTGTTTTTTTTTTTTTTTTTTCCCCATGGTTTTATTCCCTCCACCCTTGCCTGGGATTTGATGTGCCAGTTAAAAGCTGAAAGTCTCTCTGGCTACGATGGAGAAAGGTGATTTGGGGTAGAAATATGGCCCTGCTGACCTCATGCAAGGCAACAGCTGATGTTACAGTGAGAAGAGGTTGGATATTTATTTGGAGGGGTAGGGGAGAAATATATTTGTTAGTGAAATGGAGCTTGCTGCAGAGTGCATAAAGGTGAATTATTTGGCAGAAGACTGAAGGAGGTTTATGCAATATGGTATTATTGAGCCGGGCTATTAGCAGAGTGAATTGCTATTGTGACATGCCATTAAATTGTTTTTAGTGTCCACAAAGGTATCATTCTGGAGCAGGCTTGGTTCCTAACAAAGTTATATATTTACTGGACTGCAGCAGATCTCAGAATAAAAATAGTCTGGCTGACCATAAAATGAAATAAGAGAGAGGAGGGTCCTGTCTTGGAAGGTTTGACCTCTCAGTCTGCTCCCAAGCGCCCCTCACCACAAGCAGATGAAACCACAAGGAGGAAATAAGGTTAAAAAAAACCCAAAGGCACAAAAAAAATCCCATTAGGACTGATCAAAATATTCCATCTTCAACTCTAGAAAACCTGGAAAACATATAAATTGCAGCATTCAGTCAAATGTCTTTGATTTAATCCTATTTAGACTCTGATTGGAAAAAAAAAAAAAAAAAAGGAAGAAAAAAATTGCCAGGATTAACATGTTAATTTAACAATGCAAAAAAACAAAGAAGGAACTCTTAACTTGAGATTTCTTGGGGAAAAAAAGGATAATTAAATATATATATGTATGTGTGTATATATATATATATATAGTTATGCATATTAGATTTAATGTTTTAGAACATCAATCAGCGAAAGAAAAGTAATAAATAATGCATGGTGAAAATGTGATAATGTTTATTAAGAAGCAACAGCCTTGTCATCTTCATTTTCTTCTTCAGTGATTCTCTTCTCAAAGGGTTCACTCATTTGGGACTCCCTGCAATTTAGCCTGAGGCCACTGTCTCTAATTCTTGGATGGAAATATACCTGCTCTGCAAAAATAAGTTAAAGGCAGAACAACTGTGCACACTGAAGGTCTCCCCATTATGCTCCTAAAGGCCAGAGAGTGAATTTTGTGCCCTCGTTGCTGTGGAAATCTGGAGACAGACAATAGAAATCCAGAGAGAGGGAAGGAGAAGGGCAGGAAAATGTGGGAGAGCTGGAGGGATGCTGGAAACCTCCTTCACTCAGTGCTGGGACACGAGCTGTTCCTCACTACACCTTCCTCTCCTGAGCTGCGGGAAAAGCTGCCTGGAGAGCTGGCAGCGAGCTCAGCCCCTGCTCACACAGCCCCAAAGGGCCAAAGCTCCTCCTGGGGGGCTCGGCTCATGCCCTGCTCCTCAGGGCTGGGGATGGCACCCAGGGCTGCCAGGGAGGGCTGGCAAACAGCACAGAATGCTGAATATTAGCGTCCCTTAAAGCATTGTTTGGAATCGGGCGTCTTTGCCCTTCTGCTTTCTTTGTCTAATCTCTGGTCCCCGGGTGGAATGATGAGGAAAATCAGGCTAGCAGTTAAAGAAGTGTAGTACTGATAATTTGCAGTACCTGAACCAAGATGTTGGCGTTAGTGTGCTGTGACATATAAGCTGCTTAATTAGAGTTGCCATTTAATCTGTTTCTGTTCATTTATTTACACTTGACTAAAACAGCGGAGAAGTTTTACCCGCCGAGCTCCGCCAGGCAGGGTGAACTCTGGTGGTGTGGCAGCTGTGGAGGGCGAGGATGTGAGCAGAGAGCAGGTTCTGGATGTGCCTTCCCTCGCCTGTGAATGCAGAGAAAGACGCAGCCCTGAATCCGTGTTCTCGTGCACAGATGCAGCTCCTCATTTCCAAATGTCTCCCGCAGTGGATAACAGTAGCTTGCTGGTATATTTATGTTCTTATTATTTACTGAAGCTTTCTGTGGGACATAATTCTGAATTATCCTTCTGTGGTTTATTAGAGTCTATGGGATTTCATTCATCAGCTCAGCAAGGCATTAGAAAATATGAAAAATGTTCGTTGTGTTGGTTGTGGTGTAAATAGATTAAGTTGGACTTGAGATGGAGAGCAGGTGTGTTCCAGAGGTAAAAGCCCCCTTTAAATGCTGCAGCAACGGGAAGAGGCACTGAAAGGGTGAAACTCACCCCTCCACTCCCTCCAAGGCCCTTTAATTGCCCAGAATTCGCATCTCTTCTCCAGAAATGAGACAACATTCATGGCAGAACTTTCTGTACTTCCTACTGTAGGCTGTGAGAGGGGAAAAGCAGAAAGCCCCGAGCCAGGGCAGAGCTGGGCTTTGTGCAGACACCTCTGCCTGCTCCCCTGCCACAGCACCAACAGAAACAATTCCATGGATGGGAACGGGGGCAGAGCCAAGGGGCCCTGGGGTTCATCCAGCTCCTGTGAAAGCCAGAGAGAGTTAACCTTGTTGTGCTACAGGAGGAGCTGGAGGTGCGTCAGGAGCGGAGAGACCGGCACAGCAGCGATTCCCAAGGTGAAATTCTGCCTGTGGCCTTGGGCCCGGCGCGGGGGGAATGTCCCTGCGCTGCCTGGGACACAACCGTGTCCCTTCCCAGTGGGACAACTCCGGCTCTGCCCTGCTGCTGACATCCTGACCCAGGAAAGATAGCGCAGAATTGTTTTCACTTCTGGTGCTCCGCTAATGGCAGAAGCAGAAGCGCCTCAGGTGCTGCAGAAGATCGTGCGCTCGGCCTAATCAGGAGTGGGAGGGCTTGAAATCCCCGACTTGTAATTTCAGCCCGACTTGCAGAACCAGGGAGATATTTTGGATGAGCACGTGAACTCCAGGCTTAGCATTTTTTGGAGTTTCATCTACCACAGACAACAAAAGGCGCCTCAGAAACACGGGGGAAGCAAAAGTGGATGGTCTGATATTCATCACCCCACCACTAAAGCCTTCCAAGGCCGAAAATTGCAGATAGCATAAGAGGGAGACTCAGAGCAAGAAATGCAGGATAAAGAATAGCACAGCACTCTCCAAATGATGGATTAATTTTTCAGCATAGCTAAAATTGCTATAACCTCAGTTTCATGAGTCAGCAAGTCTGATAACATTAATATATAGTAAAAGGAGGTAAGGCAACACCTGGGGATTTTTATTCAGCTCAGCTGAATTTGGATATGAAACCTGCTTTTCATAATTAGAAATTTGGTTCGCTTACCATGAACCAGGTGTGTGTTTAAATAGAAGAATCTGATCCTTAAAGGGATTAAGGGCACCTTTATTCCACCAAAATAATAGAAGTGAGCTCAGAATGAAAAAAACCTAAATTTAAGTCCCCTTAATAATAGCAACACAGTACAAAGCATAAGTGCAAATCAATATAAACATTTTTTTCCTTTCTCTACTTGAGATAAACTTAATAGTAAAGCTTACTTTCCTTCCATATTTATGCAAATAACCTTACCTAAAAACAGCATCAATTTTATTTCATTAAAAAGGTCAAGAAAAAAAAAAAGTTCCTTTTATTTGCCATTCAGGACTCATTGCCTGAGATCTTGATTAAATAAATGAATCTGTTTTGTTAATTATTGATACCGAAATTGTTGAATCGGTATCTAAAACAAAGGATTCAGGTCTGCAGTTCACAGAGGAATCAGGAACAGGAAATTTCTCTCCCATTATGTATATTAGCAGCCACAGCTGGGTCAGCAGATGGATGTGTCCTTGTAGGCGTTTTTCCCCATAAAACATTTGTTGAACAAAAAAAAAAAAAAAAAAAAAAAAAAATGTTTGAAGCAGGGTGGGCTTTACTGGAACAGATCAAAATAGACACTTTTCCTTATTGCTTTTTAAAATATGGCCCTACCTGTGTGCCAGCAGCTCCTCTGCCTCCTGCCATTCCCAAGCCTGGGCACTTTTTCAGGTGTTCCTGAAATCCTTGGGCACATCACTGACACCAAGGGTTCTCCCCTGCAGCAGGGATTTTTTTGCATCAGGGTTTAGGATTGCTGCTTGAGGTGCCAGCTTTGCCTTCTGCTCAGGGGTGGTTGGTTATTGGTGTGGATTCCTGGTGATGGGAATCAGTTCAAGGTTCAGACCTCTGCACCTGGGCTGAGCTGGGGCACACTTCGTGTGGCACTCGGCCACCAGAAAGTACGGCTGTACCTACACACAGTCCTGTGCAGTGGAGCACGTGGAACTGTCAGAAAATCCATGGAAACGCAAATCCACGGCGTTCTGCTAAAATTCAGAGTCCTCCCCNCTGTGAGGCCTTGAGATCAGAAATAGAATAAACACCTTTGGGGAGCGAGCCACAGGTTCCGTTCTTTTAAACCCTGGACTCTGAAAGGAGAAAAACCCTAGTTAGGGGGTTGATGGGTGAAAATCCCATCACTCACACTGACAGAGCAGCATCCGTGCCACTGCAGTGCTCTCACTGCCGCTGGCTGAGACCCTCTCCCACAGTTATCCTGACTGTTTGCACCAGAAACCTGCAGTCCATACCTGGGGAGTTCCCTTCCATCCCCACACAGGGCGGGCAGTCCATGGGATTGACCAGGGGGATGCTCCTGCGAGGTGCCTGCCTTTGGAGAGGCTGACAGCATAATTAGTAGGGGTGAGCAAACAGGTTTTGCCTAATTTTGAACCTGCTCAAATGACCCAGTTTTGAAATTTAGCCTTGAATTTGCAACTTGCTGCGTTTACGGTGCCTGTGTAATTACACTGTAATTATACATTTCCACACTTGCCATAACATCACAAGGACTAATTAGATTGGGGGAAATTTTGTCCTGACTTGCGCTGACTGGTAAAATACTCCTAAATAATTGATCCTATTGGTTGAGTCAGTCTAAAAAGTATTGGAAATTAGCCCATGTGGATATAGTCTGAGTTGCAGAGGGTAAGAGATGAAAAAGGGATTCACTGGATAGAGTTTATAACATTTGCCAATTAGTTACTTCAGGTATTTGTTGCTTTAATGGAAGTCTCATTTCTGAACCCTTTGAACTTATTATTTTTTATTGACTTCCCTGGATTGCATCAAATTTCCAGTACTGGGAGGAAATTGGTCCAGAGTGTGATGTTCAAGCAATTGCTGAATGCACGGAGCTGCATTTGTCTTTACTATCCTTTACTGGAAAAGTTTGTCTTTTTATGAGTTAATTTTGTTGTAGACAACTGTCTATTAAATACAAGTTATTAACAATTGCTGTTTATGGGCGGACTCATTTGGAAAGCTGCATGTTGAAAGGTTTTAACTACAATATTCCTTCAGAATGAGGTTTTTAACTGATGAGTGACTTGTTGCTATGTGCTGCTGCTCAGTAATATAATGTCTTCCTCCTAATGTGCACTTTGGTTATGTACATTTGATTTCTTCTGCAGACAAAAGTCTTAGAAAGAGACACACATCCACAGCACCAATCCAATGTGTAAAACATCTATTACAGAAAAAGATGTAACTACATTATAGTTTAAGTGCCCATATACCGCAGACCCAAAGAAATAATTTTTATTGGGAGAAATAGGTTTTTTATGTTGCAGTAATCATTTTGGTCCTTATGCTAAGGGACATAAGCAAAAGGAAGATTTCTGTCTTGGTAGGAAACAGAATAATCTAAAAAGATTTTTTTTCTTCTCCATCAGCAAACAGATTCGTTGACGGTAAGGCTCAAAAATGTGTCATTTCTGACCAAGGTGTCATGAGGAAAATTGTGTCAGCTTCTGGTCAGCAGCACACAGAGAGGAAGGGGAGGTGGGTACAGAAGAGCCAGAAATGTGATGGAGGCAGCAGGAATGGGACAGGATCACTGTCAGGTTCAAGTTCTGAATGGGATGTCCCACATCCCTGGTGAGTTCTGTAACATTCCAGGCAGGACAAACTCCATCAAACTCACATGGAGGCTAAAGGAAAGTGGAGACTCTTCCCCAGGAGAGAAGGGGATAGCCTGAATGCCCCATTCCCTGAGGTGAGAGCTGGAACAGCCATTTCCTCCACTTTCAAAGGAATTCTGTGGGAATTGGGCCACCTCCTTCTCAATGCAGTTTGCCACCGAGGCTAAGAGTGATCTGCTGAAGTTCTGGGGAACCAGAGCCACTCACAGTCCTCCAGTGACTGTTGGAAACCTTTGTCCCTGTCCTTGGCAAGGCTGAGTGCTGAGGGGCAGCCCCCAGACCTTGTCATTGCTCAGACAGGCACAGTCACAGGAATCTTCCAACCTCACCTTCCAGTAGAGAAGCTCAAAATCACTTGCAAGTTGTTTTCCATCTGAAAATTCCTATTTCAGCCCCAGGGCACTGCAGATGTACCTGCTGGCACCCACAGAGCTGGGTCTGGGACTCGTCCCTTCGTTTGTGACCCCGAGCTTGGTGTGATCTGGAGGACAGAGCCGTGGCAATGCCACTGCTGGTCCCCCAGTGAGCACCCAGGGCCCCTGTGGGTTTGCAGGGACAGAGGTTGGGAGGTTCTCTAAAACCCTTCCGTTGTGGCAAACCGAAATTGTATCACAGGCAGGGCTGAATGAAAGGAGCCTGAGGGATCATTAGTATCCTTCCATCACTTCCTCATTAGTTCTTAGATAGTGTTTTAATGACAGCTTGAGAGGCTCAGCATCCTGCCCTCTTACTATTTATGATCCCCACAGTGCTAATGTGCACTTAATGAGAAATTCTTGTCTTGCTTGTAAATCCTGTAGCCGGCATTCAATTTATTGACAGATGTTTGCTTGGGCCTCTTTAAAATTACTTCATAAATCTTCCAGGATAAAAGGCCTCAAGTTTGGTTATTAAGACAGGCCCTTGTTGACAGTTTCATATTTAACTGTTTGGAGCTGGACTGTCAGGGCTGTAATGGAGTGCACGGCGGAGGGTTTGCATTCTTGGGGCTCATTTACCATGTTTTCTGCACCTATCAGGGTTTTTTTCTTTTTGAAGTGTGTTGACTGTCCCTTATAATCCCTTTAGTTAACTTCCCTGTGACCTCTTTGTGCACCGCACTCACTCATTTAGCATATCAGCGTGTCAGCTGTGATGAAGTGTTCATGCTGATATGAGCTGAGGGCTGAGCAAGCGCTGCATGCCAGAACCTCCTGGCTGTAACGCTGATAGGAGCTGAGGGCTGAGCTTGCACTTCGCGCTGGAGCCCACTGGACATGTCACAGACAGCCACAGGTTTGCTGCCTCCTTCTCCCGCCCTCCTGCTTTACTGTTTCCTCCTCCAGGTCTGCTGTTGCATCTTGTAAAACCTGAGGGAGGGCTTTTCCCAGCAGGTCAGGGCAACTGGGATTTGGAGAGAAAACCCCGTAGCCCATGAAATGCATCCTGAGCTGATTCCTTTCTCCCTGTGATCTCCAGTGCTGGGATCACATCTGTGGGAATCAGGACCTTTAATCCCTCAGCCCTGCTTTTCCAAGGAGCTGCTGTTCCATCTGTGTAGCTCTGTTTGCCACACTCTGCTCTCAGGAATAAGGACCAGGCAAGAGTTTTCTGCTTCTCCCAGAGTCTCACAAAGCTTTTCCAAATGCACCTTTGAGTGACATATATTGGAGAGGTCTGGTCCAAATGCTGCATTTAGAGTGTGCAGTGACAGCTTTTCAGGCCATTATTTTAGAAGAGACTTTTTTTGTCCTCATAGTGAACAGAAAAGATTAAAAATTTAGAGAGCTGCTAGAAGATTGGGATAATTCAAATAGCTATTAAACCCATGACATCAGCCAAATTCACTCCACTTAAGTCCGTCAAAAACCATTCAGATCAGACATTGGACGGTAATGAGCATCTCAGCTAAAAATAAAATGTTTGGGCTTTTTTTTGCTTACTTGGTGGTGCCATGTTATATTACATTGCTTGAGGAGTGTCACATCACATCGTGTGGCTTCTGTGGGATCCTCTGCTGACATGACATAACGCTTTTTATACTTACAAAATATTTTTGATGGGTTCCTTGCCGTTCAGTTACTTTTGTTTAGTCATTAAGTTTGGTAAAATCCACAGATCTAAGCATTAATTCAACGGAAAGAGAAATCAGTTATCTGCAAACGGAGCCAGCTAATTCCCTGTGTATTTATGAACATGAGGAGGCTGGGCTTTGGCAAGCTTTAAAGTCTGCTGAGGTCCAGCCAGTGTTCACCTGAGGGACCCAGCGAGGCGTGAATGATCCAGTTAGATCCGTGTTAGGATGAAGGGAATCCATCTCTGTGCTTGTCCCTGGGCAGGAGCCAGAAAAGCCTTTCCAAGGGGAGCCAGACCCCACAGCCTGTTCTGCATTCTCGTGTCACAGCTCAGAGGAATTCGAAGTCACATTAAGCAGGAAAGGACACCAAAGGCAGGAAGCACTGAGATAAGGCATTAAAGAGAAAGAAGAAGCAGGTAAAGTTATTTTTTAGCAATTTTGCTGGTACATCTGACACCAGTGAATGCTAAAGGCCGGGCAGGCACTGACTAGACTGGATACAGCCAATGCTAGGGGTAGCATGCTGCTTCAGATTTCAACCAGCACCATTTGTGTGAGCTGCCCTGTCCTGGAAGTTCAGGGAGGAGCAGAAACATAAAGCCAGCAGTGATGTAGAGGCATTTATGTGCTCTGGAATGGCTGAAAACAGGATGACACAGGCGGGGATAGAGAGGAGCCTGGAAATCCCAAGCAGCTGCCACCATCCTCTTCAGTGCGCTGAAGTTCAGAGCTCTCACCATCACTTCCCACAGCAGCTGGAAGTGCTGAGATTGAAGGGGAGCAAGGAGCAGGGAAGCACAATTACTGGGGATAAGGAGGTCTGGGAAGCAGAGAAGGAGCAAGCAGGCCCCCCACGTCCCTGCCATTTGTCATCTATTTTGATGGCTCGCGTCAGGTGCTGGCACTGTAGTGGATGACAGCAAACGCGTCTCACTAAATGTCTTTGTCCCAACATGCTGCAAGGGACATGTGAAGAAATGACTATTTTGCAAAATTTTGATGCGTGTGAAGTGTCCTTATTAATAGCTTGGTTCTGCTCCCAGCTGGATTCAGTGGTCTCATCCCTGCTGGGGTGGGGAGGAACAGGATTGCACCCTGAAGGATTTGTGCTTAGCTGTTACTTCGAGAGCAGATTTGCCAAAGAAATGCTCAGAGGAGAGAACAGAGTGTTCCAGCACACACAGGTAGAAGATGGTATTTCAAACTGAGCACACTGGGCAATCTTTGCTCATGATTCATCAGTCAAAACACGTCAATTTTATCCCAGAGCAGCTAAAAAAAAAAAATCTGCAACTACTTGACAAGTACATTTTTGGTGCAGGTCCCAGTTCTTTCCCAGTTGGCCCATTGGCTTGTCTGTCAGCATCTCTTGCACGTTGTGGAAAATTAACCCTGTGGCGTGTTCTGTTTTTGTTGTCCTGTTTCTCTCGAGTGACTGCATTACTTGAGACTCTAAAAGGTAAAAAAGAGCAATCTGGCACCAAATTACCGCTAAAAACCCATGGCAAGTGGGCATCTAAATTCCCCAAGTGCTTTTAGAAATCTTCCCTTCAAAACCAAGTTTGCCTTTTGGGTTTGTTTCACATTCTGTTGTAAGGCTCCAGCATCTTCTCTCTCGCTTGGTTTGGTAAATTTTATCTGCTGGCTCGGGATCTCTGTTTCATTTTTGGTCTCTCCAGAACATAATATTTTTTTAATTGTCATTACAAATTTCAGACTTTTCCTACATGGGGTTATAATTCTGCCTCAACAGATTCACAGTTTTGATCAAAGCTTAAAATATCCTTGGCTAGAACTATCCTGATGCAACAATATTGACATTACAGAATGCTTTTTTCTTGGCATTATCCTAGTTATTCTTTTTTTTCTAATGTACACTCTTCTGTAGTGTGTTTTCAGGATATTCTTCAGCGCTAGCAGAAACCCCTTGTTAAATTTACAAAGTGTTATGCATTCCCTCCTGAAGGATATTTTAATTTTCTCTCCTAATGGAGAAGGATAGCAGCGGAAATTCTACTTGGGAGTTATCTTTCTTAGTGAAAAACTGCATCTGTTTCGAGCTGAGCGGTGCCTGTGCAAGCCAGAAAGTCGCACTCAGCTGTATCCTCAGGAAACAGAATAAGAAAAGAAACTTTGCCCCAGGTGCCCTCATTCGGTCCAGGGCTCACGGTGGTTCCTGTGTGAGCTGGAGCGAGCGCGGAGCACAGGCAGGGGTGGCTCCACGCAGGGATGGCTTTGGACCCCTCCTGCCCTTGCGGTTCACTCTCCTCCATCTCTGGCTCCAGGGACTTCGTCCCCACGCTGCAAAGAGGGTTTGCAGTTTGCTGGTGGGGTTCTAAGGCACGCAGAGGCTGCCCTGGCTCTGTGCCACTGTCCCCTGGTGCGTTGTGCTGTCCGTGCTGGAATGTTTGGAGCTGGGCTGGACTTGTTCTCTCCTTCGCCCCACCTTTACACGGGGGCTGCTGTCACTGCTCCGAATGTCCTGGCAGAGATATGAAAACACACCTCAAACTAGAGCTTGGTCTTTATTTTAATTTGTCAGTGGCTCCTTGGACTCCCACCAAACTCTTCCCTGTTTTCTCTGGTTGGAAAATCTGTTGGGCAAGTAACTGTAGTAACTTCACTGCATCACATCTTCACCCAGTGGTGTGATCATTTCTTCTCTTCTACCCACAAAAGAGTTGGGGTTTGTGCACTGACATCACAACTGGACTTGATAGCCTAAGCTGCCTGATGATTCCTATCATTCCTCTTTCCATAAGGAATCCTATTCGTAATTTATAGAAAGACAAAAAATCTGTCCGTGCAATGAAAATGTGCTGTGATCTATTGGGCTACCATTGATGGATGATGAAAGGCTTGATATTAATGCCCTGAATATGTATAATCCTGAGCCAGCCATGGTGTAGGGTCAGCAATCATTTACTTAATTTGATACATTTCCTCACACTGACTTAATACAGAGCATGAAACCCGACTGGAGCCCTTACAGAGCCCAGAAAGTGGTGGAAAATCTGAGGAATTTGCTCCAAAGTCCTCCCTAGGCTATGGCTGCTGATAATCAGCATCTAAATTGTGATGAAATTTCTTTTGTTAACTTTGCCTGCATACTTAGTTGTATTTCACATCACTTTGGACTCCTGATTAGTTTTTTGTACACACAACTGTACGCATCAAATTCAATAAATGTGCAGGAAAGGCAGCATTATCACCCAGCTCCTTTTGAAAATGCAGCCTCCAGGGATATATTTCCATTGCAGCATGTGGAGATTTTGTCACATGACATACGTTAATCTTTTCAGAACCCTACAGCTGAATCACAGGCAATGCTCTGTAAATGTGTCTCTGCACTTCCACAAAGACAAGCCAGAATCTTTCTCGGGGTCTGATTTTTTTCTGCCTTCATTGTATGGAGCCTGTTTACCTGGGAAGGTTTTGTAAATAAGGACAAGTTCTGTGCCTGAGGGCGGAAGAAGGGCTCGTTTATCTTTGTCTCAGGGGGCCATGGCATTGTGTTTGCTCTGTAACAAAATCCGGAAAAGCCTTTGGGACACGGTCCCACAGCTGGCTGTGGAGCGCAGGGGTGGATTTTACACTCCCAGTAACGGCGGTGAGTTATCTGCAGAAATCTCCCCACTCAGGGATTAGGGGTTGTCACTCTGTGTGCACAGTCCTGTTTCTCTCCTCCTCGTGCAGCCCTCAGGAGAGTCGCCTTCCTCAGGACTGCAAAATATTCTTTAATTACTCAGCCACCACTTGGGCTCCCATTTCCTCTCAGCTGCTCTGGAGAGGGAGAGTGGCAGGACTTAATTCTCTTATCAAGAAGGGCATCACAGGGTAAAAACTTCTGCACAGTTTTTGTCAGAGCTCTGAGCTTATTGTCTGCCTGCTTGGCAGAGAAAAAAGTGGCGGCGTGTCTCAGGCAGCCTAAGTGATTTGCTTGCAAAAAAAAAAAAAATTCCTTGTGAAAACATGAGTGATTTTAAAAGAAGCTTAAGGAAGACCTGTCTGACAGAAAATGGGTTCGGAATTAAATTTCCCCATTTCTCAAGTGTTCTTATAGCCTGGATTTCAGTTCAGTTCCATCACTGAAAGAAATTAAATCAAATGTAATTGTGGGTACGTCTAATCCGGGCTCCGACCACAGCTCCAGGAAAGTTGTCCAAGCTGATTTCCCAGGCTGGGAGGGTGCTGGGGCGGATCTCCGGAGTGACATCAATGCAGGCAGGGCTGGAAAAGCAGAATTTGCACCTTTGGGTGGTGGTTTAAACGTACTCAAGTCACAAACTGCAGAGCCACTCAGACAGCTGCAGCCCTTGCTCTGCACACTGCAGCTGCTACTTAAAAACTACTGATTCCTCTCTCCTGCCTCCCTTCCTCCTCCAGGCAAGGGCCCCTGAACAGACTCATGACAATGTCCTGGTCAGCTCTTTTCTGTTTAAAAAAAAAAAAAAAACCAACAAAAAAACCCAACCAAAAAACCAACAAAGTTGATTTCCTGTTCTGGTGAGCCATACATCACTGCCGCTCCCATCTGCGCCGTTTGTCTGTGACAGAATGACAGGTGTCATTTATCATTGGAGCTTGAGGAAGCTGTGGGAAGAGGGATTGAAATTTTTTCTGGAAGCAGTCAGTGTCTACAGACTGCCAGATCATTAAAAAGGGGGCTTTCCAAAGAAAGCTGTGTGTAATGTGATTGCACTTACTGTCAATGACAGGCTGGGAGAAAGAAGAAACATCAAAAAAAGAGAGAGAGGGGGAAGGATCGAAAGGGAGAAAGGGAGAGAAATGAAGTTTCTGCCAGGGGCATTTAAAGCTACAGCACAACAAATGCAGGGATCTTTTTTTGGTTTGGTTTCAATATCTGCATACTAAGTAAGGCCTTTGGAGATTTTAGCTCAGCTTGGAGTGCCAATAAGGAAACCAAAACAGGAAACTTCTTTAACAGCACTTATTCGCATCACATATTATTTAGGGCACTGTAACAGAGTTTGTACTTTAAGGAGCGTGTCTCCAAGCACAATGACTTAAGGCTGGAATAGGAGCTAGCAGACACAGGAAAAGCTATTTGGTCTGCAGCTGAAGCTCCCAATAAATCAAAGGGCAGAACTAAGACCAGATACAAGGCCCTTTTTCAAAAGGGAGACATTTACAACGTCCTGTTTGCATAAGGACATTCAGGAAGAGCAGCATAATATCTCTATTTCAGCACCACCTAGGCAGGCTCTGGTCAGGGATTTGAGCTGAATCTTTCTCTCTTCTCATGGTAAAGAATGCTTCTCACAATTACAGCAAGTTTTCCTCCTACTTGAGGTACACAAAACCAAAATTAAAACCGTTTTTATTGGGGAAAAAAAGAAACTTCCAACAGATATCAAAGTCCCAGCAACAAAAAAGAAACTGGGACAGATTTTCTATTATTTTTTGTGTTCTCCTCAGGTGAGCTGGATCTGGTTGTCCCACGTCCTTAGCACAGTTCTTTCTGCTGGAGTAAAATTCTAATTGATGTAACACAGAGAGGCTGGGGATTGCAGAGGGATTGCTCAGGGGCCGGTCACACCTGGTAAAGGGTAATAGTGGTTAGCCTGGAATAAGTCATTTCAGTCCTTCCTGGGGTGAGAGTCTGTGGCTGTAGAAAATCCCAGTGTGAGTTACAAAGCTGAGAGCCAGCTAACAGACAAATCTGGCTGCATGCATAGCCCAGGGACCCAACATCAGACCTGTGAGGGCTCTGTGAGTCTGGGCTAGAGCTGTGACTCAGGGCAGGGACTTTCTTCTCTTTAGTGATGGTTTTCCTGCAGGCCTTTGGGAAGGACAATGCAGAGAAAAAAAAAAAACAGAGAATTTTCACAGTCTTTTTCACAGGGTGTGTAAGGAAAGGGAAAAAAAATCATCTCCCTGTCTTCTGCCACCAAGCATGTCCGTGGAATGACAAGGAGAATCCAGCTGTGCTGGGTAAAAGCAGCACCTAATGATTGAGGTTCTCCTGGGGAAGTCTGTTCAGTTCCCAGCTAAGCCAGAGGATCTGTGAGTGAACATTATCTGGTTTCTCCACGTTTTCAGTCTCTGCTCTTTGCTATCTCCTACAGAGATTTGAGTTCTTTAAGGTGGGAAGCATCTCGCAGCCCCTTGGACACATCGTGCCCTGCACAGGATGTCCTGCTCTGAGCTTGTGCTTCTTCCTGCAGCTGCAATACAAAGACTGGAATTGTTATACTGATGAAAAATGAACGTTCTGCCTTGTGCTTGACAGTTCAATAATTTCCAGCAGTTGCATCTCTTTGTGTATTTACTGGTTTACACCAATGTTTGCCTCTGCGGAGCGCATGCCCTGGAATCAGAGCTCAGAGCAATCCCACGCAGAGCTGATGGCTTGGCACGTGTCAGTGCTAACCCTGTGCAGTCGGGTGATGAAGTTGTTCCATGTGTTCCCATGCAAGTTTGTTTGTACACCCTGCCCAGAGTGCTAAATGCCATTATATCATTCTTATCATCGCCCAGCCCGGCACCGTTTTCTCCCGGCACTGGAATTGCAGAGCATGTGTGCACATGGATAGACATTTCCCTAGGTAGACACACACACACAGAAACATCTTTATACGTAGGGTTCAAAACCATTTTTACCAGGTGAAGACAATTTTTGCCTGGCATTTGGTTCTTGCCAGGCTGGACTCCAGGTAAATGTGCTTTCCTGTGCGAAGGGGATCGGGTCAGAACTGCTTTAAATGTCATCTCCCTCGTGCAAAACAGAGATCCCTGTTTCCAGCAGCTACATGAAGGAAGCAGAATATAAAACCAGGCCTCAAAGTCTTGTCTGTGGTTCTGTTGACATTTCTGTCTGTGGGGTGACAGAGGCCAGCCCTGCCATTCTCAGAGCTACACCTGTACTACCCCTGTAACACTCAGGGCTTGAAATCTTGCTGGGAAATGTTTCCTGTGAGTCCAGAAAAATGGATGGCATGCCATGGACACACAGATCTCCGAGGAAACTACAGCAGGCAGGAGGCATCAGCCTCCCTTTTCAGGATATTTGCAGTGAAGTTGCATCCAGGAGTCTCAGTTCTAAAAGAAAAAAAATGTAAGTTGTTGCTGGTGTGGTTTTGCTTTGGGAAAGGAGTTGCTGCTCACAGAGATAAGGTTCTGCCCTCTGGCCAAGTGGTTCTAACAGTGAGATCTGGGTAAATACCTCGGTTCAGCACAGCTGGGGTTTGAGACTAAACACTGTAGTCTTTACTCAGCCAATCCTTCTCTAGTTTTACTTTCAATGTGCAGTTTGGGATCACAAAACGTAGCCCAGTGTGCACAGCAAAGGCTTCTTTAGGCTGATGGTGGAGAAACAAGACCAAGATATCATTTATTCTCAGGAAAAGCTGAAATGAAAAGGGGAGTCAAGGCCAGATTTGGAGAAGTTTGTGGGGCTGGAGCCACCCCACCTCAGGTGGCTGGGGTGCGTCATTGTCCCCACACCGTGTCACAGAGGATGGCTCTGCAATGGCCCCTGCAGGTTTATTTGGACTGTCAGCAGTTATTCCCCAGCTCCAGGCTTCTTACATCAAATGTGTGCCCAGCATTGGCTGAACAAACCTGCGTCTAATATTTGTTCAACATTAAAATCAGCGAGAATATAATCCTGCAGGTAAATATCCCCTGTCTGGAACTGCATCATTTTCTCTGCCGGTAACATGTTGGTGTTGCAGGGGACATTTGGTTCTCAGCAGAGTTCTCAGCAATAGCTGAACACAGCCAGAATTTCACAAATTAAATCCATAAAAATCTTGTTTTTATTGGTAAGAGTCTAGATTACTTGTATTGATAAATTTACCAGTTAAGAAAAAAATCAGTAAAATTTGAGATTTGTAATACAAATTGTCACATCCACATACGCTCCAGGATCTGTCATACGTGCTGTTCCTTTAAAATTAGGAGGAATTATACCATAATGTGTGATAGTCTCCTGCCTTTTGGTCTTTATATAATTTCTGTCCACTACAGAAAATGATTTAAACTGTAAAGGGGAAAGAGAGAAATCTATCAATATGTACGTTGTTTTTCCCTGGAGATTAAATAAAAGTTTGCGCATGTATTTACATTTTTCCTTCCGTAGTATATACTCTCCACTTATATTTGGAATGGGACTTCAGAAAAGCTGCAGAGGAGTTAATGAGAATAGGATGTTTGTACAATTCTGTAAATATTGGTTTATATTTCTGGGAGCAGCTATCATATATCTTGAGCCTTTCTTTCCAGGCTCGCGGCTCTCTTGGACTCCCATTTAGGTTAAACCTTTGGCAAGGGTTCAAGGAGCAGGGAAAGCAGCTGAGGATCTGCTCCAGTGGGAGAGATCCAAGAAAGCTCTTAGATGCTGGGTGTGCAGCTGACAGGGATTCCAGGAGCCTGAGCTCGAGGGAGCAGAGGGGAAGCTGCGCTGCCCTCGATGTCCAAAACCTCCAGGAGCTGAAGCTTCAGCCAGGACGATCCCACAGAGGGGAAGTTGTGCTGCCCTCGATGTCCAAAACCTCCAGGAGCTGAAGCTTCAGCCAGGACGATCCCACAGAGGGTTCATGTGCTCCCCAAAACATTCCCTGAGTGCACAGGGAGAAACCAGAGCTCAGATTTGTATCCCCGTGTCTGGGAAATTCTCCTCCTCCCTTTCTCCATAAGACAGCATAATCATCGATATTTCCCTCCCTCTCCCTCTCTCTTGTTCTCTCTTTTTGCTTAAACTCTGTGGGGCAGATGTAAAGGTCGAGCCAATTGATTTGTCTGGGCAGGGCACTCTCAGTGGAGATGCAATTCTCGGTTTCATGAAGTCTGGTGGTATTGGCTTGGCTCAATGTTTGTGAGCAGAATCTACAGTTAGGGAGACCTCCCTCATTGTTGAGAGCATCTCTGCAATTTGTCTTGAAATGATTATATTTCAAGTTTCTTGCTGAAACAACTCAGAAATGCTGGTGGGTATGTTGGGGGGGAAAAGCCACTAAATACCTAATCCATGTTCCCTCTCTGTGTGCCTGTGAAATGCTTCTTGTTCACTTTTATCTTTGTCACAGAATGATTGACATGCAATATCTCAGCTTGACACTTTGATATTGGTGATCAGAGCAATTTGTTTCAACCTGCATGCTAAACCCTCAAGGTTAGGATATTCCTAAAATATAAACATAAAGGATGGATTACTGCTATCATTGCCTAGTTTATAATCTGTTCTTATCAGCCAGGGGCTGATTTCTTCCTGTAAGTAATTTCAGTGTCCATTTTAACTGTGCATTTCTTCTGCTCTTTTCTTGTAACGCTGAGTTATTCTGAACCTGTTCATAAATACAGAGATTGTGGAAGTAAACTGGGTATAGCCACGAGCTCCTCTGTGCTTCCTGATGTACAATATGGAATGGGACTGCTTTGGCAGAGACAAATCACATTGTCAGGCTGATGAGAACAGTTTGCTTCTCAAGGAGAACATTGGTGCTCCTTTTCTATTTTGTCACCGTGCATTGTTCCTTTATTCTTCATCTTCAAATACACCGAAATGAACGGTTTGAATACCTGAGAAATAATGTGCAACATCCTTCTTTATTGCCTGGGTTCACCGTTTATTTGGTAAATGCTTTTGGTCTCTTTCCAGCAGTCACATGAAGCTTTAGGAGGTGTCAGTGGGGCTGGAGGAGGGTTCATCAGGCTGATGTTGGGTTAGAAGGGACCTTAAAAATCATCCATTCCCACCCCTGCCATGGGCAGGGACACTTTCCACTGTCCCAGGGCACTCCAATTCCCATCCAGCCTGGCCCTGGGCACTGCCAGGGGTCCAGGGGCAGCCACAGCTGCTCTGGGAATTCCTGTTCCAGAGCCTCACCACCCTCTGAGGGAGGAATTTCTTCCTAAAATCCACACTCAAGTCAATCCTCACTCTTCTGTGGGGCTGCTCAGTGGCATCATCTGCCACTGAGGAACCTTCTGTGCCTCTGTCTGTGGAAGCCTTTGCTGTTTTCCTTGTTCCCTTATATCCTATTTAATAGAGAAACCTAATTAATCAAAGTGCCTGGGCTGCCGTGGATCAGCTCTGGGGTGCTGCTGCTGCTCTGCCCGTGCCCATTTCACACTGGGATGGTTCCTGTGCTGCTCAGGACTAGGGAACAACTGGGACGGCTTGAGGGGGAACCATGGAAATGCTGCTGGGTGTCTGGAAATCCACAGAGGGTCCAGTTCCTCTTCCTGGGCTGGACACGGTTTTACAGCCAGCTCCTCCTCCCGTGATATCTCCCTGCTGTTAAAATTAGAAAACTCTGCCTTCTGGTCGGGAAGGAGGGCCAGACTTGTCAAATACAAGGTAGTTTGTAAGTGTAACACTACTATTTACATTGGTATTTTTAGCAGTTTTCTGGTGCTGGCTGAGATCTGAAGCCAAGAGTTCTCCGAGTTCCCCTTTCCTTCCCTGCAAATACCCGAGCACACACCTTCCCACACTGGGTCCTGGCAGAGAGGCTTTCTCTGGTGTGCTCAGCCAGAACCTCCCGCCTGATACGGATGGAGCACATGGGGAGGGCAGGAGGTTTTGTCCCCGCGCAGCCCCTTCCCTTATCCAGCAGTGCAGAACAAAACAGAGCCGCGCTCACTGTGTGCACCCCCTTCCCACCACAGACTTCACTTGTGCTTAGCAAAATGCTCCCAAACCTCCCTGAGTCGAAGGCGCTATTTAAATGTAAATTATTATTTACAATATCTTATGCTTGATATAAGTTTTGGGGAAGTTTCATCCATACCCTTGTTCGCAGCAGCATATCCTTTCATAGCTATAATTTATATGCAAAGGTTTTCCCTGTCCTATCACACATTTTCCAATATGTTTTGATGAAGTCTGAATAGTTCAAATTGAGCTCCGGCATTGTGCATTTTATTTATTTCCTATCTCGTTTGTATTAAGTTTTGTCATAGGTTAGGGCTTGCTTTTATATTCCAGTAAGAGAGGATATAGAATATGTGATTATTCAAGGTCTTTGTTATTTATATATCCTGCATCCCGTGTGTGCTGCTCTGGTGTCCAAGTGAAATGCAGGATTCTATTTTAATTCTCATGACTGTATGTGATCATTAACAGCCACTGCACCCAGTACAAAATAAAAATGCAATTCCAAGAAGTGTGCACATAAATAAATATAAGAGAGCGCGTAAAAGAATGAATGAGATAAATTGGTTCTTTTCAAATATCAAACTTATCTTCAATTTAAAGGAGGCATCCTCTGCGCTGCCTCTGCTCCAAATGGCACTTTAAAAAAAAATTAAACATAACAATAAACCAGAATTCATTGCTTTTAATAACATTTTCAGCCATGTGCCGAGGGTGGGCTCCCTTTTCCCATTTTTTTTTTCCCCCTTAAGATTGCAATTTTGAAAATAGCAGGAAAGGTCATAACACATTGAGGATTGCCTCGCCGTTTCTTTAGCACTTCTGAATTTCAGTCAGCTTGGGTTTGTGTCTGTGCTGAAGCTCCAGCCTGGTCCCTGCTCCTTTTCCAGCAGCGTTGGAAGGGGAACCCTCGCCCCCTTCTGTCCAGACACTGGCTGGGGTTTGGATCCCAGGGAAGGGAAGGGAAGGGAAG
>WBMY01015895.1:184498-197292 GCA_013397315.1 Donacobius atricapilla
TTTTTTTTCCTTTTTAGCTGAGATGTTTCATTTTAGTCACCCAACCCCAGCCCATTTTATTAAGTCTGCTGTCAGCTGTGTCCCCTGCCGAGGGCTGGCAGGGCTGAAATAGTTCTGCTGCCTGGTGTCACTTGTGGCAGCTCCAGATCCCGCTGCTGCCCAGGCACCCAGGGCTCTGCTCCTGCAGCAGGGGAAAGGGATAAAAACTCCTTTGCATCCTCAGTGCTCCGCGCTGGTTCAACCAGCCGGGCAGGCTGGGTGAGGGTGGGCATGGACATTCCTTGGAAAGGTTTGGATGGGAGCAGCTGGAAGCACAGAGAACCTTGGAAGCCTTGTCTGGGCAGCGAGCCCCGGCTTGTGCTGGTGAGGAGCCAGCGCTTCTCCCACAGCCGCGGAGCATCACCCGGTGCCTCATCACTGGGTTTCCAGGGATTAGCTCCTCTCGGGAATTCCTCTGCTGTGCAAAAAGATCACGTTGTCCCCCTTGGGTACAAACCCTGCCCGGGCATTGAGGGGGCTGGCACGGGGCAGAGCCCCAGGACAAAACTCCAGCGTGCCCAGGCTGCAGCAAACTGGGCTTGGATGGAGACGTGCCCAGTGCCAGCCCCCCAGGCACCCCTGCCCGTGACCGGGATGGGAACGGGGGCACCATCGGGTGCATGGGATGCCTGCACATCCTGCAGAGAAAGGGTAGTGGGGAACGGGAGCAGACAGATCTCAAACTTGGAAACCCCAACCGCAGCTGCCTGAGATCGCAGCGCGTTATATCCTTTACACGCCAAAGAAAGTTTAAATCCTGGAAGAGTCACGCTTTATCGTCAAGGTAACCAGAATAGGTTCAACCAACAATTTACGTGGCTCTTAAGTCTATTTACATGCTTGTTTACTTGGCTTTTCTCTCAAAGGAGCAGAGTAGTTACCTTAGCAACTGCCTCCTGGCAGGGTGCTGGGGCTGCGCGCTCGGGAGGAGCCTCTGCCAGGAGCTCCCGGCCCCGTGGGCACATCTGCAGGGCACCGCCGGCCTCCTGGGCTCTGGGGCTGCCTTTGGCATCCCAGAGGCGCCTTGAGATGTGTCTGTGCCTCCTTGGCTTGCTGGAGCTGCGCCAGGACAGCGCCAAGGCAGGGCTGTGTTGGGAAGGGAGGAAGGGTCAGCCCTGCTGCGCCTCAGGCTGGCTCTTGGCCCAGTTTGTGCACCAGAAGTCACCAGGTGTGCCCAGAAAGGACCATTGCTCCGGTAACCAGCCCAGCTCTCCCTTGGGATCCTCCTGTCGTGGCAGGAAAGGTTAAACAAGAGATGGATCCTAGGACGGGATGTAGGGACATGCTGGGGTAGGGGGTCATTAGCTCTACTTGTCAATTGGGAGACTTTGCTGCTTCTGTCCCTTCATCTGCTCCTGGAGTTTTGTTCTTCACCAGCTTCTGCACGTGCAGAGAGCAGGGCAAGGGAGATGCCAGCCACCCTTCAGGGATCAGGACAAGGGAGATGCCAGCCATCCTTCAGGGATCGGGACAAGGGAGATGCCAGCCATCCTTCAGGGAGCAGGGACAAGGGAGATGCCAGCCATCCTTCAGGGATCGGGGCAAGGGAGATGCCAGCCATCCTTCAGAGATCAGGGCAAGGGAGATGCCAGCCATCCTTCAGGGATCGGGGCAGGGGAGATGCCAGCCATCCTTTTCCCTTCCTTGCTTCTCTTGCCACAGAAGATTCTGACCTGAGCTGCTGCCTGGGCAAACTCCCAAAAGTTCAGCAAACTCAGTCACCGCTCAGGCTGCGTTCGTGTCCTTGCTGTAGCAGTATTTATGAGAGAGTTGCTTCATCAAATACCCTCTATTTATTTGCTTTCCATTCCCGTTTTATTTTAATTTGATAACTGCGTAGAGGCTTCAGTCTGACTGCAAGGCAACTCTTATTCTAGAAAATAATTCAATTTCCTTGAATGATCGGGGCCAGATTTTTGAGGGTAGTTACACATCTTGAGAAGAAATTCTAGTCGGATTTTCAAAAGAACCTCAGCAGATTAACGCCTTGATTCTTTTTTAACCTGCTTGAACATTTGTAAAATTGCTGCTAAGACTCTACCTGCACTTCAACCTTCCTACTTACCTTTGAAAACTTGCCCTTTTTAAAAATACATTCCCCAACTCTCATTTCTGAATTCCATTTCCACCTCTTTTCCAAAAATCTTGATGTGATATCCATCTCCACTCTTGCTGTGCTCTTTAGAGATTTTTAATAATGTGACTTGCTTTATTTTCATCTCTTTTAACGTTTTTATTCATTATATTACTGCTCTATACAAATCTAATTTATCTTGCTTTTCCTTTGGAGCACAATCCCAACACGCTGTTGTCAGCCCAGTTCCTACAAAACAGGTCTGCTGCAGCATCCATCCTGCAATATTGCAATAATTAGTGAGTAATGTCGATAATAATTGCTTTTTACAGTTTTTTAGCACTGAGATATTTTCCTCCCCTTGAGCCTGAGTGTGAGGCAGACTAATGGCCCGGTTTCTACAGCAAAAGACTTATAGACTTGGAGTTTCCAGGCCATTTTTCAGCCTCCACTGGAGGGTGACAGGTATCCTTTAGTGCTGGGGACAGCCTCCCGTCCAGCCTGGCGCTGTCCTGAGCCTCTCCATCAATTCCCTGGCTGTTCCCAGAGCTGGGAGCAGTGGGAAGAGGAGCTCCCTCCAGCAGTGCTGCCCTGCAGGGGGCTCAGGGGCTGGTGTGTGGCGCCCTGATGTGTTCAGCTCCTCTTCTGTTCACAGTTTTCATAGTCTTGCGTTGTTTCTCACGCTTGGGTGTGTAAACACTGGCAAATGCTTTCATAAATTCGAGGTAGTTTTCATTCCTGTTCTTAGAGCTATGGACAGCTGCTGGACAGTTGTCTTGACCAACGGGATGGGGAGAGGTGCCAACCTTCTCCCCCAGTCCCTGGCCTTTGTAGAAATACGATAAAATGGAGTCAGATCTTTTAAAATAAATTAGTTTGTTAGTTCATGCCTTCTCACCCAAGTGTGTCTGTGTGACGAACAGCGTCAGATGTGCAGCATCCCCCTCCCAAATACCCATCACCCAGCAGAGGGGCTGGGGGTCCTGAGCAGAGAACTGCAGGAAATCTCCTGACTCCTCCACGTCCTGGGGTGAAGGGATTATTCTGCTTTGGCCTAATCTGTCGAGCAGTGCTAAAATCAGCCTTAAACTTGGCCTGTGCCCGTGCCTGTGCCTTGCTCCTGCTGTGAGCACATTCTCCAGGCCCCAGGAGCCCTCGGAGAGTGCTCGGATTCCGCTCCTGGCGCTGGCAGCTGGTGCCTTTCCACGAGGAAAGCCCCGGAGCTGAGGGGACATGTGCAGAGCATCCTGTGCCTCCTACCCTGCTTGTCACGTCCTTCATCCGAGGCGAGTCACCCAGCCAAGCAGAAAGCAGCCTAATCCCAGCGCAGGCTGAAACCTTTCGGAGAGGATCCCTGCAGAATAGAGCAGCCACCGGCGCTGCATGCAAGAGTGAAATGCTGGAGACAGCCAAGGTTTTTTTCCCCTGAAATCGTGTAGCAGGTTCTCTCCTGTTTCGCGCTGCCTCCAGGAGTGGGTGTGTTTACTTACTCAGCCGCTAATGACAGCCAATAATAAAAACCGTTTCCCATCCGAAAACTTCAAAGGCTTCGCCAAAGCCGTTCAAAAAGTGACTCCCACTTTTCAGGATGTCAGGGAAGTGAGTGGCCCCAGCTATGGATTTGCTTCTGTGCCCAAACTCGATTAACTGCCAAGTGCCAGACCCCTCCTTCCCCACTCGTTCTAAGGTCTCACTATAAAAAGGGCTTTCCCTGAGTTGTGTCCCACTCACTCAGCCGTGCGTGGCACTTTTTAGGGTATCCTTCAGGAACACTTGGCTGATCTCCAGCTGCTCCTTTGCCTTCGTTGCTTTGTTCACACTTTCTCTTCTCTGGCTCGTTTTCACTCTGAAGTTTCCAAAGCACTTCAGAGCAAACGCAGCCCCTTTGCCAGATCTGTCCCTCCGTAAGCTGGAGCTGGTAACGTGGCACAGAGGGCCCCAGCAAAGCTGCACATCAGCGGTGAGATGGGCAGAATTCCTCCGCTGGAGCCTCCCGGGGATTCCCAGCCCTGCAGCTCTGCCTGGGGGTTACACCCTTGGAGTCAGGCTGGATATGGGCTGGGACGTGTTTTGGGAAAAAGTTTGCCGGCAGACTCGCCATTGTGAAGTTGTTTTTGCACCTTGGCTTCCCCTGTTTTAAGTTTTTCTCTGTCAGCCTTTCCCCCTTCGTGATCATTTTCCAGGGAAGTGGCTATTGCTGACGCTGCTTTGGAAATGAACATCAGGGGCCTGTTTATCCAGTGCCACTGAAAATGCACCTTTCACTGCACGGGGTGCGACCCATTTTCTCTGCTTCACAAAGGTTTAGAACCTTTTCTGTTCCTGTGATGAGCTCAGGCCAATTAGTAACAACAAACCTTCTCATACATTTATTTCCTGTGTGCTTTCCTTTCACTGAGGCTGTGAAGAAAGCCCAGGCATGGCTGCTTATGTGTAGAAAGAGCCCAGAAGTCCTTATCCTCCTTCTAGTGCTGTGAGTGACTCTGTGGACAATTTTGCGTTTCCTTGGTGGCGGCTCCAGTCCCTTCTCTTACACTTCCCCGGCTGTTCAGGCAGTCTGGAAATAACTCCTGTGTGATTTACTCCCTCCACATCATCTCATCACCCCTTGCTTTTTCCTGTCCAAATGGAAGGGGAGGAGTGGTCAGTGCTTCCAAGGATGGCTCAGGAAAAGTTTCTGCAGGCAGCTGAACATTCCTGACCTTCACCAAGCCGTTTGCCTTGGCTCTGGCTCAGTCTCCCCATCTGCGAGGGGAGAGGAACATTTGCAGAGCATTTTGCATTGTTTTTAATTCTTCATGGAGTCCGTGAAATGTGGTGAACACTGAGATGCTATAAAAGTACAAAGCATTCTTGATATTATTCGGCTCTGGAGGTGGAAGTAGCTGGCCCACAAGGTGCTTCCTCCATCAGTCCTTCAGACCCAACAAAAAATTGCCATTCTGCTTTTGCAGGGGGTTAATGGCTGTGTTTTAAATAAACCCAGGAGCCGGAGGAAGGCCGTGCAAAGGAATGAAGCTGATGACATGTTAAATTTTTCTGATTTCCCTCAGTGTAAAGCAGAATTTCTCCGCACGGCGGTCCCCCGGCAGCTCTGCCAAAGTCACTTGCAATCGGCCCTGTGCTCTTACCCTCCAATAAACAGGAGACACGGGGCCACTATAATGGCTTGACAATACTCGCACACCCCGGGGTTTTGCTGCTCTCATGAAAAAAAAAACAAGATTGTCATGGACAAATGAATGTTGACAGTGGCCATACCAAACAATTCAAGGAAAAATTGCAGTTTTATCCGTATTGCTGCTGCCTTTGTCAATACTTTAAAGATGGTTCTTATTTCAGAGCAGGTATTGATTGTGTATAGGTTGGGCCCCCGGTTCCATTTGTCATTTCTGATATTATGGCGTGTTATCGTTTAAAGCTGTAATGGGAGAGGTGGCTGAGCTCAAAGCAAGCTGGTTGTCTGGGGCTTTGATAAATGGCTAGATGGTCTTCGTTTCTGCAGCAGTGAGCAGTTGGCTGCTATTTGCTTTACCTTTTATCCAAGAATAACTGTGTGATGGGTTCTGGAAGTGAACAGTATCATTTTGTCAGATGTGGTTCAGAACTAGCCGGGTGGTCCTAGCAAAGCAGCTGAGGGATTTTTAACACCCGACAGGATGTGAGCAAAGGCTCTGGATAAATCTGAAACAATTCTGGCTCCACATGGCTGCTTCGGTCGAAAAGTTCTCAGGGTTGTTTTTTAAGGTGAGAGGGCAGGAAATGCTGGGGGCTGGGGCAGGGAGGGGTGGTGCTCTTAAAAGCAGCTCTATTCGCATGGAAGGAGCCGAGCAGAGAGATCAGAAGACAATAGGTGGATTAGATTTCTTTGATGAACTTACAAACTTGCAGATCTTTTGCAGACCGAAATGCAAGGTCTGCTTTTCAGACGCCCCAGCCCGGGCTGTGCGGAGCCGGCTGCTCCGTGCGCTGGGAGCCCGCAGCGGCGGACGGGGAGGCTGCGGCCGGGCATCCTCCGCCTCTGCATCGCGGGCACTTCCCGAGGTTTTGGCAGTGCTTTTGTGAAATCCTGTCTGTCAAACTCACGGTGCGGGGCTGCTCTGGGGCCGGGTTCCACTTCAGGAGTCTGGAAATGGCAAATGCTCCCTTTGCCAGCAGCAGACACGGTCGTGTCCTGCCTTTGCAGAACCCCTCCCGTCACATTTTGGGTCACAAAACCAAGGTGACACCCGTGGGTGCTTCATGTCCTGATTCTCTCGAGGCTGGCAGGTTCAATCAGTGCTTTGGGTTTAGCCTGGTGCAACACCAAGGGCTGCTTGAATGGCTGAGCTTGTCCCAAGCCGGCGTTTCTCAGCAGATGCAGGCACAGAAATTCTCCCTCCCCGGTTTGACAGCTCAGCTGTAATAACTCCACACCCGCTGCCAGCGTGGTTGGACGGGGGCAGCGCTCAGTGCAGTTTGGAGCTCCCCTCCAGTGCTTCTGAATCAGCACCAAGGAGTCTCTACAGGTTGGCTCTTGAGCCTTCAGTCCCTACCCTTCATTAACCTGATAATCAGCGAGACACTGCTCCCTGCTCCTGCCTGGAGTAGATTGAAATGGAAGCTCTTAATCCTGCCACTGAAGCTGAATTGCTCGGACAAGTAGCGGCAGATTGATTCCACCTCTTCTTTCAGAGAAATCACTGAAGGCTGCTCAACCCCTGAACAGCACAGCTCCCTGCACTGAGGGCAGGGGAGCTCGGCCTTTGTGCCCGAGGAGAACAGAAGTTACCTTTTCTGCCATGGAAATAGGAACGAACGGAAGGGCTGCAAGTCACTCCTGCGATTCTTAGTCCTACAGGGAGCACAAAGGCTCCCCAGGTCCCTGCTCTCTGTGAGATTTCTGCTAGCTCTCAGCTTGTGATAAGCTGTATAATCTGCTGGAAAAGTTGGTGTGCATTCGTAGCACTGATGAGATAACGAGGGCGATGAGCAAACAGAAAAGAAACCCGTAAGTTGTTAAACTCATGCAAAAGATATTGGGTGTCTGTAAAGTAGGAACCACACTGAACATCCCCCCTCCCTCGTGAGCCAAGTCCTGGCTTTGGGGGCTCTTTGGGAAGGTTTAGTCAGCTCTGGAGCCCCTCTTTGATTGTACCTGAAGAAGCATTGCCAGAGGGAGATTTCCGAGTGTTCAACATCGTCTGTCAACATAACATCACCCCAGGAGACTTGGCTCCCCTTTTCTGGCCCAAACAGGAGCAGATAATCAGTCCTGGTGGTTTGTGTGACGCCTCACACCTCCTGTTGGGCTGCGTGTGCTTTAAAGGTCGCTTTGCACGCTTCACACAAACACTGGTTTGTGTCCCTGGCCAAAACATCCCTGCTCAAAAAATCTGCGCCTCTCTGGGCCCCAAAGATGACTGAATTTCAATGAGGCTTTATTCTTCAAAATGAAAGGTGCTGTCTACCAGTAAAATATTGTTCTATTAAATTCAGCCCATGGCAGATCCACTACTGAGGGCTATTGAGGCAAATAAGAGCAGGGTGATGGCAGTGTGTGGCCATAAAGTTGCAATATTCAAAAATGTAGAAAAAGCAGGTTGTCAGATTTCAATAAAGCAGTGGAAATGAATAGATACATCTCAGAGCTGGTTGCTTCCTAGTGGGATGGAATTTGAATAATAATATCACACTTGAACCAAGCTGGGGCTGGATTAATGGCTGGCAGAGGCTGAGCCCCGGCCTGGCGGGGCTGCAGCAGCAGCAGCAGCACCACTGGAGGTGTTCTGATGACACCCAGAGCACTCCTGCTTGTTTGCACACAGGGCAGCAAAACCGGGGCGCCAGGAAATGCTTTAAGCCGCAATTTTCAACAAAGAAATCTCGCCATTCCAAACTGTCTAGACCTTTAAAAATAAAAGATGTGCAGTATTTACAATGCTCTTCAGTATTCATGAGGCTTTGCTGCTTGTTGTAAGGCGAGATGAAAACAATACTCAGTAGATTTTCATAAGTGACACGCAACTGTAAGATTGATAGATGATGTGGATTTAATGTATGTGGAGTTCAGCGCCAACATAAAAGCTGTGATGTACCCAAACACGGGGTTTATTAAATCCCTGTTTCCTTAAATGATCAGCCAAAGCCTTTCACCACCTTCTTCTACCAGAAAAGAAAGGGAAGAAGGTAAGAAAAAGGAGAGGAGGTAAAAAAAAAAAAAAAAAAAAAAAAAAACCAACCAAGGGATTCCCCCTGGTTTTGGTAGAGAATTACAATATCGGAACTGAGAGACAAATATTTAGACACTCTCTCTGCATAGAGATTAATGTGAGAGTCAGAAATACATGGAATCCACTTAAATTGATGTGATTTAGTTATGAATGGTTAAACATAAGTATTCTTTGTCAAATGCCAAAACCTATTGTATTAACTCTTCCCTCTCCCCAACCCTCCTGTGTAGCCTCCAAGCCCACCAAATTCTTCCCAGAGCCCAGGGTCCCCCCTGTGCTTTGGGGGCAGGCGAGAGCACAGAATCCCCGAGATCAGCCTGGGGGGGCCACGGCAGCTCCTGGGACAGAGATGCTCAAAGGGGGGGAGCCAGGGCACAGAAACTGCAAGCTACAAGCTGCAACCTGCGAGCTGCAAACTGCAAACTGCAAACTGCAAACTGCAAACTTCAAACTGCAAACTGCAACCTGCAAACTGCAACCTGCAACCTGCAACCTGCAAACTGCAAACTGCAACCTGCAAACGGCAACCTGCAACCTGCAACCTGCAACCTGCAACCTGCAAAGTTCAAACTGCAACCTGCAACCTGCAACCTGCAACCTGCAACCTGCAACCTGCAAGCTGCCCTTCTTTGGAACATCTGGGGCACTGCAAACTGCAAACTGCCCTTCTCTGGAACATCTGGAGCACAGCAAACTGCAGCCTGCCCTCCTTGGGCACATCTGGGCAGCTGGGGCACTGCAGCCTGCCCTCCTTGGGCACATCTGGAGGAGCCAGGGCTGGAGCTGTGCTGTCCCAGAGCCAGCACTCTCCTCACACACCCTGGGTCCTGTCCATGCCTGTAACTCCACTGCCGTGACCTCAGCAGGCACCTCTGCGGCAGCGTTTCGCCCTCAGCCTGGCACCGAGGGAGCTCTTTTCCCTCCCATCTCAGCTTGGCCCATCAGCTGCGTTCCTGGGAATCAGGAGTGACTCATGCTGCATCCCAGATCCTCTGGGAAGCTGATCCCTGGGTTTACTCCCAGTTTCTGGGGATGCAACACGCACACACCCACACCCCTTGAGAGCAGCCCTGAGTAACATCCTCTGCATCCCCTACAGCGCTCTGCAGCAAAGGTGTATTTGCATCTTAGTGGAACATCTCACTTGGTTTCAGGGTCATTTCCTGTGACAGCTCAGTGCCTGTCTTCTTTAGCACCTCAAGATTTAGCGAAATGGTCTAATTAGGGTGGCTGTGCTCCCTCACCCAGGCAGCTGCATTGAAATCAGGCCCCTTCAGCTCTGGTAAAGGAGCGAACTGACATCAGGCTCCCTGCTCTGGCCCAAATGTGACTTTTTTTAGGGACTGGAAATATTGCCCTTGTGTTTAGCCCTCGTGTGCATCATTTCCTGTGCATTGATTAGGGGGCACTCGGTGGGATTCTGATTCCCTGTGGTGCTCAGTGGTGTTAAAAGGTGGGATGTTGGTGCTGTGCCATGGGAGCTGTGACCAGAAAACCTAGCAGGGGCTGAAGCTGGGCACGCCTGAGTTCAGCTGCTGTCACCTCTTCTCCCTGTACTTCTAAACCTGTTGCTTTCAGGTACTCCTCTGTTTCCAAACAAAAATTTGAATTTCGGTTCTTCTCCGCCTTCCTTCTTTTTCATCCTTGAAAGAGAAGATACAGGGTGATTTTTCCAGGTTTGACAATTTCATGGGATCATGGAATATCCTGAGCTGGAGGGGACCCACAGAGATCACCAAAGCCCAGCTCCTGGCCCTGCCCAGACCCCCCAACAATCCCACCCTGGGCATCCACGAGAGGATTGTCCAAAGGCTTCTGGAGCTCTGGAGCCTCGGGGCTGTGCCCATTCCCTGGGCAGTGCCCAGCACCCTCTGGGGAAAGAACCTTTCCCTAAATCCAACCTAAACTTCCCCTGGCACAGCTTCATGCCGATATTTTTCCCTCCAGCAATATATTGTACTGACAAAGCTTTCTCTGGAGCTACTGGCATTTTTTTTTTTATAACCCAGAGGAAGAATTTAAACCAAAACCTGAGGTGGGGACAGAAATGGAAGGGAAGGAGGCAATGCTTATGCTTTTGAATTTATAAACAAGCTCAAGTAAGTGACTGTGTTCTCTCCCCTCTAACTGCTGGTAAATATCTGAGGAAATTGTTTGTAATAGAAATGTTTATTGGAAAAATAAACTTCAGCAAATACTTAAGGAAAACAAATGGCAGATCCAATCAATCCAACGTGACAACACATTTGCTTTAGAAATTTGAAACCAAGCTCTATTTCATGCAATCCAGGGGGAAAAAACCTCCTGTGTACCTGGTCCAAGTGAACCTGCATCAAAATGCTGTTGGCATTAAAACTCATTTGCAGAAAAGATTTTAAATTACAAATACCGTGCTGAAGGAAACTTGCAAATTGTAAATAAGGAGCTGAAAATCATCAAATAGTTTTTACAAGGTACTTCTTTGGCTTTGCTGCCTGCACAGGGGTGTTCATGTTTGTGGTGTCTTTAGATTTTCTGCACAGATACATGAACATAAAAATATTCATCATCACCCGAAGGGCTGGGGAAAAAAAGTAGGGGAAAAGGAGAGCTAAGGCTGGGCAGAGGGAGAATGGGAAATATTTTGTGCAAATAAATGAAGGGAATTTATTATGATTGCTGTGCCTTCTAAAATAGGCCCTGTTGCGCCTCCTCAGCTGTTCATGGCGTTGTTCCCCCTGGTAGAAGCTGGTTTCCTTAACCAACAAAAACCTGCTTAGTGCTGCTTGTCCTCTTCTGTTTTGTTTTTATAATTGAGTTTTGCCATGTGTGAAATCCCAATATTTTCTTGAAACTGTGAGGATTAAATGCTTGACAAATTGGAAAGAATCGGGAAAGGCACAAGACTTGGAAAAGTTGGGAGTTCATTCCCTCATGTGAGCACGTGAACTTTTTAGATCTGTGGCTTCCTTTTGGGAAGATTAAGCATTCATGGGGAATGAGCATCTCTAGCCTCTTCTCTTCTCTTCTCTTCTCTTCTCTTCTCTTCTCTTCTCTTCTCTTCTCTTCTCTTCTCTTCTCTTCTCTTCTCTTCTCTTCTCTTCTCTTCTCTTCTCTTCTCTTCTCTTCTCTTCTCTTCTCTTCTCTTCTCTTCTCTTCTCTTCTCTTCTCTTCTCTTCTCTTCTCTTCTNAATCTCTCAGGTGCTGCTGATGTGCGCAGATGTGCAGGTCGGGCACCCCTTGGCGCGAGCGGGCACAAGTGGCACCTTGAGCAGCGATCTCTTCCTCGGGGAATTTGAGCTTTCTTCTCATCCCTGCCGTAACTTTGGGAACCTTGGATGGCTGGGCCTCCCAGGAGCTGCAGCACCTTTCTGGCACAGAGCTACCGCCAGATGAAAACCCCTTCCCCTTTCCTCAGCCCGCCATCCCGGCTCCCCGGGAACAATCCCCGTATTTCTCCGTGCCGCAGAGATAATAATAGCCCTTCCTTTGTTTTGCCTGCGGAGATTGGCATCTCTGCATCGAGCAGCCAGCGCCTGAAACAACAGAGCTCTCACCTTGCCTGGGCGGGCGGCGCTGGCAACCAGCTGAAATTAGGAACAGGCACAAAAAAAAAAAAAAAAGAAAAAAAAAAGAAAAGAAAATAAAAGGAAAAAAAAGGAAAGCTGGATGCTAAATACCGAGGAGGTTATGAGTGGGTTTTGCTTCCCTAGAGCACATCCCGGCGCTTTTCTCAGCCAGGTAACCTCTCCTGGACGCGGCCGGAACTTTTATTTGTGATTTCCACCGGGCTCCTGCAGCACTGAGGTGCCTACTTCGGAGTTCGCTTTTTTAATTAAGGCTCTGTATTGTAACTAGTCAATGTACATTATTGGGAGAATGAATGTCAATGCCAGTGCTTTTTCTTTCTCTCCTTTATCTTTGTCAATGATTCAAAGACATGATTTATGGTTAGTCTCCGTCTTTCAGGATCATCCATCAAGCGCTGGTTTCACTACAGGGCTCCAAGTTGTAAATCATGCAGAAAGGCTGTCACTCATCTCATTTAACCCTTTACACACGGGGATGGAGGAGGCGGGCTCTGCCTCTCACACCCGCAAGAAAGAGCAATAAAATGGCCATAAAATTGATGAAGTTAGACTAATCTATGCCGTTAATTGTTCCTTGTAATGCAATAATTATTATGAGGGACAATTAAAAAAAAAAACAGGGCATGACTCCACCCTCCAAGTTCATCCTGAGAACCTGGAGGACTCCAGGGCTCCGTAAAACGTGTCACATTTTTGTTTTCCCTTTTGAGCTCCTTTCAGATTTTTTTGCGTCCATTACAGACATGACTCGAGCTTCTCTTTAGAATCAATCACAGGCTACTTCTGACCATGACCTTGCAGCGACTAAAGGAGTGCAAAAGCCCATTAGCAGCTGCTATTTTCAGCTCGAAATTAACACTTCTTTTCCTTCTCTCTCCTTTCCCCCACTGCGCTCTTTTT
>WBMY01015895.1:204499-263580 GCA_013397315.1 Donacobius atricapilla
AAAAAGAAAAAAAAAGTGGGGCGGTTCATAAAGTCTTGTATAAAGTTTTGTTACTCTGTTGTAGAAGAGAGTTGGGTCATAGTTAATCCATCCTCTCAGCTCCTTCAGGACTTCAGTCTGGATTTTTGATCACTGGAGTGTTTTGTGACCTCCTGCAGGCCTCAGATCCACTTCTGCTGGAAATAATAAATGGCTTTTTTGTACCCTCTGAGGTCCCTCTCTTCAGCAGTGGTGACATCATGGTACCTGTGCTGGAGAAGTTGTTTCTGTCAGTAATGACCTCTCTGATTACTGGAGGTTTTGCCCATAACTCAGAGTTGTTATTTCTTGCTGAGATTCAGGAAAAGCTGAGCCTGTGCAGCTGCAGCCTCCTGTTGTTGCTGCCTCTTTTTTCACCGTCTGTCCCGTGTGATAAATGTCAGATATCACTTAGGACAGGGCAGGAATGCAGACTGAGACTGGGGTGATTATGGTCTGTAAATGATCTGTGCACTGGCCCTGGCTCTCAACCCTTCCTTGGATCATTTGAGACCCAATTTAAAAGAACACAGCTTAATGTTTTCGTTTCAATGATTTTTCTTTTTTTTTTTCTCCCTTGAAATTTCCGTTATTTTATGAATCTTGATAGATACTTGGACACTGTGTTTATTTTCCATATCAGCTGGAAGTTTTTCCTNAATAAATGATGCCACACAGACAGAAAATGATGCCCTAATAACCACCCGGGCCCATTTGCTCCTCTGCCCCGGTGCAGACCTCCAGGGATGGTGTCCCAGCTGAATGTTGATGAAATGGCGCAGGGAGAAATTAAAACAAAAATGGAGGATTTTGCTTCTTTTGTGTGGATTTAATCACTTGAAAATTCTGCACTTACCCTTGGGATTACTCGAACCATAATAAATGTATTTTAATTCTGTAAACATTTTTAAATAGCCTTTTAAAAATGGCTTATATATATATANCACTTAGGACAGGGCAGGAATGCAGACTGAGACTGGGGTGATTATGGTCTGTAAATGATCTGTGCACTGGCCCTGGCTCTCAACCCTTCCTTGGATCATTTGAGACCCAATTTAAAAGAACACATCTTAATGTTTTCGTTTCAATGATTTTTCTTTTTTTTTTTCTCCCTTGAAATTTCCGTTATTTTATGAATCTTGATAGATACTTGGACACTGTGTTTATTTTCCATATCAGCTGGAAGTTTTTCCTTTTGACATGGATTGATTTGTTTTGCACAAGTTTCTTTGCAGAACGGAGCCAACAGTACTAATTTTACTACTGAAAATTGTTAGAATTCTTGCTATTGAAAGGTCTTTACATCTGCAAGGAAACTGTGGGGCAACATCTCAGATTGGGTGAAAAGAGAGAGGAATAAATAAAAGCAGGGAGATTTTGGGGTAAGAAAAAATTTTATTCCACATTGGTAAAAGATTTTGGCAGGGCAGCGCTGGCATTGGAGACAGTAAACAACAAAAGAGCAATTAAATAAGCCAAATCAATAAATAATGAAATAACAGAGGTAAAAATAAACATGCAGTGTGTTTACATTGGTAATCAAGACAGCAATAGGAATGATTCCTCCTAATTTCAGGCAAAACTGGTTGCAAGTTCATGCTCCCAGAGCCACCTGAGGTTGTGCCTCTCAGAGAGAATATTTCAGGCAGGACCTTAAAAGTTTTTCCATTTTGAAAGGGATTTCGAAGGAGCACAGGCTGATTCTTCTCCCAGTTACTGCAGCCTTGGCTCTCTTGGCAGTAAAGACACAGGAGAAGCAGGATCGGTCCCTCTGTGTGCCCCTTCCCTGGCAGAGAAATGCCCAAATATTGTGGAGGTGAATGGAAATTGTCCTTATTTTGTGTTAAATGCTCTTCTGGATGGCTTGTTTAGGCATCCCTCCTTCTGCAAAGGTGGTGTGGCTGCACGTCTGAAAGAGATGTTTTGACCTTTCTCATCTCTGGCTGGTGTTGCGAAGATGGAGTGATGTAGAACAGAGATTTTGTGACAGAGTAATAATAAGAAAGAATCTGACTGCCAGTTGCTCATTACTGGATCTCTTTTAAATGCCAGAACCTTCTATGTTTGCCTTCAAACAACACTGAGCACCTAAATCACCATAGTAAACAGATATAGAAAGAGACAGAAAGGTTAAAAGTGTACTCATAATCTCTTGCTTTTCCTCCTAAACATGTTTGATAGCAATATTGTTTCTTAAAAACAATATGACCTCATTTGTAAAGCAATATTCATGCTAAGCTAGTCAGCTGTTAAATATCCCCAGCACTGTGCATTGTGATGAAGCTAAACCAGAATTTCAATTATTTTCTGGACACACATTTAAAATTATAATACTTTACCGTGTTAGTGTTATAGTTCATCCAAATTACTCACAAAGTATCATATCAATCTCCTGCAAGTGCTTATTGCTCACATCCCTGGGAAGTTGGTGGAAGGAAGATGCTGCCGGGGGTAATGACCTTCATGCCGCCTCAGAGCCCTGATGGTGATGTGGCTGTAGGTGCAGGCAAGCCTGATGGGCAAAAAGCCAAGTTTGCTGGCCATCAGATTTGTCACCAAAGAACCAGAGTGTTCGTTTGGACCACCACGTGCAGCAGGACGTTCCTGGGAGGAAAATAAAGAGGGAAATCAGCCACTTGATGATCTGCGTGCTCTTCCTTTGACGCCGCCGTCCCGGCAAGGGAAAGCTCACACTTCAAAATTATTTGCAGGGTTGTTTTTTTTTTATTGCCTGGAACCCCAGATCAAAACAAAGCAGGCAGATGAGGGAGATAGATTTCATTAGACGCCCACTTTCTACTTATGTACCTTATCTAAAGAGATGCTGAGAGGGAAATGCTGCGGAGTTTAACCAGCTCCGAGAAGCCAGCACGGATTTATGGGTGTGACTGGCAAGTCTGCCTCAAAGCAGATCTTACTGGAGCTGCACTGGGACTGAGTATCCAGCAGGGAAATCCAAAGGCCCATTGCTCTTTAGACAAAAGTCATGGCAGTGCACTTTTAAAACCATATCAATATTTTCTAAAATCAGCTCCGACAGAAGGTGCTGGGCAATGCTTTGTTGCGAGGGGCTTGTCTTTTATGCAGCATCTTCAGCTGGGCAGGAATTCTGAGCTTTAACAAAACATGGGGAAGTGCTGCTGGCTTCACCTCTAACCATCACGGGATCACCAAGCCGAGTCCTCAGGAAACTGGATTTTCTCTTATACTTACTGCTCTTACCCCAAAAGGGACAAATTTTAGGAGCTCTCTTGAATTGGGTCTTAACTTCTCCATGAGACTGAGCACTCTGTTGCATTTAGCCAAGCTGCTCTGTTTTGAGTTGGACTGGCCAAGAATGATCAGCCTTTTCGCAGCAGCAATCAAATAATTTGTCTCTCCCATCATACTACTGATCAGTTATTAACAGAAGCAGCAATTTCCCAGCCTGAACACCCAAACCCAGCAGCGTGGAGGGCTGGCTCTGTACGGTCTGAATGCGGCGCTGGAAAGGAACATGACCGTGGATCTGTTTTTAGAACAAACCTTGTGCTTCCAGGGCTGAATCCTCCTCCCTGCCCAGGGGCTTTTCCAGGGAAATTCTGCTTGCTGATCTCTCAGGGTTTATTGCATGTCCTGTGTCCTCCTCCCTGCGCAGCACATGCTCCAAGCCAGGCCCAGCTCTTCTCAAGGAGAATGTGCTGTCCATGAGATAAGCCGTGGATTCAATAGAAACAAGCCAAAGATTTATTTATTTTTTTTTAGAATAACAAACAAGTGTCCATAAACATAATCCTCATCTTCTTTCTATTTATAATTGTAGTTAATATAAATGTACTTCATTACTGGAGAGCAGTCTTCACGGCCATACAATAGCAAACAAATTCTTCAGAAGCATCTTTAATTATTCATTTGGCTGCACTATATTTTATGCTACTTTTCATAAATGTTAATCTTTATTATTGCCCTATCAGGGAAAAAAAAAAAGAAAGGAGGAAAGAAATACCTGTTATTAAATGACCTATCAGGCTGACATGGATAAATGTTGGTAGCTATTTAATTGTTTCCCATCTGCAGTTTTATACAGTTTCTATCAAACTGAAGGGTAATTTTTTTAGTAGCTGCTTATTTTAAATGTACAAAACCCTTGTGTGTAATTCCATTAGCTGCCCTACAGCATTGCAATCTACAGTTTCCCTGAGGCTGTTGTGAAATATTGATGAAATCCTTGCTTTTGTGGCTTCCTCTGATACACTAAACATTTGTCTGATGTTAGTTGAACTTGAATGGATCTGTTCAGAGTTATATCAGTAGTGACTTCAAAGGCTGTAAGGCTGTTAGAGTTTTTTTTTACAAACTGAAGTTTCAAAGCCTTACCATGTGGTACTTTAAAAAAACAAAGTTCATATCAAATGAACCAAAATGTTAGCAATACACTGGTAAGACTCATTACAATTTCAATTTCTATAGATATATTTTTTTTTGTGATTCTGATTGGTAGCTCATGCCATTGAAAGAAATTTACTTGGTAAACTTGATTGGTACTTAGGGCAACCTAGGATAATGAAAGAGGGAAAACATAATTTGAAACTTGGATTTTAAATGAAGTAATCCATAAATTTACAAAGCCACTCTGCTGTTCTCCACAACAATAAATAGGACAAGAGAAAACAGAAGAAAGGCAAAGGGAGACAAAAGTTTCAGACTTCTCTTTTCATCAGCAAAGTGATTTACACTGGTGCAATTAAAGTGACTAATGAGGAAAACATATTTGCTGCCACTGTATGCCTTGAATTTTCCAGGCCAGGCTGCATCTTGGAATGAGGGGAGCTCACAGTGATGGGCTGGGGATATGTCTGTCCCAAAAAAAACTGCCCCAGACCTCACCTGGGGATGTGTGGCTGCCCCAAACCTCACCTGGGGATGTGTGGCTGCCTGAAACCTGCCCCAAACCTCACCTGGGGATGTGTGGCTGCCCCAAAACTGCCCCACACCTCACCTGGGGATTTGTGGCTGTATGAATCCTGCCCCAAACCTTACCTGGGGATGTGTGGCTGTCCCACACCTCACCTGGGGATGTGTGGCTGTCCCAAACCTGCCCCAGACCTCACCTGCTGAGGCCAGGACAGGAGTCTGGTGTGAGGAAGGGCAGCTCGGGGCAAGGGGGAGCTTGAGCTCTTTGCAGTCACAACATTCTTTAGGAGCATTTTAGCTAGAAATAAAATCTGGGGATCACCAAACACCATCAGCTGGTTGTAAAAATGGCATTGTCAGTTCCAGGAGTCTGTAGAAAATAGCAAATATTTTTAACAATAGGCAAATGACTCACTGACCCTCAGAGCCCTCATGTGAGGAACTGGAACTCCTGGCTCCAAACACGGTGGAATTCTTTCCTGCTGCAGCCAGGACCTGGCATGGAATGGATTCAAACTGACTGAATCCAGAGCATAGCAAGGATGGCTGGAGCTGCTTTTTATTCAATAACTGCCCATGCAAACATATTTCCTTATCCTTCAGGAAAATTATTCAAGAAAAACCTCCACAGTAATTCCTTCCCTCCTCTGCGCTCAGCTCAGCAGCTCCCATCAGCTCACCTCTCTTTTTGCTTGTGTTGTTTTTTTTTTCCTGCTTTATCGTTGGTTTTGAGTTTAGGGGTCACTCAGAAGCAGTTCCCTCCAGCCACTGATCATTTGGCTCACAACTGTGCAGGATGAAGTGCAAAGGACATCATCTGTTCTGGTCTGGCTGCTACGGGCCCACTGCAAGTCGGGGGTATTTTGCCTTCTTAACCAGTAGGAAATTGGATATTTAATAGGAAACTTTATAATACAACTCTAATTAAAGCACAACAAAATGAAAGCCCCAAATTGCCTCATTTCAGCATCGTATATAAATAATAGTTATGGCTCCATGGAACTGCCTTTGTGTGTCAGAATTCAGGCAGGGTGGAAGCCACTCTTTCCCCTGCTCCTGCAGAAGCTGCTCCTGTCCTCCTGCAGTGGATGGTGGTGGGTGTTCCTTCTCCTACTCTGCAAGAGGCAGGAATTCATGCCTTGGTATCAGCTGCTGTAACTACTTCAAAAATGAATTTATAGGGGTATAAAAAACCTCAGAGGAATTTTGGGAAAAATCCTTCCTTTGAGGCGCCAAGTTGTTTTGGACACAAAATTCATCACCGTGGTGGTGATCCACACTGAGCCACTGCAGACTGAGTGTGGGTGTGATGGTGAATAGTAACAGCAGTAACGGCTGCAAAAAATGCCCAGTTATCCAAATTAATGAACTGATCTCCCAGCAAAGAGGCAACTGACCATCTTCAGCCTTTTCTGAGAGCATCCAGAACCTTCCTCAGGCTGCACCTGGCTTTGGGACTACAGCTCAATACCAGGACTGCCAGGCCAGGTGACAGAGGTGTCCTTTTGTGCCTTCCATCCATCCCTCAGAGCCAGGGGCTCTCCGTGCCAGATTCAGGAACCTTTCCCTCTGCTTTCTTTCCATCTTGGAGAACTTCACAGGAAGTCATTTCCATGGTACAGAAACTTTGAACATAGCCTCAAAAACTCTGAAATTCTAAAATTCACTCCTTTATGATGAATTTCGTATTTTGAGGGTTCTTTCCATGGAATTCCATTGCTTTTCTAGAGTGCTCTATGGGGTTTAATCTCATTAAATTCCAAAATGTCTTTGATAAAGAGTTGTGCAATGGAGTAGGGAACTATTTGTTCCCCCAGCTGCCAATTTCTCTCTTCAGTTGATTTTCAGACTGGGATGAAACTGTAGCTCTGAACTCCTACAAAGAGCCAGGTTAAGATTTGTCTGTGGGTGCTTAATGCAGTTCGACATCTTGGAGAGGGAGGAATGAGAAGTGGTCACTATCCATTATCTGCTTGGAACCTTTCAGAGAAAGAAACAGCTTCTGCGAAACACAAAAAGATGTTTGAGCTGAAGCCAGGCAAGGAGGGAGCAAGATCACCTTCTAGCGCTGTGAGATTGCTTTCCTGATGATGTTGTTTCAAGGAAAACCGGAATATGTATGGCTGAAGAAGTGCAGGTGCTGCCATGGGTTTTACATGGATTAGCAGAGCTGCTCTGGACAATGATTCACTCTCCCTTCCCTTGGCAGAAAATAAATTTTCCAGTCTCGGAAAGAAAAATGTATACATACATGTGTTTTAATCAATGTCTCTCTACGTGGAAAAAGAGCAAATTTGAGTGAAAATAGCTCAAATTTCACTGAAGTGAAAATATTACCTGCAGGTGGAAAAGTTCCCAGTCAGAATGAACACTTTTGACAAAAAGCTGCATTGACACGCCACAGTTCAGGTCAGGAGTGATGGATCATGCGGTGCCACTCCCAGGTCGGTCCTGGTGTCAGTGCTGGGTTCACCCCCGGGAGCCTCCTTGGTGCTGTCTGCAGGGAAAGGTCCCCGCTCCAAGGGCATGGGCGTGGTTTTAGACCCAGTTTTTGCAGGTGTATTAACTGGACCTGGTTTAATTTAGCTCCCCCTGGGAATATTCCAGAAGTAGCTAAGGAAATGTCCTCTTTGGAGAAAAAAGAACTGGCTGTTTATTGCGGCCCTCATCCTAGAGAAGCAGGTTTTGGAGGTTGCCATGAATCCAATCACAAAGGCACAGAGGGGAAGTAAGAAACCAAATAATTTGGAATTATATTTGTGATTATTATTCATATAATAATATTATCCTTACCGATGTCATGATTCTGCCCTGCCCTGTCTTGAGATCAACCAGCACTAAACCAAAGACTGCCTCACCATTCAGGAAGCCTAAAATTACTTCCATTCAATGCTTTGAAGCTCCTGAGTTTTGTCAATTCTTAATGATCGTGATATTTCAGTCTCACATTTCGTCAGGACTGCACTTTTCCCATCTTACATCTGCCTGGGCCTGCTTAATTTCGGTGGGACAAATTTCCATCTAGGAAAGGGAGGAAGCATTCATCCACTTACTGAGTTTGGATTTCTTTCACGTTATTTTCTTCCCTGTAACACAGTTACACATGAGGATCTCAGAGGTTTGGAATGTCAGAATAAGCCTGGGGGAGAACTGGTGGGAAGAGAACAGGTCACTCAACAATTTATTGCATGGACATCAGGGTGACGTGCAAAATTTATGCTACTTATTACAGACTCTGCATTTAAAGCATGTGGGTGTACAGATATAAGACACTCTTTACTTCTAAAATAAATAATGCAAAGTCCACTTAAATTAATGTTATTTCTGTTAACCAGCTACATCCCTTCATGTCCAATGAAATCTTACTAAAAAGCCTGTTGGAAGAACACGAGCATCTCTTGTACTCGAGGTTGTCTTGCAGAACTGGTCTCCCCTGTCCTTAAAATGCCCACAGCAATTTAAATCATTTACATAAACAGAAACGCTTCTACAGGGAGGATACTGAAATGTGTTTTTAAAGCTGCCCAAACCCCTAAACCATTAGAACAGATGTGGCTGATGGTTTTGTGAAATTTTGATGGAGCTTTCTGGCAAGTTAGGATCACAGAATCGCAGAATCTCCAGTGCCACCCCCTGCCATGGGCAGGGACATTTTCCACTGTCCCAGGCAGCTCCCAGCCCTGTCCAGCCCGGCCTTGGACACTGCCAGGGATCCAGGGGCAGCCACAGCTGCTCTGGGCACCTGTGCCAGGGCCTGTCCACCCTCCCAGGGAAGAATTCCTTCCATACAGCTAATCTAAAGCTCCTCTCTGTCAGTTTGAAGCCATTCCTCCTTGTCTGTCCCTACAGTTCCTGATGGAGAATCCCTCTCTGGCTTCCCTCTAGACCCTCTGGAGATACTGGAACTGGTTACTTCTCCCACTCACATGAGATTGTGTCAGTATCTAACACAGAAACCAAAAAAAAAAAAGAGAGGATTCCTCAGCACAAGTTACTCTTCTGTAAAGGTTATAGTAAACATGTCAATGCTTAATTAAGCAGCAAATTTTGCCCATACTGTGGGGGATGTGCAGCTGTCTGGTACTTCTGCTTTTCCTAGAGAAGGACAAAGAATCTTGTGAGGAATAAGCTACTGTATGTCCCTTCCAAAGGAAAACTTAACTCCCGGTGGAAAAGAGCTCAATGACACTCAAAGAATTGGTGCTGGAATGGAGAATGCAACTTGCAGTGACCTAAAGCTGTGGGAATCCTCTCCGTCGTGTGTTCTGTCTGATTCTTTCCTTGGGTGCCCTCCTTGTTTTTGCTGTGCGGTGTGCCTGGCACTGGGACACGTCCTGGAGAGGGGCCGTGTGTCACGGGGGCGCTGCTCCTCACCTGGGACCTTCTGCCATCTCCATGTCCCCACCTTCTCCTTGCTCCTCCGAAGAGCTCACAACAAAGGGAAAGCAGGATCTGGTTATTAGGGAAAAGTTCAGGGAGGAGAAGAAACTACTGAGGTCTAAGCACTTTCTTTGTCTTTGCTGCTGCTCCAGTCTGATCACCTGTTAAAGTTTGCTGTGACCCTGCACATGCTGAAGGGGTTTGGTTTAATATTTAGCACTCAACATTTAATATTTAGCTGCTTTGCTGAAAGCTTGTGCTGAAGAGCACAGAGTTCCTCCTGCTGTGTGACTATTACTATTTTATCAGGCTAAAGGGATGTGCAGGTCATTTGTTCAGAGCCACTGCTGTGTCTTTGCCTCTGGTTGTGATGCCCCAGGAGTAAGCCAAGCTCAGCTCTAAGCCAAGTCCAGCTCTAAGCCAAGCCCAGCTCTAAGCCTGTGTGACCGGTGCAGTTCCCAAACTCATGGCAAGGGTGTGGGAAAGATGAGACACGGATTTCTTGGCTCCCCTCACACACAGAGCCATCATTTCCCCTCTTCTTGTGCTGCACCTTCATCCCGGGAATGGTTCCTCTGGTTCTGGTTCAGCCCTGTGGCCTGACGGCAAACGTGTGGGAAGGGCTCGCGTCATGCAAATAGATTAGAAAATGAAAGCTTTGTCCAGGCGGTCATCAGAAGGGTGGGACTCCTTCTCTGGATTTGCCAGAAGGATATCTCTGGGCCAAGAGCGCCTAACTCAAGGAAGCAAAGTGAGCCAGGTTCTTAAAGAGCCATAAGACGAATTTCAGATAATGGGAAGGAATTGGATTCTAAATATACTCTTCCAGAATCAAGCTGATCTTAGTAATCAAAGAGATGATTTGCCAAATAAAATCCTTCTGGATTTGTTCTACTTTTCCACTTTTACAATTAACTTTGATCTACCTCTGCCAAATCTTCTGTAAATTCCAAGAGTTCTTGCCCTGAAATTTATGGATGTTTTTGAGGCACAATTTGCTTTTATGGTACACAGTACGTTACTTTTATAAACAAAAGGGTTTCACTTATGCCTATTAATGCTTTCAGATGTTGTATTTTGACATATAAATTATTTGTGTACATTCTAAAGTGCATTTTTAGGTGATCTAGTGGCAAAAGGTTACTGTACCTAGATGATGCTCTGAACCAGGAAGATTATGGCAGTTGTTTTTCTTCTCTTCCATCCAAATTCAACCCTTTCTCTCCACCAAGGCTAAAAACAATTTCATAGAATTGAATCTTTTAGTATAAACTTTAAATTCTTACATATGAATTTTCCAACTGTCCCATTACAGGACAGTTAGAATTATACTCCCATGACAGGAAAATTATTAACTCGGGATCTCTGGCAGTTATAAAGAATTATGATCATCTGCCAACAAAATGCAGCAACCTTCACAAAAAAAGAGACATCATTTGGCTTTTTTTTTTTTGCTTCCAGAACTACGAGACAATATAGTTATAGATTAAAACAAAATCCAGTAAAGAAAATAGATAGTGAAAGTAGAAAGCTGGAACTGTAGCATTCCCCTTTAACAGGTTATTTCATATATTGACATTACATTTCAGGTTACGTCCAAGAGGAAGATTTAAAGGAAGAGGAGGATATAAAGGAGGAGGAGGAAGATGACGATGACAGCAACTCCACGGCTCAGCTGCAGGGCAGCAACGACACGGGCACGGACGAGGAGCACGAGCTGGGTCCTGAGCAGAAAGGGAACTTCAGTTTCCAGAACTCCCCTGTCAGCCACATATCCAACCAGGACGCGGAGAACGAATCGCTGCTGAGCGACGGCAGTGACCATGTGGCAGATATCAAAAACATCTGCTCCAGGGAGCCCCAGGAGCCCAAAAGCAGCGCCCACCCCAAAGCCCAGAGTGAAGCACACGATTGCATGGATAAAATGACAGCGGTCTATGCCAACATCCTGTCGGACTCTTACTGGACAGGCTTGGGGCTGGGCTTCAAGTTGTCCAACTCTGAAAAGAGGGGTTGCGACACCAGGAACGGCGGGAGCAAAGCCGATTTCGATTGGCACCAAGACGCGCTGTCCAAAAGCTTGCAGCAGAATTTACCTTCCAGGCCCGTCTCCAAGCCCAACCTGTTCAGCTCGGTGCAGCTCTACAGGCAGAGCAGCAAAATGTGCGGGACTGTGTTCACGGGCGCCAGCCGGTTCCGCTGCCGGCAGTGCAGCGCTGCCTACGACACCTTGGTGGAACTCACGGTCCACATGAACGAGACGGGGCACTACCAGGATGACAACCACAAAAAGGACAAGCACAGACCCACCAGCTACTCCAAGCCCCGGAAAAGGGCGTTCCAGGACATGGACAAGGAAGATGCACAAAAAGTTCTGAAGTGTATGTTCTGTGGTGACTCTTTTGATTCCCTTCAAGATCTGAGCGTTCACATGATAAAAACAAAACATTACCAAAAAGTGCCTTTGAAGGAGCCGGTACCAACCATTTCTTCAAAAATGGTCACTCCAGCCAAGAAACGTGTGTTTGATGTGAACAGGCCTTGCTCCCCGGACTCCACAACGGGGTCTTTCTCTGACACCTTTTCTCCTCAGAAGAACACGAACCTGCAGCTCTCCTCCAACAACCGCTACGGGTACCAGAACGGGGCCAGCTACACCTGGCAGTTCGAGGCCTGCAAATCCCAGATTTTGAAGTGTATGGAATGTGGAAGCTCGCATGATACCTTGCAGCAGCTCACGACCCACATGATGGTCACTGGCCATTTTTTGAAAGTCACGAGTTCGGCTTCAAAGAAAGGAAAGCAACTTGTTCTTGATCCTTTAGCTGTGGAAAAAATGCAATCGCTGTCTGAAGCACCAGCCAGTGACAGCCCCGTTTCAAAATCAAGCAGTAAATCATCTGCAGAATGCATAGGTCCTGCCTCTGAACTTAAAAAAGAAAGTAAAAAAGATAAAGCTGATGATGCAAACAAAGACGAAAAAGCAATGAAAACTGAGGAGTACGAAGACACTCTTCAGAAACCCCTGGATCCCACCATGAAATACCAGTACCTCCGAGAAGAAGATTTAGAAGACGGTTCAAAGGGCGGCGGGGACATTTTAAAGTCCTTGGAGAACACTGTCACGACAGCCATCAATAAGGCTCAGAACGGAGCTCCCAGCTGGAGTGCCTATCCCAGCATCCACGCCGCTTACCAGCTCTCCGAGGGAGCCAAGCCGTCCTTGCCTGTGGGATCCCAGGTGCTCCAAATCAGGCCAACCATGACCAACAAATTGAGGCCCATAGCGCCCAAGTGGAAGGTGATGCCTCTGGTCCCTATCGCAGCAAACGTGAGCCTGTGCACTCAAGTGAAGAAGGAGGCTGAGGACAAGGAGGAGGTACAAAAGGACTATGCTAAGGAGGGAGTCCAGGCGGAGCCGGCCTCGCTCAGCCAGAGCGAGAGGGAACCTCCCCTCAAAGCTGAAGCCTCTGTGGAGCCAAAAAAGACAGAACCGTGTCCCTTGAAAGAAGAGGACAAAATTAAAGAGGACAGTGGAAAAGAAAAGCCTGTCCTCAAGGAGCCACCAGCAGCTTCTCTCAGTAATGGTTGCGCTGCTGCCAACCATTCCTCGGAGCTGCCCTGTGTGAACCCCCTGAGCGCGCTGCAGTCAGTCCTGAACAATCACCTGGGCAAAGCCACTGAGCCCTTACAGCCTCAATCCAACTGCAGCCCCAGCTCTAGCACAATTTCCATGTTCCACAAACCCAGTCTAAACGTGATGGAGAAGCCGGTTTTATCTCCTGCTCCAACCCCACCAAAGCCTGCAAGCGTATCCAGGCACTATTTGTTTGAAAACAATGATCAGCCTATTGACCTGACCAAATCCAAAGGCAAGAAAGCTGAGTCAGCTCAAGCACAATCTTGTACTTCTCCGCCTCAAAAGCACGCTCTGTCTGACATCGCCGACATGGTCAAAGTTCTTCCCAAAGCTACCACGCCAAAACCTGCTGCGTCCTCCAGGATCCCATCCATGAAGTTGGAGATCGATGTCCGACGCTTCGAGGACGTCTCCACAGAAGTCTCCACTCTGCATAAAAGGAAGGGCAGGCAGTCAAACTGGAACCCTCAGCACCTGCTCATTTTGCAAGCTCAGTTTGCTTCCAGCCTCTTCCAGACATCTGAAGGTAAATATTTATTATCAGATCTAGGCCCACAGGAGCGCATGCAGATTTCTAAATTCACTGGACTGTCGATGACCACCATCAGCCACTGGTTGGCAAATGTCAAGTATCAACTTCGGAAAACCGGAGGAACAAAGTTTTTGAAAAACATGGACAAAGGACATCCAGTGTTTTATTGCAGCGACTGTGCATCTCAGTTCCGAACCCCCTCTACTTACATTAGCCACTTAGAATCCCACCTAGGTTTCCAAATGAAAGACATGAACAGGCTGGCTGTGGAGCAGCAAACCAAGGTAGAGCAAGAAATCTCCAGAGTTTCAGTTCAAAGATCTCCTGAAACAATAGCTGGAGAAGAGGACACAGACTCTAAGTTCAAATGTAAGTTGTGCTGTCGGACATTTGCGAGCAAACATGCAGTAAAACTTCATCTAAGCAAAACACACAGCAAGTCACCAGAACACCATTCACAATTTGTAGCAGAAGTGGATGAAGAATAACTCTTAAGGTATGCATGCTCTATAGCGAGTTTTCATTTCAGCATTTCCAGGAGGCTCCGTCAGGCTCTGTGCTTTTGGTAAAAGTAGGGAAACAGTATAAAATGCATCGTGTATGCTGCGCCACTCCTCCCTCGCATGCACACATCCATTTTATAACGTTTTCAGGAAGAGAGCTTGGCCAGTGCAAACCCACACTGCCCTAGAGAGAAATGTTGCTGCTTATTATTTGCAAAATAGCCTTTTGCCCGTTTCTCTTTTGTTCCCAAGGATAAATCATTTCACACCCGCTGCACTTCCGTGTGGAATGCAAGAACTAAGCGCTACTCTTTGCAGTGAGAATGGAAAAAGAGCAGATAAAGAGCACTGAAACTCAAAAGGTTATTACCTCATTCAGTGCTAGCACACCAATAAATCTGATTTGGATGGGGAAAAAAAAAGAAAATTCAAAAGTCAAATTAGCAATATCTCAATTATTTCAAGTTTCTCATAATCTCAAACACAGCCTTGAGAATCTACAAATAACTCTGCAAAGTTCCTGTCTAGAAATTCAGTTATTCTTCTGTTGATATTTGGATGTTCAGTTTTGTAAAATATTTTAATATTTTACACTTACTTAAACACTTGCTACTGTGAGTGGCCTTTTTTGTCACATCATTTTAACCTCTCTCTCCATCATTCCTTTTTTAATCTTTAAGATGTTTGATTATATTTTGCTTCGTGTTGGTGGAAGTCAATCCATAAACATCACTGACTTCAGTGCAAGTTCTCGTATAACCTGGGGGAGTTAATGCTTAATTGAGATTTTTTACAAGCTTAATATTTCCAAGACCTGTTAGTAGGATATTGCTGCTTTAGTGTTGCTATTTTTTTGCTGCAAGATACACCAGTTGCCACAACCAATGTTTATAACATGTAATGTAATATTCAGATGCCACATCATTTTTGCATTTTAAATTTTACTTGATTCACAAACTTGAATATTCTTGATTGAAATAAATATGCAGAACATCAACTAAAAGTCCAAATAGAAGTTTTTTGTTCTAACCAGTTTTTTTTTCCAGGAGGGCTCTATTTAGTTGTTCCCAGCAATTCCTCCAGCAGACTCAGGCTCTGCTTGTGTTCACAGAGCAATCGTGTGCAGATCCAGGTTCTCTCCAAGGTCCTCATTATTTGAATAGCATTCAGAAAATGAATTTGTCAGATGGTTAAAATTAAAGATGTGCTGTGAGTGGTCACTGATGCCCCCTGGCTTTGTGGCCATCCTCTGGTTGATTGAGGGGACGGGGCTCAGCCTGGGGGAAGATTTCCCGTTTGTTTGCTGAAAATATTCATGAAGCTTTAGGAAACACTTCCTGTGGCCAAAGCCAGCACGAGGGCCCTGTGTCGGTTAAGCTCCATTAAAAATGCTTCTTTTGAATAATTTAAAGCGCTGATCAAGGGGTCACTTTGGGCTGGTACTGTAAGCTATTGCCATGGGGTATAACATCAGCCTTCAAGTGCAGTAGGATTTAAGTTTTGCATGCCTCTCGTACGTGCTGTCTGCGTCGGAGGAGATTTATGCTTCCTGCATATTTTAGACAGCAAAATTCCATCTCACTCCAAGGGAGTTTGTTTTCTAAATAGGGTTAATACCCTGAAGTCTCTATTTGGGCACTTTAACCCAGCATTAGAGTGTTGCTTCTTTACCTGGCCACTCCAAACCAGCACCCCTGAGAGCCTGGGTAGGGATAAACATCCCATACTTCGTTTCCTTCCCCACCAGTTAATGATCATTAAGACTCTGCCATTCATAGTTTTCACACAAGAGATAACAGAGCAAACCAATAATTTGGGGACTATCAAACAAAAGCTATCTGCCAGATATATTAATACAACAGTTATTTTGGCACATTCATGGCTTAATGCGTGACAAATGTTCCAGATCTGGTCTTAAAAGCACCGTGTTATTACTCAGAGGCAAACCAAACACCCACCTTTGTAAACACGTTACTGCTGCTGAGGATTGGAGGAACAAATACAAAGGGGGAGGAAAAAAAATCTCTGAGGGAGAAAAAAAAAAAGAAAAGAAGTGGTTTCTGCATTGTAATAACCTGCACGGAGACATATTATTCAGGTGATGTGTAACTACATAAATAAGGGACTGTCCTTCCTGCCTCTGGATCCCGAGAAATTGCTGTCCTCGTAATACTCATCCATTTCTAATTTATATCAAGATGCAGGTTGTATCTTACCTTTGAAAAAATATATTTAAATTGCAATGACAGAGTGATAGCACTGTTATCTGGAGCTATAATTTCAGTTGGTATGCATGATAGCACAAATTGTCTGAAATGATGGGGTATTTGGGATGGCATTGTAAAGATTTTATTACAGTTTCGGAGCCGAAAGCCTCCCTGAAGTTCTGACGAGGTTGGGAGTGGGGAGGCCAGAGTTTATTCATATGGATTCTTCAGAAATCTGCAAGGAGACTAAATCAAATAACAGGGATTTTCAGAGTTTACTTACTCTTACCGTGTTATTTTTAAAATCCAGTATACATTTGAATAATAACAGAGGGGAGCAGAGTATTTAGAAAGGAGAAATATAAAGCTGAGGTCCTTAAAGCACACACATGCATTTGTGTTTCCTTCTTACAGGCAACATTGCAGTGTAATAGGCAAAATAAATAGAGAATAGGGATTGCAATAAATGGGAATAAAACATTGGAAACAGTACTTGAAGTAGAGAAATACATAAAGTACTTTATATTTCAATGGCATTTACTAGTAGAGGTTATATTGTCAAATGTTAGCTATCATTAAAAATATAAATGAATAATCTGGGTTAGTACTGTAGAAAAATGCGTTATGGGTATGGATTTATTTTTAAGACCTCTGTGAGGCTGTTTATAAGAAATTTGCTATAAATTCTTCTTAAATGTAAAAAGATGTATATATCTCTTTTATAGACATCTTTGGTGTTTTCCTGAATTCTTCTAAGTGATATGGGTTTAGTAATATAAAGTAAGATTATGTGTAATATACAACAATCAGACATCTCTATTCCCTTTCATTTAACCCATTTCAAATTTGTTTTCATTGCTATTCTTCACAGAAAACCCATGAACATTAGGAAACATGGCTTTAATCAGAAGTAATTTCTATGTTGACTTGTACCTTGAAGAATATTTGTTCATTTCTTCAACTGAATTAGGATTTTTGTGTCGTTCTGAGGAAAAAGGCAGGGCAGAATCGTGTTTCTCACTTTAGACCCAGGTGAGACTGGCTTGGAGCTGGTACACTAACTGAGGCTCTCTGTGGCCTTGGCTATAACTTCTGCTAGAAATAAATCTCCATAAAGTCAAATTAACCAACCTGACCGGGCAGATTTCTGTTTCAAAAGTCCCTGATAAGTGAACAGACAGCTACCTGAGATGAACTAATTCAGAAGTAAGGCTGCTGCAAAGCAACAACAACAAAAAAAGAGTCATAGCGATAAACAGTTTTTCTCTCTGTTTCCTCCTTTGTCTTTTTTTAACCATCAAGTTTAAAGCTTCTATGGTGCTTTTTTTTCCTACTTTATAGGAGACAACTGACATTCTGTGGTAAATGGAAGAAAGAGCAGAGCAGAACTGAAAATCCTCTAATGCACTGACACTAACTTGCCCTCTATTGTTGAAAATGAGCAGGCAATCATGATTGTTCATCAAATGGCTCCTAATGCAGTTAAAGCATTCAGCTATAATTTCTCCTTGCATTTATAATTACTGTCATAGACTGCACACCTCAGTGAGCAGATTAAAGCTATAAACTATTTAGCCGTAGCTTTAAGATGAGGAACTTGATTTGTCTGGCAGCAGTTATTTGTTAGAGAGCTTGACACTTCACATAAAAATGACTCAACTTGATGAAGAACAATGCAGTTTAAGCAATGCAGTGATTTTAAATCAGTCATTATACCACGCCCTGTAAGAATTGCAAAGCAATTTGTTAAATGATATATAGGACACGTAGATAACTGTATGTGTTAAGTATACCAAAATAGAAGATTTTTTTTCTCCTCTGGATTTTGTTTTCTCATCACTCTGAAGCAGTAGGAGCTGCTCTGACCGTGTTCCACTCTTAGCCAACATGGCTGTTACGTGGTCAAGGACAATTGTGTGAATCGGTGGTCCAAAATCCTATTTCAGAGTACTCAGCTTGCTCTTCAACTTTCATTTCTTCTTAGCAACAAATTAGAAGCTGAGAGACCCTTCCAGGAGACTTAGACGTGCTGGGATGTAGCTGCCTGCAGTGGGCTCACCACAATTTTGTAAGCAGCATTTACCAGCCAGACTGGGGGCTCTGCTCCCCATGCCATCTGCCAGAAAAAGAGGGCTCATCCCATGGAAGTCTTGATTATTCCATTCAAATGGGACTTTCCTGACAATGACTTTTTGGCAAATGATGGCTTCTCAATGGGAAGAAAAAGTCTGTGGGGAGGTTCCATTTTAAAATAGATTTTTGTGGAGATAAACAGAGTAAGATTGAAGGAGAGGAGACAGAGCTAGGAAAAGAAACAGGTTGGCCTTTTTGCTGAAGCAAAGTCCTGCTGAAGCGAGGAACGACCTCCAAACCATCAGCCCTCCCTCTAAATAACCCTGTCCTGGTGAAGCCTCAGTTCTCTTAATCCTTGGAAATTTATCATTGTTTCCCTGAAGTGGTAGATCCAGATTATTATTTCTTTTTTTTTAATTCAACACTTTTAAATCTTCAAAATTTTCCTGGATAGCATTTCTCAGTCCAGCCATCATCCTTGTAAACCCAATAATGGCTTCCCTGAGAGCACGGTCAGGCCAGATGATCCATCAGACTGTGGCAGCGCTGATGGATCCATGCAGATTTCCTGGATTTTTAGGAGTATTACAGGTTGCTATTAAGATCAGTATTAGTTAACATTGCATTTCAGCTTCCAACCCACTGGGTCAACCCACATTGTTCCTCTGCTCTGGACAAACACATTGCAAGTGGCAGTTCCAAGGCAGGAACTCCTCTGCTCACAAAGAAACAGCAACTTTCAACCAGATTTTAACTGACCTTGAGCACTGCCAGCCTCCTCCAGCATTCACTATTCATAAGGACATCAAAATCCTGCCTTCTCCTGGCTGTGCCTGATATTATTAAATGCTACAGCCTTCATAATCTATAGCAGAACATTTTTACCCGGTGAGATTTCAAAGGAAGGGTACCTGAGTCTTATTTATACATTTTACACCTCAGCAATCGAACCGCAAGGATCAATAACAAAAGGAAAAGACGTGAGCAGTATCCAGCCCTCCAAAGCACCTTTCAATAAAAATAATGTAATTTAGCAGGATGATCACTTAGTGCAAATATGATGGAGCGCAGATGGAAAATGAGGAAAATTATAGATACGGCTTTATGGGAGGAGGAAAGGAGGAAGAGATTTTTCACTATTTATTGGGATAATGAACAGATAATTCATGATTATTAAGCCGTAGTCTGCAGGCCTCATTGTGCCAGCTCTTCCCCTCTCAGTTTGGGGCTGGGTGTGTTTGTGCGTCCAGGCAGGGTCTGTGGAGAGGAGGGATCAGGCCTTTGCACGGGGTTCCACAGAAACCCAAGCAGGATTTGCGCCAGTGCAGCTCCAGCCCAGCACCCTCCCTGCCAGAGGGGGCCTGGGGTGGGACACAACCCCAGCATGGAGCTCGCGGCTGCAGAGGGGCTGTGGTTCCTCCCCAAGAGCATCTCGGCCTCTGCAGGGGCAGCACACCGCAGGTCAGCTGGGATCACAGCAAAACTCAACAGCAGGCAGCAAAACCCCAGCCCTGAGGGAGCCTGGGGGCTGACCCTCACCCTGCTGCCTCCCCCTGCCCGGAGAACCCTGTTGCCCAGGAGAAGGGGTTGGCTGAGCCCTCGGAGGTGTGAGGGGTCTCCTGCAAGAGGGACCCTGCTCTGGGCAGCACCCCTGGCTCTGTTTTCCCTCATCCCTGGATGGGCAGCAGCTCTGGCTCTAGTTTCCCTCATTCCTGGATGGGCAGCACCCCTGGCTCTGTTTTTTCCCCATCCCTGCTCTGGGCAGCGCCCCTGGCTCTGTTTGCTCCCATCCCTGCTCTGGGCAGCACCCCTGGCTCTGTTTGCTCCCATCCCTGGATGGGCAGTGCCCCTGGCTCTGTTTGCTCCCATCCCTGGATGGGCAGCAGCCCTGGCTCTGTTTTTTCCCCATCCCTGCTCTGGGCAGTGCCCCTGGCTCTGTTTGCTCCCATCCCTGGATGGACAGCCGGACTGGCTGCAGGGAAGGGCAGATCCCAGGAGCGGCACGCTGCAGTGGAGGGAAGGAGGGACGCACAGGGCCAGGAGGGAACGTGTCCATTGTAGTCACTTTGCAGAATCCCTTTATTAGAAGCCAGCGGTTCCTCCTCCCCTCCAAAATCCCTCCCTGCCAGCACTCAGCTCTTCTGCCGGGGGTCAGCCCGTGCAGCAGAGGGGGAGGGAGCCATGGGGAGTGGAGGAGGTTGTCATGCCTAATGAATACCCTGAATGTATCAAGATATATATTTTTTTCATTTCAGAAAAGGTTCCATTAAGAGGGAGACAGCCCTAACATGTGCTTTGGCCCCTCATCAGATTTATGAGTATTTGCTCTGCTCTTTAATAGGAAACTCTGCAGCAACTGCCACCTTGCCTGCTCTCCCTGAGATGCACAGTGGCTTCTCGGGGAAATGCACTTCATTATTAATGTGAATTTGTACGTTTTTATGACACTGCTTGGGGGAAGGGGCAGGCAGAGATTTCCTGGTGATATATGCTCATTTCTAACCATTTATTGTCCCAGACAATCGAAGAACAATGATAAACATTGTTTCAGAAGGCGGAGGGTGCCGCAGTGACATTTCTGAAAGGGAAGGAGAGGTGGCTGGAGTGGCTTTGATGTGGTTGCTGCCCTGCACTCCTCCTCCTGCAGCAGCCGTGTCAGACCAAGCTCAGAGCGCTCTGTGCAGGGCAGGTTCTGCCTCCCTTCACCAGCCAGGACCATTTGCTCGGTGCTGTTCCACAGCAGAGGGGACGTGGAAGAAGGAGAATGAATTCCTCCTTCGGGAAGCCTGAACTGCAGAGATCCCCGGGCTCAGAGTGAGCGGATGCTCGCTGTGCTCTGCAGATGGACTGGGTCTGTCCTCTCCTCTGGGAGAACTGGTCAAACCCCAAACCTGAAACTGCTGGTGTCACTCATTTAATGAAAAGTCACAAACTCTCTCCATTTCTGACTCCCCCAGGCTGGTAGCACAGACTCCCAGGCGAGCTGGGGCTGTCTGTCCCAGCCCATGTCCGTGGTGCCCTGCTGCGGCTGCCCACCAGTATCCCCATCCAGCTCCAGCTCCCTCTTGCTTCCAACCCAGCCCTGGGAGAACATTTCTGCCCCGTTCCCTGAGCGCCTCTGCTGCTCCTCGTTCCACCTCTGCTGTCAGTGCTCCAAGCACAGCGGCGCTATGTCATGGTAGGGCACGAAATAGAGTGACTCCATGGAGCTGTCAGAAGAGAAAGAAGCTTTATTTACAGTCCCAACAGTTTCTTTTAGAACACGCTGTGTAAAAAGGTCTGTTATTGCTCCATGGCACTGACACTGCTCTCCATTGGGTCAGGAATAGGAAACAACCCCTGGGACAGTTGTTCTGGCAAAGGGAACACTGTTTGCTGAACCTGTGCTGAGAAACGGAGAGAGATGTTTTGGAAAGAGAAACTGTTGGCAGCTTTCCCTTGGGAAAGGAGCCGGCAATGGTCAGCGAGCTGAAATTCAGGCTCAGAAATGTCGAGCCCACAGTGCTACACCACACCAGCTATTCTGGGGGGCCAAGACAAGCTGCTGGCACCTCTGTCCACTGGAACTGCGCCCTCATGGCTGCCCACTTTCCTTACATTAAAGACACTGCCATTTCCTTTTTCCACCTCTTCATCTACATCCCGAGGCACGCCACAGAAGATTCCCTCTGGGATATGGCCAGGGCCTGTCTCTGCCTGTGTTTGTGCGGGGTGAACACGCTGCTCTTCCACCAGAGAAGGGAAAACTCAGAACTTCCTTCGTGCTCGCTCAGCTCAGGATCAGCGTCCAGCGGAGCTCGCCCTACCCTGGTCAGGCACAGACAGGCTGTGGGTGGGCTCCCAGGCCAGCAACTCACTTCCCCCCCCAATTCCATGGAGCCCTAATCTGTTGGCCTTGCTGTTTTTAAGGTGCAAGACCCAGGTTTGTCATCCAAGGGAAAAAAAAAACTATGAGGGAGGTAATTGTGTTTATTTGATCATTGTTTTTTAAAACATTATCTGTTTCAAACTTCCCAGGAATTATGTGGTGGCCTCCTGTAAATCACAAATGCACAAAAAAACCCCTGGATATTTTTCCCAAGTGATTAAGGTGAAAGTTCTTACATTCATATTTCACGTCTGGAAAAAAATATCAACAAGAGTGATAAGTATAGCCAGCATGAGTGTAAAAGCACACCCTGTCATTTGTTTTCCATGTGCCATATGTTTTCTGAATCCTGCACCTCCCACATACAAATCTCATGCAATGATGTGGGGTGCACACATTACTCAGGATTATTTCGTTAAGCCCTGCCTGTATGGAGGGAATTCACTCAGAGAAAGTCAAGCCACTGTGCTTTGTTTTGCTTTTTTTTGCTTATTCTGGATTCATAGAGTAGAAAATTAAAGATCCCACTGTGCCAGGCGTCATGTCATTTGGTTTTAATTTAATTCATCCCTTCGATTCTCCCCGTTCCTCCTTTTCTTTGAGTATCATCAGTAGGTGGTCCAAGCATCAACCAGAAGATTTACTGGCAAGACTAAATGTATGAATGCTATGAACACATTGTTTTTCTGATATGATTTAATGACCTTTTTGGCATTCCCATGGCTGTTGAAATCTTCCATAATAACTCCCTTTGGCAGTCAGAGCTCCTGTTGATCAGGTGAAAGCTGATGCAAATGTCAAATGTCAATAAATTTGTAATCCATAAATGTAATATTTGATGCTGGGGCGAGACCATTAAGCAAAGTGCAGCAGGAGACCCCGAGGAGATGAGCTGCACCTCCCCGGGAGCAGAAAGCAGGCAGGAAAGCAATGCCACCTCCCAAACCTCTCCAGAGCCAAGCTCTTTTCCCTCTCCATGCTCCCTGAGCTTTCTGAGTCGCTGAGCTTTGCCAAAAACAGGGTTTTATGGCTGGGGTTTGGCAGGGCGAGCCGGGTGATGCAGGTCCTGTCCCCTGTTCTGCCTCTCCCTCACCGTGTGAGGTTGGGATTTTACGTCTCTGTTTCCAAAGGAGCTCCTCATAGCTCAGAGGTTTCCGAGGCCCCCGAGTTTGATCCTGGAAGTGATTAGTTATGCAAGATATTCCAGTAAATTAGCAAGACCACTTACATAACTTAGGTGTTGCAGGAATGAGTCATGACTCATTTATAGCTGTTAGATGCTTGGAAAGGACAAGCCTCGTGTGAAGCCCGGTTTTATACACAATAAAGACATGAGAGCAATCACATCATTTCCCAGGAGCCTTCCTTAAGGACCCTCCACTTTGACCTTTGGCTCTGAGCAGCTCCAGTTTGTTTGACATTGAAAAAAAGCAAATGTGTGAACACAGTGCCATGAACATTTGCACTTTGAACAAGCTGGGGCAGAACACAACTGAACTGGAAAAGGCTGCAACAGCTAATGTACTGGGAAAATAGAACAGAGGCATTTACTTAATAACTCAACTAATTCCTTTAGCTCACCTTGTAGAGATTTAACCTTTGAATGAGAGAGTCCCTAGTTCAAAATCCTGTGGCTCCTCTGTCCTAGTGTTAATTTTTAAATTATATATCATTGTTGAGAGGCCCTTGTGTTGAGCATTACAGGCTATTTTTCATGTCTAAAATGGGGAATTATAACTGAACATTAGCTACTGGCTATAAATCACACGGAACAAAGTGGCATCCGCATCTACCCAGTAACAAGAGTGGGAGAATTGCAACTCACTTAAATCGAGACACGAGCGAGGACACGAACGCGGTAGCAGAGATAATTGTGACTTGAGGAAAGGAACGGTCCCTCCAGCTGTGTCTCGCTCTGTCCTCTGCAGCTCCCCACAGGCACAGCAGCAGCTGGGGCAGCCCTGGGGGAATGCGGAGCTGGAAACTCTTGCAGAGCCCTCCCTGCAGGGCCAGCAGCACACCAGGGTGGTGCTGGGCCAGGGCTGGGCTGGGGAGCCTCCCCACAGCCTGTTCTTGTCCCTCTGGCTGTCCCACCAGCTTGCAGCCACCGCAGCTCCTCTCCTCGGGCTGGGTGTTTATTCCCAGTTGTTTTATTCCCAGCAGTTTTACTCCCAGCTGCGGCTGCAGCCCAGGGAAGGAGGAGGCAGCCCGAGGCTGTGAACAGGACCCTGATCCAGGCTGGGTAGGGGCTGACCAGCTCCTCCTCTGCTGCTCAGCTCACAGGGCTCACCCTGCTGCTCCTGTGCCTCTCTGAGCCGCCCACTGATAATCTGGTGTTATCTTAAAAGACAACAAAATAAACCGAGCATGGCCTCATTCTTGCACTTGTCTCTGCTGGCCCTTTTTTTCCTTCTTTTTTTTATTTTTTTCCCTAGTTCTTTCACCCTTCAGAAAGCTTCCAAGACCTCTTGTGTCCTCACTAGGATGAGCAAGATCCACCTGGTGCCCTGCGTCAGCAGAAATTATTTGGCGCCTTTCTGACGGATCCTCTTGCACTCAGCACCTGCACGGCGCCGTGCCCGCTGTGGGGTTTGCACCCTAAAGCGCCAGCAGATCCAAAACCAGCCAGCCACACACGTGCTGGGGGTCTCCAGGGTGTTTGCTCAGACATTCCACTTTTTGGGTCTGTTCGGCACCAGCCACAGGAGCAGCTTAACAGCTTCTTGAGCCCAGGGTCCAGGAATTAGGATCAGCTCTCCCTGCAATGCAGGTCTCCGTGCAAAAAGAGCACAGACCTCCACAAGGGGTTTTACTGAAATGGAAGCCTCGGGTTTCCTTCTCAGAGGACAATAAAAAGCAGTTTTTTCCCAGCCAGACCAGGGCAGCGTCCTGGCCAGGAGGCATTTGCTCAGGGGCTGCCAGCGGGACGGGGGTACCAGGAATCCTCCTGCTGGTTGAGATTGATGCGGGTCCTTTCCTGCTCCCTCGCTCAGTGTCCCACCCTGGCAAGTGTTTCCAGGATTGAAATCAATAATCAACGCTTCGTGCTGATGATTTAATCACAGCTTCCTAATGACCCTGGCATTGCCCAGTACTCCATGGGGGTCCAAGCACCACAGGATTCTGGTCCAGGAGTAATCTCTGAGTAACAGCAATTTATGAGTTGCTTTGCTGATTAGGGACAAACTTAAGAACGTTCTTAAAAGCTCTGCAGAGCAGGGGCCTGTGTGCTAAATGTTTATTAGGCTGCTCAGCAGTAATTCAGGCAGCTGAGAATTGTTGAGGACCCGGTCCATCTAATTGTGTGTCTAAATCATGGTTTGCCCGTGCTGCAGAGGTGCCAATGTTACATCCTGCACGGAGTGGCTCGGCTTATACGGTCAGAATCCTGCGGATGGTCAGTCTGTAGCATAAAATTGAAAATTACAACGTGCGCCATAAAGCTACTGCCTCAAATTTATTATATATTGCAGCACAACAAGCAAATTCATACTAGATGCAGTATATGCCCAGACATTAATGCGAGCAGAGGATGAAATATTCTCCTCCCAGCTCATTGCTACGTGTTCTCTCCAGAGCAGAGCCGAACTGCCCAGGATCACCAGAGCAGAGGCAGTCACCAGGAGGGTCTGGTGACACAGGAAGGACATCCCACCCCTCACGGCGTGAGACCCTGGGGCTCTGAACTTCAGTTCTGCTCCTGCAGAGCTGAGCTCCCAGCGAAATCTCTTCATTGTTCATCCTAAGGAACCCCAGATGCGGAGAGGCAGTGCTGAGAGGAGATGGGGACGGGCTCAGCCTCGCCCCAGTGTAAATCAGGAGCGACTCCAGCGCCGAGTTCTGCTGTTGTCACCAAGCCACCAGCTCGGAATCGGCCCCTTACCTGCAGAGGATGAGTGAAATATCTCACCCCCCTGTGGCCAGGGGCCTGCTGAGCTGCTCGCAGAGCTGCTGTCAGCATGCCCAGGGCAGGAGCATATTTTTTCCTTGCTGTTGTACATAAGGGCTCTGCTGCAGCCGACAACATGAAATGTGTTAGCTCGGTTTGTTCAAAATGGAGTGTGTTTGTTAAGTGTTGCCTCTTTGATGTTGTGCTGCCATCTCCATCTTTGTCAGCATTGCCCATCTTTTTCAATCTAATGAACTCAAACCATCAGTGCAACTTAAGTTCGGCTGTCTGTTCTTGCATAGTTAATATTAAAAATGTACTAACAGTGTGGCTGCGAAATCAAATTATGCACATAAATATGCTGGCATAGCAGAGGAGGCGGCAGAAGCTGAAGTTAGCAACATTGATGCCAGTTCACATTTGCAAATCAACCGTCAATCTGTCATTAAACATGTTATCAAATGATGATAAGTGTATGCTTCTTGCTTGCATTGGCGCGCTTATTCCCGATGTTGATGTGCATTAATGGGATAATGTGCATTAACATAGTCTTGCTTGGATGAACACAAAACATTTTTTATCCGTCTCAGTTTGTTTCCCCCTGTGGCCCCCAAGTAAGTGTTTTGTGTTATCAAATTGCCAAAAAATGGGAAAACACATTACTTTTAATTAGCAAAAAATTTTGAGTCCTTTTTTTTTTTANCTGGCTTCTTTAAGTAAAACGATTAATGTCAGAAACTCAGAGATGACAATTACGCGCTGGCTTAATGCGCTGGCCTTTCCTCCCAGCCCCTGCTTGTGGCACGAGTGATGGGCTGTGCTCAGCGACAGGAAAAGCAGGAGCAGGGAACATCCCGGGCACTGCCAGCCCACTGTGTGCCACCCTCGGGCACGGCAGGCGCGCCCCGAGCTGAGCAGTTTTGCAGACGAGGCAGCCAAGGCTGCACCGGGGGATCAAACATGAAAATTGTGGGTGCTCCAGGAGCATCCAAAGGAACTTCCCGAGTGTTGTCGCAGCTCCCTTTTCCCTCGGGGCTCCCTCAGGGTGCACAGTGCTGGGGAGCTGCCGGGAAGTTTCAAACAACCCTGGCTGGAAAGAATAAAGGCATTAAAAGAACTTGTTATCCCCTAATGCTGGACCTCCCCTGGGATAGAGGGAGCGGCTCCTCGGCTGCCCAGGGAAGGCTGCACTGCCCTGGGAACCACTCGAACAAAACGAAAAAAAAATTATATGTAAAAATAAATAGGATTTCTGTTTATTTCTTTTATTTAGCATTGAGCTGTTTCCCCAGGCTTTTGGGGAAGGATGAGGAGGAGCTCCAGCGGAGCAGGGAAGGCAGCTTGCACGCCCGCGGGATGTGAAGGTTTGCAAACTCCTGTTAAAAAGTCAATGGAACAAAGGTTCTCCCCAGTCCCTGGAGAACATTCAGCCTGTTAAACCTGCATATTTATGCAACAGGGGCAAAATTGTGATGATCTACGCGATTTTTTACCTTAGAACAGCAATGAAAAACAATATGAACAATATCTGGTCCTGTTCAAATTCTTCCAGGGGTTTTACTAGGACTTGACCAGTGGTGTTATCAACCCAGGCTCCACCGCTGCCTTAAAGGAAAATCAGTCACTTCAAGTGTTTTATTTTTAGTTTATCAGCTGGAAAATGAAACTTCTCCTGAAACTTTTATGAAAGATATCAGATTATCTATGTCTTTCTAAAATAGGAACTCTCACTCATATAATAGAAATGTAATAGAAAATTGCTCTGCGTCTCTGCTCAAGACTACATCTAACCTCCAAACATGGTTTGAGAGTTATCTTGAATTAAAAAAAAAAAAAAAAAGAAAAAAAAATAGTAACTGGTAGAATAGCAACATCTACAGACCGTGAACTTTTTGGTAAATGGGTCAAACTTTTGATCACTCCTTCTTTTTTCTCTGTCTAATAATGCCATTAACTTTAGGCATCCTATTCAGGTCTCTGATTTCTATTATCTGGATGATTTGGCGGAAAAATAAAAGGGAATAATTATTGATTTTTTTTTTTTTTCTATATAAACCGACTTGATTTTATAAAAGCCATCCGTAGCATTTCCTATTATTTTTAAACTGGGGATACAGGAGCACAAGTTTCATAATCATAAAACTCTAATAGCAGTAATTGTACTCCTGTTAACCCCAGCTCCAGCAAGCCCTCACAATTCCTACTCCGAAACCAAGGAGCCTGTCTTCTAATACAAAGAGCTTGAATTTTAAGTGTATTTTCTGTAACACGTCCATTACTGGCTGAATTTACCCAGCAACATTTCTCTCTTTTTTACATTTGTGTAGCTCTCCGTTGCTTCTACTCCATGAGCTACCTTGACATTAAGTTGTCAAACGTTTGTCCCACTGCTTAGGGAGGATTCCCCCCCAGCTGAGTGGACTGGTTTGTCAGGGCTCGGAGGGGCTGGCAGTGAGGTGGCACTAAAAAGGCTCCTGAGAGGGCCGTGCTGGGGGATCCCGCCAGGGGCTCCGTGCCGGGAGGGATTGCTGGTGTTGGGGAAACCAAAATGGGAATTGCGTCTCGGCGGCTGGTTCTCCACACTGACCCCGTCAATCCAGCTCCCCTTCAATCCGGTCCTTCAAAGTGCTTCCCCACCACCTCCCTGCTGCTCCGGGGCACTTCCCAGAACCCTGGAAAACTGGGAAACTGAGCGCCAGGGAGCTGAATGCCAGCCTTGCGGCGCTCCTGTGTGGGAGCAGGCTGGGTCTGAGCCTGCCTGGGAACTTCAGCCAGTCTCTGTTTGGAGCAGCTGTTCTGATCAGGTGCATTAATTTCCCCGCTTTTCGTTAAGCAGTTTGGAGCAGGGAGATGTTGTTCCTCTGCATATTTCAGATGTTGAATAAGGGATGAGCAGTCACAGAGTTGGGCTCTCCCCCCTCCCCGTTCTCCCAGTCCCGATTCTCCGTTCTCTGCCGCGTTCTATTATCCTGGGCCTGGCTTTGGAGTGGTTTCAGTTTTTGAAAACGGCAAGTAATTAGTCAATATGTTTTCACCATATGTATCAGGCTCAGTAAAGAGGCAACCAATGGCCTTTGTCATGGCACAGTGAGCGCTCGTTTTCTCGGCACTTCAAGTGACGCCGAGCGTGCGGCGAACGCCAGGGAATGTAATCGGGGGCTCTGAGGAAACGTTTGACATCACCACTCACAGTTCAGGGCAGGTCACAGCCTTGGGCTGGGGCCCCTCTGGAGGTCACCTCCGCTCGTGCTGCTCACACCGGAGCTGCCCCTGCCCTGCCTGGTGCCCGGGAGGAGCAGGGGGATGCAGAGGGGGACGAGCTGTTGTGACTCCGAGTGGTCCCATCTTCCATCTTCTTGGCAGTGATAATGTTGCAGCAAGGGAGAATTCCTGAAACCCTTTTCCTCCTTCCAGACTGGCTTTTTACATACCCCAAGCAAGTTATTGCATATTTTTCGTGATAGATTTTTTTTGCTGTAAGGCTTCCTCTCTTGCTGACTGTTAACAATATTTTAAAAGGTCAGAATCTGATCTTAGCACTGCTGATATGAAGTGACATTTGCCCAGATTTTGCCATCTCCTGGGCAAAAATATGTCCAGTGTTTTCCAGAAAGACATGGGATAGACAGCAGCTTTGCCTGGCTGTTTCCCCTCTTGGGAATACTGAATTTCAGTTATCTGGGGAACAGGTTTCTGCATTGCCCACTGGCTTCCTTCACATTTACAGATAAAACATCCGAACTCAGCCTCAGCTCAGTGAGTTACAGGTTTGTGGGTTTTTTAACATTTTGGGATATTTACAACAAATAATCTTCAGTAAGAACAATGACATTTTGCTTTAGTGCAGCCATGATTTAAATTTATGTGGCACTGCTATTGAAGTCAATAGGACTTTTTCCTGAGTACGCTTTGCAGGGTACAGTATCATTAAAATATGACAGTTAATAGTCTTGTTTATGTTATTACATTTAATGAATAAATATATCAGTCTGAACATCAGACTCAGCTTTGTTTATACTCTTTAATTGTAGTCTTATCTCCCCTAGAAGCACGTTATCTCTTTTAATTTTATAATTATCCACTTTATTCATGTGTGACACTCCAGAACTGCTGCTTATATCCTAAGAGACATCCAAATACAAACAGATGGAAGACAGGCAACCACCAGGAAATTCAGATCTGGATCTGAATCCAGCTCCATCTTTTTAGACCATTCCACAACTTCAGCTCCAAGGTCTTGGTTTGGGCTGTTGTACAAAAAAGCGAGAGGTGCAGAATGACTCTGATTTATCCAGCATTTATCCCCTCCAAACATGAACTTCCACAGGGATTTTACACCATCCTTCAGCACCTAAATGTTCTCTGTCTCTAAAGAGAAACCTGAGCTTTAAGGGCAAAGAGGGAGTGCTGCTCGCCGTGGCCCTTTCTGAAGGTTTTCAAAATGGAATTCGAGATCATCTCCTCACTCAGATGTTGCATCTGATTTCAGACCCGTTTGGGATCTTTTGCCATAACCGAGTTACAGTTAAAAAATCCAGGCTGAATAAAGGCCTGATACTTCCGCTGTAAAATTGTGTTTTAATTATTTGTGTATAGTGAGGAGAAGCTGAGGAAAACCCCGGGGTGTTGCAGGTGCACATGGGAACATTTTCCACAGGATTCTGTGTGTTCTCCCTTCAAACCTTCCCTCATCTGTGATGTAACTCGACAAATATTTGCTAAGTGATGCTGCTTCCAAAGGTGATGCCTTCCTTTGGATCCAGTGGCCAAAGCAGGAGCAGGCTGGGAAAGGGGAACACCCGGAGCCCAGAAATGCTGCTGGGATTCCAAAACAGCAGCTGGCAAGCAGAGACAAGTGCAGCCAGGTAACAATAAAAACCACCAAAAAAAAAGGTAGAGTTTCCCCAGCTACTGAAAGCATCTTTATATAGCATGTATTTCTTTCTTCCCAATCGGTTTATGTGTTCCTGGGCAATATTTTAACCTCTTAGATTTGGAAAACCTCCCTCACCTGTTCTGTGTTTGAACAGAACTTCCAGTCGGTGGCCTCCCAAAAGTCACCTCTAAGGCAATCGTGTAAGGAAGGGAAAATCTGCTTAGAAACTGACACAAAGTCAGTACTTCTCCCAGTTAGCACTCAAAGAGGAAAATATCATAATATTTAAACCAGTTTTGAAAACTTTCCATGAAAATAGGGGGAAAAAAAACCCCATAAAACACTAGTTGCATACAGAGAGAGGCCAAAGAGAGTTCAGTTACCATAGAGATTATTACTGGCAATTGGTACTCAGCAGCAGATTGGGATCTGTTACAATATTTTTATTAATATTTTCTCTTAATTGGTTATTTATATATTTTGGGCCCATCTCTGTGCTGGGCCCAGATTTTTCTCTTTACCTGTCACTCGCTGACACGAAGCAGCAGTGACTGTGCCAGAGGGGAGGCATTTCCTGGCTGTGGAAACCCTGCCAGGAGGGTCCCAGCACACAAACACCACTGGCACAGATCCCCGAGCTTGGCCTCGGCTGCCAGAGGAGGGAGAGGCACCAGGAGCAGCCTCGGGGTCCCCATCCCTGCGATTATTGCCCCCCGCCCGGGGTGGTGCTTGCAGGAGCAGCAGGGAGCCCTCAGCGCGCCCCTTTCAGTTTTCCCTGGTGGGTGTGCAAGCCTGCTCATCCAACATTGCTCCTTTAACATTTAACACAGCACGTTCAGCTGGATATTTAGGAAATATCCCGCTGCAGAGCCTTTCCCTCTTCTCCCTGCCTCCATCCTGTTGCCTGGGTGTGATGCAGCAGCTGATAACACCCAGGTTTTTTAGAGCCAGGGGAAGTCACTCAGGGACAAGAGCTAAAGGACTTTATAATCAGCCAGCTCCTACAAATTCCAGTCTTCTTTTATTTAAATTTTAATTTCGGTGTATACCCAATGTTGAATGCGTTTTAAAGTGCTGCTATGTTGTTGTTGATTTTGTTTGGTTTTTTTTTTCCTGCCATACCAATTGCCTTTAGGGAGGTATTTTTTCAGGATGCCTGAGACCAGCTGGGCTCTCATCCTTTTTCCCTCTCGCCCCCAGCCTGTTGCTCCCTGCTGCACCTTGGGCAGTGCAGGGGACAGGGAGCGACAGGGAGATGTGGGCACTCTGCCGCAGGGAGTGCTCTCAGCTGCGCAGGGTGAACCAAGTATATCTTAAAAAAAAAAATAAAAAAAGAGAGGGAGAAACATGTTCTTTTCATCTCTAATCTCCTTTAGTTATCATGATCTCAAGGGTTATTTGTAATGATAGTAGGCGCTGCATTTCAGATGGAAATGTGATTTTCCAAGCTGACGGTGTCACTTTAAGTAAACAAAGTTAATTCTGCTTCCTGCTATGCAAGGCCTAATCTCATTACCCAAACCACAAGTAGCATAACAGAAAATATTCCCATCTGTCAAAAGAACTTAAAATAAAAGTGGAAATCGTTGTTATGTTCCGTCCCTCCTCTTTCACCCAAATCTCTCACTGGACATTAATTATCACATCAGATCTATTTAAACCCGCTCAGATCCCCCCCAGCCCGGGTTTCCTTTTTTTGCTCGCTGCCGGTGGGATGCTGAGGGATTTGCTGCATTTGGGGGTTACAGCATCCCCAGGGCTGGCAGCGCCCCGAGCAGGGTGGGTGCCCCTGCTGCCCTGGCCCTGCCAAGGTGCGGCTCCAGCCCGGCCACCCGGGGTGTGCCTGGCTGTGATCCACACGGGAAAGGGGAATCAGGCTCCAGCAGGAGCTGTGCCAGCNCTGATTTCAGACCCGTTTGGGATCTTTTGCCATAACCGAGTTACAGTTAAAAAATCCAGGCTGAATAAAGGCCTGATACTTCCGCTGTAAAATTGTGTTTTAATTATTTGTGTATAGTGAGGAGAAGCTGAGGAAAACCCCGGGGTGTTGCAGGTGCACATGGGAACATTTTCCACAGGATTCTGTGTGTTCTCCCTTCAAACCTTCCCTCATCTGTGATGTAACTCGACAAATATTTGCTAAGTGATGCTGCTTCCAAAGGTGATGCCTTCCTTTGGATCCAGTGGCCAAAGCAGGAGCAGGCTGGGAAAGGGGAACACCCGGAGCCCAGAAATGCTGCTGGGATTCCAAAACAGCAGCTGGCAAGCAGAGACAAGTGCAGCCAGGTAACAATAAAAACCACCAAAAAAAAAGGTAGAGTTTCCCCAGCTACTGAAAGCATCTTTATATAGCATGTATTTCTTTCTTCCCAATCGGTTTATGTGTTCCTGGGCAATATTTTAACCTCTTAGATTTGGAAAACCTCCCTCACCTGTTCTGTGTTTGAACAGAACTTCCAGTCGGTGGCCTCCCAAAAGTCACCTCTAAGGCAATCGTGTAAGGAAGGGAAAATCTGCTTAGAAACTGACACAAAGTCAGTACTTCTCCCAGTTAGCACTCAAAGAGGAAAATATCATAATATTTAAACCAGTTTTGAAAACTTTCCATGAAAAATAGGGGGAAAAAAAACCCCATAAAACACTAGTTGCATACAGAGAGAGGCCAAAGAGAGTTCAGTTACCATAGAGATTATTACTGGCAATTGGTACTCAGCAGCAGATTGGGATCTGTTACAATATTTTTATTAATATTTTCTCTTAATTGGTTATTTATATATTTTGGGCCCATCTCTGTGCTGGGCCCAGATTTTTCTCTTTACCTGTCACTCGCTGACACGAAGCAGCAGTGACTGTGCCAGAGGGGAGGCATTTCCTGGCTGTGGAAACCCTGCCAGGAGGGTCCCAGCACACAAACACCACGGGCATAGCTCCCCGAGCTTGGCCTCGGCTGCCAGAGGAGGGAGAGGCACCAGGAGCAGCCTCGGGGTCCCCATCCCTGCGATTATTGCCCCCCGCCCGGGGTGGTGCTTGCAGGAGCAGCAGGGAGCCCTCAGCGCGCCCCTTTCAGTTTTCCCTGGTGGGTGTGCAAGCCTGCTCATCCAACATTGCTCCTTTAACATTTAACACAGCACGTTCAGCTGGATATTTAGGAAATATCCCGCTGCAGAGCCTTTCCCTCTTCTCCCTGCCTCCATCCTGTTGCCTGGGTGTGATGCAGCAGCTGATAACACCCAGGTTTTTTAGAGCCAGGGGAAGTCACTCAGGGACAAGAGCTAAAGGACTTTATAATCAGCCAGCTCCTACAAATTCCAGTCTTCTTTTATTTAAATTTTAATTTCGGTGTATACCCAATGTTGAATGCGTTTTAAAGTGCTGCTATGTTGTTGTTGATTTTGTTTGGTTTTTTTTTTCCTGCCATACCAATTGCCTTTAGGGAGGTATTTTTTCAGGATGCCTGAGACCAGCTGGGCTCTCATCCTTTTTCCCTCTCGCCCCCAGCCTGTTGCTCCCTGCTGCACCTTGGGCAGTGCAGGGGACAGGGAGCGACAGGGAGATGTGGGCACTCTGCCGCAGGGAGTGCTCTCAGCTGCGCAGGGTGAACCAAGTATATCTTAAAAAAAAAAATAAAAAAAGAGAGGGAGAAACATGTTCTTTTCATCTCTAATCTCCTTTAGTTATCATGATCTCAAGGGTTATTTGTAATGATAGTAGGCGCTGCATTTCAGATGGAAATGTGATTTTCCAAGCTGACGGTGTCACTTTAAGTAAACAAAGTTAATTCTGCTTCCTGCTATGCAAGGCCTAATCTCATTACCCAAACCACAAGTAGCATAACAGAAAATATTCCCATCTGTCAAAAGAACTTAAAATAAAAGTGGAAATCGTTGTTATGTTCCGTCCCTCCTCTTTCACCCAAATCTCTCACTGGACATTAATTATCACATCAGATCTATTTAAACCCGCTCAGATCCCCCCCAGCCCGGGTTTCCTTTTTTTGCTCGCTGCCGGTGGGATGCTGAGGGATTTGCTGCATTTGGGGGTTACAGCATCCCCAGGGCTGGCAGCGCCCCGAGCAGGGTGGGTGCCCCTGCTGCCCTGGCCCTGCCAAGGTGCGGCTCCAGCCCGGCCACCCGGGGTGTGCCTGGCTGTGATCCACACGGGAAAGGGGAATCAGGCTCCAGCAGGAGCTGTGCCAGCCTGGCAGCAGACCCTGCCATAGGAATTGCTCACTCGGAGCTGAACACAATCCCGACACTCTGACCAGTAATCCTTCCAAACCCGTCATAAGGAGATCATTCACGAAACTCCCCAACAACAGTGTTTTTCAGCTCCTCTTCTTTCGAAATGACCTTTATTTGATGATAACGTCTGCCTTGCTGAGCCTTAATTGCTTAATTAGAGAAGCAGCTTCTCTATTAGGCAAACAGGTTTTCGAGGAGTGTACTTTTTCTTGCAGGGCGGATGTTTTCTTTCGTTTTAAGCTCATGAGCAGTATTTTAATAAGTTTAAAAAGACCATTTCAAGTGGCTGGAGGGTGTTAGTTTATTTATGCATTGGCCATTTGAAAGCTCTGTTTTCCACTCTCTTCCTGAGGGGTATTTACAGAAGGAATCTCTCCCATTAGGAATTTTGCTGCTTTTCCCTGCCGTGCTCACATAGTCCTTTACAAAAACAAAAACAAAACGCTGTGTGGTTTTTAAAGGTCCCGGGTATGATAGGAATTTATTTATTTATTATTTAAACATTATTTAAATATTATTTGTTTATTTATCCTGGGCTGAGCCAAAAATCCTGCGCCTGCTTCCCTCTTGGAGAAGAGAGCTGGTGCCCTCTCTGGGAGCCCTGGTGAGCCTCAATGAGCTCTGACTCTCGCCCTTTCTGTTTGAAATGGGATTTTGGGGCAGCTTCAGCCTCTTTTTGTTGTGGTTTCATAGCTGGAGCCAATCAGTGAGTTGGTGCAGCGTGTCTCCTGCCCATGTGCCTGTCGATAGTTTTGAGGAAGGCGATGGTTTGTGAAAAGCCACGAGGGTTTTGCCCCAGGTTGGAATTTTGGGGATGGTGTTGTTGCGCTGATGCGCCGCGCTGGAAGCAGAAGCTCCCAGAGGTGATTTGGTGCTGACTGAAGTTACACCAAACCAGCGTTGCTCAGGTGAGCTTTGGGGCTGCTCCGTGCTCCGCCAGCAGGAGAAGGAACACTGGGGATGCCCCAGACCCTGAGGAGCAGCCCCAGACTTTTCTCCCCAGAAACAAATCCCCTCACTGTGCCCTTTCTAAAATCTTGCCTAGCTGAAAGCAGAGAATCTCACCCTAAAAGCCAAAATGGAAGTGATAAATGACTGTGATGGGGGGAAAAAAAATGGGCCAGAAGCGGTTCATTTTGAGAACTTTGGAAGTATTTAAGAACTTGGTTTCACTTATATTTCAACCTCAGCATTCTTCAGGCCGTTCTACCCGAGTTATTCATCTTGTTGCTAATGAGAACTCTGAGCGTGGCAGGAGTTAAGTGTAAAAGGTGCTTTTTGGGTAGTTCTGCGCGGTGTTTTGGGCAGCTTTGCTCTGCTGATGCTCCAAGGCAGCCAAAATCCGGGCGGCTGCGTTGGCAGGGGCTGAGCCCTGCGTGTCCCATCTGCTGGAGGGCAGGGTTTGTGAGCTTGGCTCTGCCCTCCCCGACTTTGCAGGGCTTTCTTTGGAGAAGGGCTGGCTGCCATCCCACTGGGTCACATCTCCCGCTGGCTGGGAGTGCTCCAGGGAACGCCAGCGCGCAGCCCCCGGCCTGCTGAGCTGCGAAATTCCCCTGGTTTCATACCTGGCTGTTTGCAGCACTGGGGTTTTTCAGAAGTTGTGGCGCCTAAGAATAAGGAAAGAAGAGAAAGGACGTTTTGGGGTGAGGCGGGAGGTTTGTGTGTGGCCAGAAAAAAAAAAGTTCTTGCAAACAGCAAAAATTGATGTTTCCCTAACAAAGGCCAGAAACACTTAGAAATGATCTATGCCTAATGTATTTGTTGTGCCCTAAGGTCACAGAGATATTTTTTTTTCCTCCCAAGGAAAAAAAGAAAAAAATGGGTAAGACTTGCAGTTTTGAAAACATGTATTTGGCTTTAGGGCATTTTCAAAGGCTTTTTTATTGTGTCTACAACCACCGGATCACTTCTGCTTCTCAATTCCCAGATATTTTTCATGATGTCTATTTTAATAAGTTTTGGGTCAAGCCATTGTTCTCTATTAATAGTTTGCTGCAAATGACATTGCTTGGATCAGAGCTGGAGCCCCTCAGAAGTAACACCCTGGGATTTTAGAGGTTCAATCAAAGGCATGGGCAGAGTGAAGTCTTCTCCTGAGGTTCAGAGTTTCTCTTTTCCCCCTAATTCCACTCAAAATCACGCGGCTGCGCCATCCCAGCTCCTGGTGAGGAAGGCTCAGGAGTGAGATAAAAGAGCTGCAACGCGGAGCTAAAGGAGCCAAAATCTCTGGATTCGGTTTCTGCCCACGCTGTTGAGGCAAATAAATAAAAATGAGAGAGAAGTGCATCTGCAAACACACAGAGAGGCACATGCCACGTGTGGGAGGGAGCAGGAACGGGGGCTGCATTGCCAGAAGGGAGCATTGTCTGCAACAGGTCTCCAGAAAATCTTTTTTCTTTTTTTTTTTATTGTAGCTATAGAAAAGCAGGGCCCTGCATGTTGTTCAACACGTAGCCAGGATCTATCAGGTTTCTTGAAAATGTTCATTTCCTTAAAATTAAGCAGAGTCTGGTTTCCTTTGTCAAATCCTTACCTTCTTTTTGTAATTTATAGCTCAAAAACAACTTTTTTTTTTTTTTTTTAATGGAAGAGGAGCCTCTGCAGGGAGCTGTGTCTGACCCTGGCCTGAGCAATGCTTCGCTAAGGCAGTGTGGCTTCATTCTTCCTTTCCTCCCTTCCTTTTTGTTTTTAGACCCTGAAACAGATGTAAAAGTTCCTACTCAATTCAGGCAACCTTTGTCATAAATTAATTTCTGAGAAAAGTCTGCGTTACAAAGAAACTTGGTCTGTGCAGCATGTGAGCATTGCTGGGTTATGTCCTTATGGTCAGCAACCATTTGGGTGTTTAAGCTAGAGGGGAAACGTTTTTCCGTGTCACAAGGAATGTTTCTGAAGCCTGGTAAGGCAAAATAACACTGGTGACAAAATGTGTTTGATTGGCTCTGTGATCTGCCAAAATTCCCAATTAACGGGGAGAGAGAGGCCCAAGAAGTGGAGCTGAAAATCAACCAGAATTATTTCTTCTTTTGCTGCTGTTCTCTGGAGCTTCGGCACAGAAATTGATTCCTTGGGACAAGAACAGAGATTAGGTCAAAAGAGCTTTTCACTCTGCAGACCCTATTCCCTCCCTCCTCTCAGGCCTGAAGTTTTCTGTGATAAATTATTCCAATGGTTTGCACTGCAGTGGCAACCAAAGGCAGCAGGAACATCCATTCTGCTGAGTACTTTACATACACACATTAAGAAATAATCTCTGCACAAGATGTCCGTGCAATTTGATTTCTCTCTGCTGTTTCTTTTTTTCTTTTTTTCCCGAGGACTATCTGGTTTATGGTTGCAGTTCTGAAAACTGTTACCTCGTTGAGCAGTTTCGACTAAGCTTGACTCAAAGACAGCCTCTTTTTTTTATAACTCAATCTTCCAAAGTCTGCTATAAATGCAAATAGTGAGGAGCTGCCCCAATGTTAAGATGCTGATATTCACATAGTATGGAAAGTGTCAGTGTAATATGTGTGAAATAACTTTAGCACAGACCATTTTGGAAGCTCTCTGCAGAAAAGAAAGTTTTCCTGCCTATAAATGCATAAACTCCATGAGAAATGGAGACACTTAAAAGAAAAAAAAAAAAAAAGAACAAAACTAATTACAGGAGCAGTTTTGTTCCTTCCTTGGCTGCACAAAGGAACCCGAGCGGAGTTTGTCTGGCTCTGCCTCCTGCAAACCAAAACCGGGGCAGGTTTTCCTGGGCTCTGCTGCTGCCCCTTTGGGCAAATCCTCAGTTTGGTTTCAAGCTCTGGTTGAAGCCTTGCTGAGGGCAAGGACCCGGTGCTTTCCTCGTGTCCTTGCCCCATGGAGGAGCTTCTGTGACCTCAGCCGGTTCCCCCCGGCTCGGAGTGAGTCGGGCTGGGACACGCGGCGCCGTATCGAACGATCTCGGAGGTCTCTCAAGAAAACAAACGCGCCTTTTGAAGCCGCTCGGCTGTTCCCAGAGCAAAGCGAGAACTTCAGAATATACTTTGACTACTGGGCCAAAAGGAATCCTTTCTTCATTCTTTTCCCTGCCCTCCCACCCTGTTTGCCTTTCTCTTTTCCCTACTTGACTTTGCTGGTAATTTTTTTTTTTTTCCAAAGGAACCCTTGAAGTCAGTAAAACCCATTGTCAGCACAATAATTCTGGTTAGGGTTGTATTATTTTTGTTTTTTATAGTGCTTCTATGTTGGTACTACCCTCAGCACAGGTTCAGCTGTACTAAACTAAAGTGATTTTGCTGATAGAGCTTATTTCATTCAGGGAATTAGTGAAAACTTCACTGCTAAAACCACTCTTTTGGCAGAACAAGCTGCATCTGTATTAGTGGGATTTGGTGGTGTAGCAGCAAAATGTGGGGCTGGCCAACAACTTAACCCTCAAAAGTGAAACCCTCCTGCTGAAATGTGCTTGCTTTGAACTTCTGTGGCCTCCATATGCTGAAGAAAGGCTGCTTGTAGCATTCGAAATTCACAGGACTAAAACAAGCCTTAGAGTGATTAAATTCAACTCCCTAAACACAACTTAGGCAGCTCCCCGGCTTGATTTATGGGACTTCACCTCATCTGGTAAAAAAGTCGAGTTGTGCTAAATGGAGCTGTGGCTCTGACCCTCTTCCCCTCCCTTTGATGGGAATATCATCATGAAGATTTTATTCTAATATGCCTCGACTTCCCCACATGTGAAACAGATCTCCTGTGAAGTCTCAGTGCTGGAGAGGCTCAGGAGCTTGGCTCCAGGGCTTTTACACATTTTGGTACCTCAGGGGGTGGCACGCCAGTCTGAGGCCGTGCTGGCCACTTTGGGCTCATGAAACTGCAGCACCTCTCACTGGTTTTGCTGGAGAAATTCCAGCCAGCAAAGCCAGGCAATGTTGTTTATCTCCTGCTGTCATCATAACTATTTCCTGAGAGCTGGAGAGATGTACTCCTTCCTCTCCCTGCTTGCTGTAGCCCAAAGGATCAAAGATAAGGATTATAATGGTTATGTTCAAGCAGAGGAGTTGTTGATTGGGATTTATCCTTTTAAATATGTGTAAGTCATACAAAGCTTTGCAGTCAGAAATATTGACTTCATTGATCCATGCCAAGAGCAGAAGAAACCCATGTGGGCTGAAGTGGAAAGGCTGTGCAAGATGCTTATAATAAAGATGTTATCTGGTAAATAAGATATTGCTTTATTCCTGACCAAGGAAAATTAGAAATCCAGACTGGAAGTACACCGGTCAGGTCATGCCAAGCTAACTGCGGCAGCATTAACCTTCCGTGATCAATATTCAATATTAGGGCCCTGCATTCCTGTTTCTGGTCAAGTGAGACGGTCACACAGCTCCTGGTGCTGCATTGTTTATGGGGTTTAAAAGCAGAGCATTTGAATGAATCAGCTTCAGGAACATAATGGACTATAAATGCAGAGAACATCGGCTTCGTCACTCAGGATGAAGGGGATGTGGTGTAGGTCAAGATATTGCCTCTGGAAAGAGCTGAAATCCCTTGTCGGGCTAGCTGGGATGGCAGGGCTGACAGGGGAGGCAAGTGGGGTGAGAGGTGTCCAGCACCCCTGGGGAGGGGCTGCCAGAGCAGGGCCACCCCTCAGGGTCCGAGGGATCAGTTCGTGTGAACAAACAAACAAACAAATAAACAACCACACACCCGAGAAATCCCCCAGGAGCAGGGCGGGCACTGCTGTGCCTGCAGCCCTGCAGCTCCTGAGGAGCTGGGATTTTGGAGGGGACGGGTTTGGGTCCGGCCTTTCACCCCATCTGGAGCAGTCTCAGCCTGTCAGGCAGCAGCTGCCAGCAGGGGAAGGAGGGAATGTCTCCGGAATTCCTCCTGGTGGTGTGGAGACAGGGGGAATATCCCCAAAATTCCTCCTGGTGGTGTGGAGACAGGGGGAAAATCTCCAGAATTCCTCCTGGTGCCAGCAGGGGAAGGAGGGAATGTCTCCGGAATTCCTCCTGGTGGTGTGGAGACAGGGGGAATATCCCCAAAATTCCTCCTGGTGGTGTGGAGACAGGGGGAAAATCTCCAGAATTCCTCCTGGTGCCAGCAGGGGAAGGAGGGAATGTCTCCGGAATTCCTCCTGGTGGTGTGGAGACAGGGGGAATATCCCCAAAATTCCTCCTGGTGGTGTGGAGACAGGNAGTGTGGAGACTCGGGAAGAGGTCGGTGCGGCCACTCCGGCAGTGAGGGAGAGGAGCTGGGTTGGAGAAGCCCCCGTCTGTGCCCGGCGTTCCTCTCCTCCGGCCCCCAGGGCTGTGCCCTGCTCACCCCCAGTGCCACCCCCGAACCCTGTTAGCGAAGCCCCCCTGGGCCGAGCACGGGGGGAGCCTCACCCCACGGCAAGAGCTGCTCGGCAGAATCCTCCGGGGGACAATTGAGCACTATCAAACACAACTGCAGTCATACTTTCCTGTCTGCTGCAGATATTGAGCCCTCATTGCGGTAATTGTCACGGTGACAGAGCTGGGAACACTCGCTGTAATTAGGACAGTTGTTTTGTCATGTGTAACGATCTGAAGAGAAGCAAGGGAAGAGGCGAACGAGCACTAATCTGCTCCGGTGTAGCGGAGGGGAACCGCGCACACACCAAATACAGCTAATATATTGGAAATTCAGATGAGCAGGCATCTTGAGGAAGCGAGGAAATAAATGGTAAAACAATACATCTATTCAGGGGAATTTATGCTCTCCTGGGTGTCTGTATCTGGAATAGCAAGTGCAGATGTTTTGCTGTAGAGGGTTTTTTTCTTTTTGAAGGTGATCCCGGTGATATCTCACAAAAATCCTCGGCCAAACCCATTTGCGTGTACATAGGCATAAAAATATGGGCTGATATATGTTGATATACATATTTTTAAGCAAATTTCCATAGGTGAAATGTCTTACTCCAGTTGCTGCTCCAGCAGCTGGAGAACATTCAGTACATGCTTAACAGAACTGAGCAAATGTGTGGAACATGTATCACTCAAGCTATTTTAATTTCTCATAAATAATCACTCCAGCCTCTTTATTTCTCTCTCCTCTTTATTTCTCTCTCCTCTTTATTTCTCTCTCCTCTTTTTTTCTCTTCCCTCTTTTTTTTTCTCTCCTTTTCCTTTCTCTCTCCTCTTTATTTCTCTCTCCTTTTCCTTTCTCTCTCCTCTCTCTCACTCTTTCTTTCTCTTTCTCTCCTCCCTTTTTCTCTCCTCTCTCTTTCTCTCTCTCTCTCTATTTTTCCTTTTCACACTCTCTTTTCATATTGCACTCCAAATTTCCTTTTACTCTTATTCAGAGTCTGGAGTGGCCGTTCTGGTTGGGTTTTTGCTGATGACAAACATTTCTGTGGATCAAAAACTCTCGGGAAATGGCCCCAGTTTGGGAGTTTTAAGACCCAGAGCTGCTGGGGATCTATTGCTGTGTGAGGGACTGCAGACTCTTCAGGCAGGAATTGCACAGCAGTAGAAATTCTCCTGATTGAAAATTTCCCATGTAAAGCATTTCTCAATGAGAAACTGGATTTTCAACTCTTTCTTTCTCTGGTTTCCACCAAAATTTTGACATTTTATTTCACAGCTGGAAGGATCTTGAGGCAAATAGCACATGCCATTTAGTGTCCTTTTTAGTGTTAAAGTAAATTTAGTATTCAAATTTTCAGTTACTTTTTTAGCCTTACAGTTTTCAGTGAAATCTTTCCTTCACTACCGAGGCAAATCAGAGATTTCCCATCTACTTCAGCAGCACCAAGATTTCACTTTTGATATTTTACTACAGGAAGTCATTCTCGTAAGGACCTTAAACGTCCCTTAGAGCTTATCAACCTCTAACCTGTATTTTAAAAAAGGTTCCAGGGAACAACAGACCACTTAGTCTGACCCTGATTCCAAGTAAAACATCATGATTAACCCCAAACCTTATTAACAAAGAATTAGAGGGTAAAATACAATTAATGACAGCCAGCAGGGAGGAATATAAATCTTGTCATATAAACATTCTGTCTTCTTGACAGGGCTGCGTTTCTCCTTCAGAAAGGGAACTGGGACAGTGCAGTGTACCTGGATTTCTCCGGGGCATTTCACTGAGCCCAGCTGCTGTCTGGCCTCGTTAGGTGTTTAAACATTGGTGGGTGTTTGAAATCCTGACTCATCAGTGGGTCTCCGGGTGTGTTGTTCAGATCAATCCAGTATTTGTGCCACTGATCCCAGCAAAGGTGTGAAAGAGAGGTGGGGAGGGCCTCAAGGCGACCTGGGGGAGGTGGAGCACTGAAAAACCAGGACAAGAGGTAGGAGCAGTAGGAATTTTCAGGTTAAGGGGCTCCAGCCTGACAGAGTTCATTTAAAATGAAGCAAATCCTGCGGGAACAGAGCCTGTGGTTTTTAGCTGTGGTTCCAAATGCTCCAAGGCACAGGTAGAGAGAGAGGTGGGCAGGCACCTCCACTGACTTCAGAGCGCAGCGATTCTCTGAAAAGCAAATTAATCATCAGTTACCAATCAAACAAATAATTCCAGCAAACCAGGAGCAGATTCCCTTCTTACAGGAAGCTTTGATGAGGTCCCAGTGTGAAATGTCCACGTTCCAGAAGAACGTGAGAATATTCTAAAGGAAAGTTAGAGGAGGCCACAGAAACGATCTGGGGGTTGGAAATCCACCTTCTGCCATGGAGCTGAAGGAACCTGACCTGTCCCGCTCCTCAGGAGCCCTGGGTGATGCTTTGGTGGCTGTGTGAGGGCACCCTCAGCTCCTCCGTCTCGCTGAGGATTGATGCTGGCCAAATTTACCAGGAAAATAATAATATTCTATGAAAATGAGACGCAGTTCCAGGTTGTGAAGGTGATGGAAGCTCACAACAGTTCCTCAAGTGCACTCCCGAGTGCTTTCTGTTCTTCAGAGCAGGATTAACTCTCCTTTGGAAGCAGATATATAAAATTGAGCTGGATTAGAGGGAAATTTTATTGCAAAGACACTTTGTACCTGGTATACGCTGTGTGCTTCACATGTGTGCATGTCAGAAGGGGCATTTGAAAATGGTTTTAATTTATGTGGCTATTTTTTACCAAAAAAAAAAAAAATTCCAATGAAAACTTTTTATTACTTACAGACTTTTTTTTTTTTCCCTCTCGACGCCAGACTTCTGAGATTTGAATGTTTGGGGCCTTTGGATGAAAAGTAAAAAACTTCTTTAACAGGGAATCTTTCTACTGAAAGATTACCTCAGTGATTACTACTGAATCTTTCTACTGAAAGATTACCTTAGCTTAAAATTACCTCAGTTAAAAATCTAATTTCCACTGGAAAGGTGGAAAAAAATGTTTCCAAAGGAGGGAGCAGCCCCAAACCCTGCCCTGGCACAGCAGCTCCCAGCTGCCGTGGCAAAGGGGCCTGCTGGCACATTTTAAGAATCATTTTGGTGAAGCCACTTGGGTACAAGTGGTCAGTGTCCCCCCTGGCTCTGTTTGCCCCCTGAATCCAATGCCACCCGTGGCATGGTGCTGCGCTTTGGGACACCTTTGCCCTGGTGTGTCGCCCGGATTTTTTCAGCCTTCTCTTCTGTTTCACAGTTTCATGTTTTGGGTTCTTTCTCACGCTCTGGCCTGTAAACACTGGCCAATGTTATTGTAGTTTCAAGGAAAGTTTTCATTCCTGTTCTTAGAGCTATGGACAGCTGATGGACAGTTGTCTTGACCAATGGGATGGGGAGAGGTGCCAACCTTCTCCCCCAATCCCTGGCCTTTGTAGAAATATTATATAATTTAGATTCTTTAAAATAAACCTAGTTCTTAGTTCATGCCTTCTAATCAAAGTGTGAGTGTATGTTTGTGTGTGTGACGAACTGCGTCAGTGGTGCCCGTGCCATCCTACAGACCTGATGGCTTCTCCACATGCTTCTGTGTCAGCTTGCCCTGGAGGGAAGTCCCCAAGTTTTCCTGATCTGGCGTGGCTACAGCATTTGCAGTGAGCTGCGGCAGCTCTGGTCCTTGCCCAAAATCTCCCCCTGCCACCATCCCCTCCCAGGCTGTTCCCGCTGCCCCCTCGCTGTGCTTTGTCCCTGCACTGAGTTACGGGATCTTTGGAACAGGAACCAGCTCCAGGTCCCTGCAGCTGCGATTCCTGGGGCGTTTTGGTGCTGAGCACAGCAGCAGCTGCAGGCGCACCCCATGCAGGGGCTCCAGCAATCACCATCCCAGCTCGTTTTGGGAAGCAGAGGACTTCCCTCAAACTCTGATTAACCAATTCTGTTCGCCCTGATTTGAATTCTTCCGTCATCTCCCTCACCACGGGGCAGAGCAGTTTGCTGAATTTAAAGAGGACTGCCACGGTTGTGTAAATGAATGAGATGTTTTCTTAAAATAACTATTTATAGATGTAAATCTCTGCCTGCATGTTGGAAACTCCTCCCAGCTCTGCCTCTAACCTGTGCAGTGGCACCTCTCTCCTTCACGCCCATCACATGCAGCCAGATTGGAAAATCCCGGGGGCAGAGGCCATGTCTCCCTTCCTTTTCTCCAGCCCATGGGGTGGCTGCAGGGCTGAGGACAAGAGAATGTTTTTCTGCCAGGGACACAACAAATTCAAGAGGTTTCTCTCTAATAAAACCACATTTGAGGCACTCTGTTTAATTCGAGGCAGCCCGGTTGGTGGTTATCTGAAATTAGGGTAGAACATCAGGTATTTTCATTCTGTTTAAAAGTACATTTTCAGTCCAAACAAATATTATCATGTAATAATGTTCCTGGAAATTTCTGGTGCTCAGTTGCTCTTTGGCATTAGGGGTTCAGTGTCGTTTTGGAGGACAAGACCTCCAGCTGTTGACATCCTCATGAAATAAAAACCCATAATGTGAAACAAAACATTGAACTCAGGACATTTCCTCTACACTTTTAAATGACCAAAACAAGTTTTCATTGATTGTTTTTTCAGATTTTGAAAAATATAAAGGAAAAACATCTAATGACAATTAAATATTCCAGGTTAATTCCTAAATTACCTGGAAGAGACATGAACATTTGTAAATGGTCAGTGGTAAATAGTGTAGAAGGATTTGTACCTTTCCATACCTTTCACTCCTCTCTTTTCAGTATAAAAAGTATTTTCCATTTTACCTGGTCTTTAAACTGATTCTCCTAGCTTGGGAATGGAGTAAATTAAAGTGTACAATGCAAATGTTGTGGCAAAGTTTGCTGCTGCCTGGTTAAAGCCTGCAAGTGAGGCCCCTGTGGATGTATTTATATTTAATATTTTGCCTTCCATGGAAATCATTAGATGGAAAAAATGGCCCAACTCCTCCTTCCAAAAATAATCCACAAACATCCATCCTTCACCAGGACAGGTGGCAGCTTTGGTTCAATTCTATATTTTCAACAGCAAGGAACTCTGATTCCAATGTGCATTAAAGGTGGAAAGTCAATTTTTGAGGGTTCGTGGTTAAAACTTATTTTAGCTTTTTATTTTTCCTCCCATCGTGATGGAAAGTAGTAATAAATGAGCTTGATTCACCATTCAATTATGTTAATTTATAGCCCTCTAACCCCAGCAGTCGTGCTGACATACAAATGATGAAGCAGAGCATATGATCAGATCCCTGGTACTACAAAAGAAGTGTTAAGACAAGGGTGAGCAAAGATTTTGGAGCCCAGGAGTGTCCAGATGGGAAATGCAGTTTGCCCGCAGACCCCAGAAATTGTTCTGTCAAGGTACTTAATAATGATGTTTCCTGGATTTAACACCAAATTCTCATTCCGAAGAAAAGTTTTTAGGGGTTTAAAAAACCAACCGAGAAAAAAAAAATCCCACTGTAAGGTAAAGCTACACATTTAATTTTGAGACAAACAGGACAATTAGAAATCCAGGTGGAGACTGTTTCTTTTTCATTTTCAAGAACTTACTTTTTTTTATTTTTGGGCCAGATGATAATGCTAATAATTTGGACACTGAATGGAATGTCCATAGCTATTCTTAGATCCCGTTCATCCCAGAACTCCTCCTCCTGTCCTGAGTACAGCTGTGCCCTGAGCAGAGGAGGGCTGTGATTATTAAATGTGGAGGCAGGAACACAAAGGCCGGGGAGAGATGCTGTTACCAGGTGCCTGCATTAGGGCAGAGCCCATTTCCTCTGCTCTTTGAATTTTCTTGGGGTTCTTGATGAAGCTGAGAGCGGATTTGTGGCAGGGTGGGATGTGCTGGGATTGAGGGAGAGCAGCCAAAAAAATCCCTCTTGGTCTGGGAGCTGTGCAAGCAGAGGCACCTCCGCTCAGCCCTGTCCTGGGCCACTGGTGTGGCACAGATTCTGCACCTGGAGGTGCTGGAATCTCACAGGAAAACTCCAGGAAAACTCTTCTCAGGAGAAAGAGTTGATTTCAGGGGGCTGAGGGAGGCTGGGCTGTCCCACACGTGTCCCCTGTGCTGCCCTGGAGACACCAAAGCCCTTCCAGGTCATGCTCAGCCCCGTGGCTCTGAGCTGCTGAGCAGAGCCACCAGCACCTCAAAGCCCGTTTGCTCAGGGACCTGAGTTGCACTTTCCAAAGATAAAAATCTCTTTTTTCCAGCTCCAGTGAAAACAGAGATGTCGGAGAGCTGCAAGGGCAGCCAAGTGTGCTGAAGCAGACTCTGGCTCCCACTCCCTCGCTGGCATTTTCTGATTCTGCTGGAACCTGGTGTATTAAAATGAGTCCTGGAGGCATTGGAAGCTCCAGTGTGTATCTCTGGGGAGGAGATTTGGCAAATTCCAGTTCTCAGGGAGGGTTTACAAAAGCTACAACAAACCAAAGAAACGCTCATTAAAAACATGCTGATTTTTTTTATTTTTTTTTCTTGGTCCCACTAACCCTTTTCTCAATCCCCTGGTGTTTCAAACGCCAGCACAGAGCTGGGGTTTGTAGCCAGGGAGAAAAACAAATGGAGAGACATGGAGATGTTCGTGGCCAGTGTGAGGTTGTTTTATGAGAGCTCAGGTGGGCGCCCAGGTGCCTGTTCCACACGGGTACCAATAAATTGGAGGGTTTGCATGTCCCTGTACCACGTGTGCCAGCTTCTGCGGGCACAGCATCCTTGTGCAGGTATGATTTGTTCCTCACAACATGTTTTGGAACCAATTTTTTGGGCTGCTCATCGTGCCAGGCTCGGGGTGTTGCTCTGTAAGTACAAATACCATCACAGGGTGATTTCCACCACATCCTTGGAGGAAACCAAAGGAAAGGCGGAGGTGCCACAAGGACAGTTTGTACTTTTAAAGTGAGGGGATTTTGTCATTTCTAAAGGGGGTGAAATGAAACCCTTGGGGATGAGGCACGGTTTGTAGGATTCTTCCATGCTGGGCAGCCCCTGCCTGGTCCCTGTTGTCACCCATGGCAGTGAGAGCACAAGGTCTGTGCGTTGTGGAGATGAAGGGAGCACAAGGACAGGAACTTCTGGGCTTAAACACCTGCCTGGCTGCTGGAGGGCTCCGCCAGCCGCTGCTCCTTCCCTCCAGAGCAAATTGCAAATCCTTTTTCTATCCTCATTTAGGCAAGGAAAGCCAAGTGAGGGGACCTTTGGAAATCTTGGCTGTCTGGAACCCTTTCCCTCAGCCATGGGCCCCAGGAGGGCTCAGGAGCATCCAAACAAGCCACCAGAAGTTGGCAGTTTTCTCATGTTTTAGCAAGTGTGTAATTCCTCTTAATTCTCCACGAACCTGACATCTGATGGGACCTCTAATAAAGCCCATAAGTAGTGTTTCATGAAGCTCCACTTCCCTCCTAAGCTCACCAGGGATCATTCTTCTCTTTGAAAAACAGCTCATCATTAGGAATCAAAGATGTTTGATATACAAAATAATTTCCCAAATTAGGGTTTGTCAAATGTAGGTTTGCAAATCTCCGTGCCTTTTTTTTTTTTTTTTTTTCCTTTTCTCTCCCTTGCTCTTCCCTTTGGGCTGATTCTCTCTTGGCACTAGGAGGCAAAATAAAATTCTTCCACCCTTTCCCCTCCTTCCATCCGTCCCTCCCCGCGCCTTTCCTTATCTCAGCCCTCCTCCGGCCGTGGCTCAGCCCCACCTGAGCGCACCCAGGCAGGGTTTGTTTAATGCCAGCCCCCTCTGGCAGTGCCCAGCGCCCACGCCGGGGTGCCCAGGGCTGCTGGCAGGGTGGGCAGCGGGGCTGGAGCCCGGGGAGAGGGGGCTGCCGCCGGCTCTCCCTCCCGCGGTGCCAGCAAACAGTTAACGGTTTAATACTTTACAAAAAAAGTCAAGACAGACTTGTGATTCTTGATGTTAATGAAGGTGTCACACATTGTCTAGAGAAAGTTGTGCCTGGCAATCTTCCTTTTTTCGGATGCCTACACCACTGACATTTCATCTCGCATTCAAAGAGCACTACCTTAATGAAATGCATAATTAACATATTCTAATTGTGCTGAGCGCTGTGATGATTTTGACAGAACTCACTTTCCATGTCTAATTTGATGCTAATTTAATCTGTTCCTCTCCCGCTGACATGACCTTTCTTGATTGAGTTTCACTGAGGAAATTTTTTGATGGATTGATTTATCAGCACTGCAGAGACAACAAAGGCTCAGGGTGCACGGCGGAGCCGGGGTGGGGATGGCCTCCAACGCCTGCACACCCTGAACTCCCCAGCTCCAGTGGCCTCTTTCCAGAGCTGCCTGTCTCATCTACTGATGGAATTCGAGAAATGTGACATCTGCGTGTGGGTTTGATCTCGGCGATAAATACAGTAAATATCTCGTTGTGCTCGGGAGTCTCCTGGAAGGGAAACTTCTCCCTTGGCTGCTGTGGTGGTGCCGGAGCAGGGCGGGTGGCCCTGGGTTCTGGGCCCCTTTTAATCCCCCTGGGCACTGCTGGCCATCAGCAGAATGAGAAGTGCACAGAAATGGGCTTGGGAGAGGTGCCGCAAAACGTAATCTGCTTTTTGGAGGTTCCCTCGCCCAACTTTGTCTGAGGCTTCCTGGTGGCTGCGTGTGTTCAGCAACCAGGGTGTGCGTTTGTAACACACACGGTGTCTGTGCAGATACAGAGACATAATTTATGGCTTGTGTCTATATGATTATACCCTCATTCAAACACTGGAGAGGAGGTTTAATAATCCTCCCAGTGTTGTGAAGTATATTAACTATATCTCCCAGCTCAGGAGGTGAGTGTGTGCCTGTGGGAACGCACTGCTGGGAGAAAATCCCGGAGGGAAATAGCGAATTTTTTTTTTGATTTCTCCAGAAGAGAGGAAATTTAGGAAGGAATTGTTCCCTGTGAGGGTGGGGAGGCCCTGGCACAGGGCGCCCAGAGCTGCCTCTGGATCCCTGGCAGTGCCCAAGGCGAGGTTGGATGGGCTTGGAGCAGCCTGGGGCAGTGGAAGGTGCCCCTGCCCATGGTGGGGTGGCTCTGGGTGGGCTTTAGGGTCCTTCCAACCCAAACCACTCTCTGATTCTATGGGAACTCCAGGTAATCTCTACCTATTGCTTTGCATTGTGACCGTTTCTTGCTCCCCTCATAGTGACCTGCCTTATTATCCCAAAAAAAAAAGGATCACTGACCCTCCCAGTGATCTCTTCCATGCCCTGAAGCACCAGATTTAACTTTGCCTGTTCCACTACAGCTGCTGCTGCTCATGAACTCTGAGTTCCTTGCACTGCCTCGGCATGTGTGTTTTTGCTGCCTTGGAAAAAGCGGAGATAGCATCTCACTTTAGAGAGCATAATAATATTTAATTGACAGCATTGTTGAGACGAGTTTTATAAACACCAGTGACATTAAAACAAAAAAAGGAAAATTAAGAATTTATGTTTCATCTTGCTACAGATTTAAGAAGTTAAGACACACATGTTCACTTTCTTGAGGAGTTGATGGAATAGTTTAGTTTTAAAAATGACTTCTTGATGTTAAGTCCCAGATTTTCTTATCGGTGTTTAGCTACAGCGAGCAAACAGTGGATGCTTGAGGAGAAGGGCAAAGCCAGTCCAGGGAGCAGAGGGATTCTCCCAGCTGGGGCTGGGACCTGCTCCTGCCCTGCCCTGGCACTCCAGGGAGTCTGGGATCAGGGAACTGCCTCGCCAGGGGCTCCCATTCCAGGTACCCAGCACAAGGAACTCGAGGAAAGCCCTGCAGAGGCAGGGTGGGCTGGGGTGAAAACACCCCCAGGACCCCCTGGGTGCTTCCCTCCTGCAGCTCCAGGTCCTGCTGAGCCCAACCGCGGAAGAGCCAATGGTCCCCATCCCTCCTCTGATGGGCAAATTGAAGCTTGAACCTGCCCAAGCTGGCCCTGGATTTATGGATTCCAGGGAATCCCACCCTTCTGTAGCGGGCCTGAGTGTGGGTCTCAAGCGGGTGTTTGGTTTGGGGTTTGTTTGGGGGTTGTTAAGTGGGTAATTTTTTAATTTGGGAAACAAACCCTTCATTTTGCAACAGAGTCCTTCCTGTCTGATTTCAGCTCTTTGCCAGAGGACTGGCCAATACTGATTAATTCACAGATCCCCTGCTCTCTCTCTCTCTCTCTTTCTCTCTCTTTCTCAAAAAAAAAAGCACTTGTGTATCCATTCTGGCTAAGTCTGTTGGGCAGCTGCATCCCAAAATGTGTAAACCACGTTATAACTGTGAAACTATGAGTCATTCAGTGTTATTTACCATTGATACTGGCAGGCAGCCTGATCTGTTCCTGTAATTATGTCTCTGTCTCTACCAGGGAGATCAAAAGTACAGAGATTCCAAGTAATAGGAGTACAACTATATCAGTGGGGTGAAACTGAGCATCTGGATCAGAGAAAGAGATATTGAGTGCACAGTGTTGCAGGAGATCAAAGAGGGAACTAAATCTAATAAAACAGTAATAATTGGTAAGCTCACTTCCAACATATGGAACATCAGAATTTGGTATTAAAATGTTATTTCTGAAGAACTTTAAAAAATTGGAACAGATAGTTTGAGGACATACAAGACTGGTGTGCATTCTGCTCTAGGCTCAGTGTTTCTGAAAAGAAATCAGATGCCTTCATCCATATTTAGGAAACTAATTTAAGAACCACTAAAAAAAAAAAAAATAAAAGAATCCTGAAGAAATCTTACACAGATACTTTCATCTGTGGTCACCTGGGTGCTTCCGGTTGTTTTCCTGATGAGCCCAGTTGGAAAGAAGGGAGTGGAATTGAGTTTGCAGCCATGCCTGTTCATCAAATGCTCTTTTTCATTAGAACAGTTCACTTCAATAAAATCCTGGGCACGTTTGATAAGACAGTATTCAAGGAACAAAGCTGTTAGGAAATGACTTGCTCATAAGTTCCAGCAATAATTTTTGGCCTTAGAATATTACTTGGTGTTTTTCATTGTCAGTGGGAAATGAAAATGTAGCATTTCAATTGTAAGCCATTAGGAATGGAGCGAGGCCCCCTGTTCTGTGCGCTTCATCTACAAATTGCACCAGAATACTTGGGTGAACTTTTGATCTGTCAGCACTCACGGGGGGGGAAAAAAACAACAACATTCCCAGAAAATGCCCATTAATTTGAATGATTGAATATTCAAGGAGAAGGTTCCTCCTTATCAAGGTTTCAACAGAAGGAAAGCGAGAATTAGTAAAATGTGGTTAATATAAATAGAACCTGACTGCTGTACGAAGGGAAGTTGTTAGCACTCAATGCTTTGCAGATGGGTGCATCTTCTTGCAAAATGGCTGAGGACAGGAATGCTTGGAGCACGGAAAGGGAAAATTTAAGACATAGATAGATGCAGTGAGTCATCCTTGTCGTAACTGCATCTGTATTCCCGAATCTCCATTGTTCAGGTTTGCCTCTGACGGAGCTATAAAAGCCAGGATTTATATCTGTGGAAAGGTTATTTAGCATGGGCTTTGCACAATATGGCTGGTGAGAGAACAAGTGTGGAAAGACATCCTGGGAGTTGGATGAAATACTGGCTAAAACAGGAACAGAACCGTGCGTGGTTTGCGAGGGGCTCTTTGCTGTGGTGCTGTTTGCAGGAGTATTTGGCATTGTCGATGTTCTGATCAGCTCTCTGACTTCTGAGGAGAGATAGTTATGACTCACATAACCTCCATTCTTCTTCTGAGAGAACATCGTAGGAAATATTTCCCCAGCAGCCTTGAGGGATCTCTGGTAAAGCCGAGTTTGTGGCCTCATCAGGTGATGGGCTCATCAAACATTAGTGGGCTTTGCATTCTTCTTTCTTCCAAAACTGAAAAAGCTTTTGGGAAAACCAGTTTGGCCTCGAATCTGCTCAGGTCTGTCCTTTATCTGGGGCTGTTCTGAAGGATTAACTCCCAGCTCTTTATTCATGGCAAAGAATGAACCCCAGTAAGACGGGATTGTGTGAGCGGCGCATTGGGGCTGGAATGAAGAATTCGACCCCAGATCTATAAAAATGAGCTGCAAATGTATGTTCTGCACAGCCGCTGGACTTCAAAAGCGAAGGGAGCAGCTGTCTGGCTCCACCACCGTGTCACCATCCCCAAGAACTGCCACTTTTGAGAAAACCACAACCCTCCACGTGTATATTTACATATATCTATAACATAACATACACTCAGTTCCACTGCCGGCCACGGAATCAACAACAAAACAAACAAACGAAAACTTGCAGCGCAGAAATATCAGCAGCAAGCCTTTTTTTTTCCTGAGGAAATATTATTGAGGTGCTGAACAACATTTGATCACTTGCAACCCTTTCAACTGACGTTCTATTATTCACATGTCTCTTTCATTATGCAACAGATGGTGAGTCCTGTCGCTGATTTTTTTCCTTCAGATTCACAAAACTTCAATGGATCGTAATATGACCCTAAAAATGAAGTAGAAAAAGAGAATGCTTGTTAAGGTTTTTATCTTTGATAATAATCCATTGACAGAGAATAGCAGCTGACCTCCTATAAACCAAAAAAAGACACATTTGACTTATTTTATGAAGAGCATTTGTCTCAAACATTTGACTGAGCTGCAGAATGTGGCCTTCAGCTGAAATGAAAGATAGTCCTTCTGTTGCTACACAAAGCCATATTTGCTGCTGCAAAGTGCAAAAGGATAGGCTGACAAATTGATAGTATGTCAGGAGCAAACCCGTCCTCGTCTTCACAAACATCTGCATATTTGTGAAGATTCTGACCGAGAAATATTTTATTTAGAGGCTTCATTTGGCAAATCTAAGATAGTCACCATGCTGAGGTCTAAACATTGTTAGAAATGTCTTTAAATACAATCCCTCTGTCTGCTTTCCGGCCACTTATTAATAGACATTTCTCAGAGTTAAAAGATGGGGGGGAGTCTTGGAGCAATTAAAAGCTATGCTCCTCCATATGCCTTTGATGTTTTTTTATCTCATCCTAGACTGGCTGGATCCTGAATTATTGTGCCATGAGTTATTAGATCGGAGAGTTTGCAGTAGTAAGTTAAATAATAAAATGCTTGCATGCTACTCCTCCTCCTTATAGACGGAAGTAATTTGCAAACCCAGAGCTCAGCCTGGCAGAGCCCGGCATTCCTGAGGAGCCTAAAGCACACAAACATTCCCCCTCCACTCGCCAGGTGGGTCTTCTCCTCTCCACGCCATGAGGTGTGAGGCTGAAACGGGACCTCCTGTGGGGTGAAAAGCCCCACGGGGGGGGTTGAGATGGGTAATTTGTGCCTTTAACCCCTAAGAACTTCATCCAGCTCCTTCAATGTGAGGCCAGGCTCTGTCTGCAACCAGGAGGGCAGAGAATAAACCTTCGGTGGGGTATTCAGAGCTTCCCTCCTTTAGTTCCAGGGGAAACCTGAGCCGTTAAATTCATTGGAACAATGCTGGTACTTCAGCCTACAGAAAAAATTGCAATTAAGACTGAGAACTTGGAGAGTTACTTTGTAAAACGGCATTAATATCACTCATGCAAAATATTTTATCTGGGGATCATTTCTTCTTTTGCATCTTGTTTTCTCTGATTGTAAGAGCTGCAGGAATTCAGTAACTGTTCAAGTTTAGGTTCTTGTTCTGTAAAAAAGACGCATGAACATACTCAGATTGAGCTGTTTGTTTGTCTTTTAAATCAAATTCCTGGCTGAGTCAAGCCAAGCCAAGATATGATTTTTTTTTTTAACTCTGTTTCCCTGCTCTAAGGCATAACCTAATTGATAACACAATATCATACTTCTGCAGTGAAGAAAAGTTGATAGACCAGCTCCTCTCTGCTACAAGCCAGCATAAAGCTTTTCCAACTTAACCAGCTAAGGATCTCCTCGAACACACATATTTTTGGCAGGCCTGGCTCTTTAGACACTATTATAAGTTGGTCTTTCACATTTTTGCAGAAAGTCTTTCAGGCTCTGCCTCCCCGAGTTAGGCAAGCACGAAGGAATCGACATGAGTGGAACTAAACAAAAAAACTCAGCCCCAATGCCTGCTTCTTGCCAAGAACAGTGCCCCAGAACTCGAGCACTGCTGTGTTTACTGGCCCTTTCATAACACTGTCAGTATCGAGGAGTTGGTAAATAGAGAACTCATCCAGGAGGCTGTCAAATCCTTCTGCACTGCTGCACACCCCACGATGATATGCTAACTCTCTCCCATTTTGCCAGGCAGCCTGACTTTCCAGGCTGGGTCAAGAACGAATGACACTTTTGCAGCAGGCTGTCCTTCAGGGGAAGTGATGTTATCCACTGATTTTTCCCTCGGCGTGGACGTGCAGAGGGAGCTTTTTGAGCTTTGGGATTCTGCGCTCGTTAAGCATCCCGAAGTCTCCTCATAGCATCACCTCCTACTCGCTGCTGATTCTGGGTCTCACTTTAATATTTCTCATTCATGGTCTCGAGGAGCTGTGCGCACACTGCTGAACCGAGCCAAGGCTGTTGGTGTCACTGTCACCTTCTAGGGAGCTCCTCACCCCCAGCAGCCCTTGCCCAAGGAGCCCTGGGGCTGCCCGGGGCAGCGCGCAGGGAGAGGGATTTGGCAGGAACACGCTGGGACCACCATGGGATCAGGAGCAGCTCTGGATCTGCTGCCGTAGGTGAGCACTCGCTCCCAGACCCCAGGGATCCCTTGGTTTGGAGGTTTCTGTAGGACTGCAACCACAATTTCATTGAAATTTCATTTCAGTGATCAAGCACACCAGAGCCAGGTTTAATTTTTGTCCAGTGGCTATTGGCAAATCAGATCCAAATGACAAGCCAGGGTTTGTACTCCGGTGCTTGCATACAATAAATGGCAAATTTTTTTGTCATATTACAAGAAAATCTCTCGTATCCTTTAATACAAGAATATTGGAATCCTGCTCGGCGTTCTGCAGTGCTCAGGCAGTTATTTGATCCGTTGACAGATTTGGGGTGTGATGCCTCATGATGGGCACTGTCAGCCTGCTGGACAGTTCAACAGATTCTGAGGAGGATTCTGCGACAAAAAAAGTGCATAAACCACAGTTTTAGTTCCCTGTTCCAAGTCCTCTCACTGATTCTCTCATCCTACATGTCAGAAGTAGTGAGCTACAGCGTGAGTGACTGTGAATCATTTCCACCATTCTGAAAAGGAATAAAAAAAAAAGATAAAAAGAGGGACATGTATTGTGGCAGCCCAGGTGAATTTGACATTCCTGCAGATGTGCAATAACATAATCTGCTTCTTTTCCCGAGTTCCTCTCCTACAAGGCTTTGTTGGCATGATTAGCCTCCTTAGTAGCATCCTCCAGAGGGAATTCTGCAGAGATGAAATACAAAAACTGCTTTAAAATGATAAGTCACAAATAGGATCTGCCACAAGGCATTATAAACAAAACTAGACACAAGAGACTCATAAAAAAATTAAAGTCTAAAGTAACTGAGGAAAAAAACCCCAAACCTTCCTGCCTGCAATCTCATTTGCACACCTGAGTTGTTTGTGCAGCTCCCAGGCTGCAACGAGCACAAAGGCAGTAAAGGAGCAGTGGAATGACCACCACGGTGACCATTGATTTCAGGCATTAATGCAGCGCAGCTTTCACACCCACGAGCAGGGAGGGTGTTCCCAGCTCTCTTTTGCAACGCTGGGAGTTTTTCTGCCTGTGTGTGCTGCTGAAAATTTGATCTTGTAACAAAAAGGGAGACGCTGAGGGGGAGGGAGAATAATTGAACAGAGCATTTTCTGGAGTTTTAGGTGTTTTAATTGCCTAACTGCTGATACGATCTGGATAAAGCTGATCAATGTATTGAAGACGTTACCAATAGTGATAAATTTCTCCCAACGCATTCATTTCATGATACTGCAGGCACAAAATTCTGACCTAAAACCAGTAAAATGATAATTCAGCATATCCGGTCTCTTTTCAATATTTTTTATTATATTTTTAGGCTTTTTAAATCTTGGGATTTTTTTGTTATTGTTTTTATCTTGGCCATTTTCTTGCCCTTCTCAGAGCAAACAGATCTGCAGGGCATTAGAGACTTCACCTTCAGCATATTCAAGTGGTTGGTTCAAATGAGAACTCCTTGACAGGAGTTAAAGCTGATAAACTTCATCGTGAAGTTCTTCTTAGTACATTTTAAATTCCAGTTCCAGATGCCCAACCTTGTCTGGTTAAATGAGTTTCAAATGAGTGTCTCAGGTGCTGTTGAGCCTCGAATCCCTGTTTTCGCTGTGCTGAAGGGAAAGGCTGAACTGTACAGAGCACATTAGAACAGCAGGACTGGCCAGGAAACAACAGTCCCACTTTCTGGAAAACTTTGGGAATTTGCACATCCAAAATTTGCTTCTCATCAGTGTGGGAAACCATGAAAAAAAAAAAAAATATATATAGTGGGGCACAGAATCCCAAGGAAAGGTAAAAGGGCCCATAGTGAAATCTGGGGGGGCCATCCCAACACTTTCATCCTGCGGTTTCAGCGGAGAGCTGAACCTCAGTCTGTCGTGGCTTTACCACCCTCTGTAGTCAGCTCACTCGTGGTCTCTGCGCTGTGCTTTTGTCTGACCTGAAAATTGCTAATTGCCCTGGAAATGTCCTCCAGGAGCAGCGAACGCGTTTCCAGCGGCCGGGGCTTCTTTTGGAGAAGCACAATTGCAGTGGGCAGCGCTGGGTGTCAGAAATGAAGATGTTGCAGTTCAGAGGAAGGCTCGTTATGTCAGTAACAAATACCTGAGGGAAGCATCGCCAATAAAATAGCCTGTGAGATATCCTGAGCCCACCGAGCAAGGACTGCTACATGAGTATAAATTTTAAGGTGTTATTTGCTGCGCTTTGTAAAATTATGCATTGGACGGATCGGACTAGTTCAGGGACCAGAATTTTAGCTTAGACAAGAAAATTTGAGGTGTTGGTGTCTAGGGAGTGCTCCACAGATCTGTTTTTGTTGCTGGCACAGGGGGAAATTCCAGTTTTAAGCCCTTGGGTGTGCAGGAATTGCACCATGGTGTCATCAGCATTGGATCCTGATCTCCCTGTGTTTTTTGGAACATCACCAACCTCCATCTTCAACCCAGAGTGCAGACAGCTGCACTGCCATCCCAAATTAAACCATCGGGGTGGTTTTCCTTTTTTTTTCTTTTTTTTCCTGTGTCAGGCTGGTTTTTCACACCCCAGTGTATTCACTAAAGCACCTTTCCTTTTATCAGTAAGGTATGACCAAGTTTGTCCTTTGGAATTATTCTGTAAGGGTTGAGGCGTCCATTGCCATCTTACACAGAGCAGAAGCAACAGCAAAATTCCCTCACCTCCTTCCTTAGGGGGAAAACATTTATTTCTCCATGGGCAGAGAAATCAGCTCATGTCAGCTAAGTCATTTAGGAGTGGACAGCATCATGGAATATTATTTCCCAAATAACTCCTGAAGTTAAGAGCCTAATGTCAGGGCCAAGCATAAATGGCTTTTTTCGTCCTGTGATTCAGTTCTCAGATCCAGCAGATTGCTCCCCATGTACAATCACACGGAAAATTTTCAAGGATGCAGAATCAGGCGCCCCATCCCAGGGATTTCTGGGATGGTTTTTTATCATGCCATGTGGAGGATTGCAGTCTGCTTACAGAAAAAAA
>WBMY01015895.1:263595-284971 GCA_013397315.1 Donacobius atricapilla
AAAAAAAAAAAAGGAACATTCCACTTTATTACTTAGCATTGAGAAAAACAAGTTTAATTGGCTTCTGCTGTGCTTTAATAACTAAAGAACAACAAAGGCATTTAGTCATTCACATAATTTCCTGTTTTTAAAGGATTTTAAATGCAACTCAGTGATTAACATTAAAAAGTAGCTACTGTGCAGACATAAGAACTACTTCATTTTTTAATTATATTTTAACAGGTATAGATTCAATGTTCTTGACATTTATAAGAGGTCCTTCATTTCCAGCAAAGTACCATGATGAAATTTCCACTCCCATGGCTTGATCACCTTCGTGTGCTCCCAGAGCCGCTCTGGCAGGCCAGGCATAGACCCATAATATTGCAATAGAACAATATATTGCAATAACTATTGCAATATGTCCCAGTTTGTGGAGTGCAGCCATCAAAATAGACCCAAACTGAAATCAAACTAACTTCTCTCTGCTTTTCCATCCATGGGGAGGAAAGAGAAGATGATGATGCCTCTGGCGACCACACTTTGAAAAGGTGGGGCTGGTGAAGGCAGGAAATCCGTGCCCAGCTCCAAGGAGCTCGGCGGGACCACGGGCAGGAGCTGGGATGCGAGAGGGGCCGGCTGGGCAGAGACCAGGAGGTTTCAGAGGACAGGGAACAACAAACCCTGGAGGACACAGCTCCCAGCCTCCTGTCGGTGCTCTCCAGACACATCCCTTGCTGCCCTCAGTGCCTCTGGCGCTGCGGAGTGACCTTAGCAGTGACCATTTGGCGCAGAGCGAGGAATTTGCCACTTAGGCATGGTTTTTGTGAGAAAACCCCCCATGCAGAGTGTGTCTGTGGGGCTCAGCCGCAGACAAACCTGCAGCAGCAGCAGCTGCTGACAGCAAACCACGTTTATTTTGTGTCACACGAGCACGGCTTGCGTGGGGGCTTTTTGTCCTCACGAATCACAAGTTTCACTCCAAGATTTCGCCGTGACTGATGCTCAGAGGCGGAGTGAAACCCATTTGAAATTGCTGAGTATCATTCTGCTCCTTGAACTTGGCTCTCAGGGAGGGGGGGAAGCAAACCCTGCCCTTCTGTCATACTCGGTTTGCCTGGGTTTGTCTGGCGTGACACATCCCTGCAGGGCCCGGCGCCGCCGGCCGTGGCGCCCACGGTAACACGTTGGGCAGAATTCCTGATTTTGTAGGATTGCTGTTGTTTTTCATGCTTCCCCACCACTGACCCCTGCAGATCTGGGCCTCCGAGAGGTATTTCATGACAGAAAAGAGCTCACAAATGGTGTGAGATGTGTGTCATGGAAAGGTTGGCGTCGTATTTCTTGCGGGCGAAAAGGACAGCAAAAATCACCGAAATGGACGGTAATAACTGATTCCACAGAGCTTCCAGCTCCCTCAAGGCTGAAACATCCTGGGCCTTTCTGAAGAGAGGCATATATTTTGAAGAGAAAGGGGGGAAGGAAATAACAACAAAAAAAAAGCCTAATCTTCTGCTGATGTGGCCCTGGCAATCGACTGAACTGACAAGGCTGTGTATTTGTAAAACAAGCTGCGCTAAGTATTTTTTCGGCCTCGTGTTTAGAAACACGAGGAGGAGCGGGGGGGAAGAAGAAGGAAGGGGGGGGTGGAAAAAAAAAAAAAAGAAAAAAAAGAATGAATAAATATGGAAATCAAATGTAAAAACTTCTTGCGCTCACAACTGGCTTCCCGGAGGGAATTCCTGCCTCTGTTCTCTGCTCTTCCTCCACTCAGCAAAACAACTGCCAGTCATTAACGGAGCCGCGCCGCGCTCGCTGTACAGTAATTGAACACCAATGGCCCACCCTCATTTGCATCCCCCAGCTCTTGATTGGCAGCTGTACATGAAATGCCAGATCAGTTGAAAGTATGTTGTGAGCTGGCACTAATGATCCAGTGGCTCCGGGGAAACCTGCCATATTGTAATTCGGCTATCAGGCATGAAAGAAATAATTCCAAGTGCCAGCAATGTGAAGCCGAATAAATGTTTCAGTGCTGCAGGTTGCCAAGGGTGACACTTCTGATTTAGTATAAACGAATGCCCCGTTGCCTTTGGGGCTGGGGGAGCTCGCAGTGTATCTGAGATGTGTGTATAAAACATTAGTATTAGAAAATGGCTTCGGCACGGGATGGGAAACGGAGGCCTGGTCCCAGGCGGTGCGGGAATGTTTACAACTAATGACTGGATGAAAGGATTTTTCTACCTACTGTAATGACAGGCAAAATAGGATTTGCTTTCCCTGAGATGGAGAATAATGGCTATGTTAACTCTGCCTTTCCTTTTTCTTTCTCTCCCTAAATGAAATGCTCTTTTGTAAAGAAAATCACATCTATTTTCTTCTGTGTAGTGGAGGGAGCTTGCGGATTTAACTCCTTGGGAGCGTTGGGGTTTTGGAGGGAAGGAGGTGGATGAGGGTTTGTGGGTGGCCTCCCTGGCCAGCCCCTCATCACCTGCCACAGACATCGTGCCAGGGAAAGATTTTTTTAGTAGCACTTATGCTCTTGATTAATGTTAAAATCTGTTGAGAGATGAAAGAAAAGGAGCTCAACGCCTTAAAAACGTAACGCAGAGAGTTTTCACTTTAATATTTCAGCTGCTGCACGTTAGAATGTCACAAAAGGTGAGGGCGGAGGGACAGGTGTCTGCAGACACTCGAAATGGGGAGGCAACACGTAGGAAGAAGCGGCTGCTCTCCTGTTGTGGCTGTACACACACACAGCTGCAGGGATTGTAAATGGAGCTAATTAATTGCATCTGCACATGGGATGGTGTTGGCTCTGCAGTAGCTGCAGGTACCAAAACCTGCCAGGAATTTGTTATCTTTTCAAGAGCAAAATCCTCTGATGTTTTGGAGAGCAGCGCACAAAGGTGTGTGGGCAGTTTGAACCTCCTTCCTCTCCGTGTCAGTTCACAGATGAGATAAACTTTGTTACCCACACCCAGTCTGCCATGCAAATTGGCAATATCTCCCGACTTGGATCACTTTTATTAACCCCATCTTTAACTTCAGCAGGGTTATCTGAAAACCTGGCTGGCAGAGGGAAAAGGCAGAGTGCTGCAGGAAATTAATTCATTTCTTAAAGTGGCAGCTAAGTAGGAAGCAAAAAGAAAAACATGAAAACAGCTAATTCAGCCTGGTAATGGTTAAATTCTGCCATGCTGAGACCTCAGCCTTGTCTGCTGCGTGTACCATTTCACTGATTTTTTGTTTTCTTGTCCTCTCCCTTTGTGGTCCCCTGCTTTATGCTTTTATAATTTGTTCTTTTGGCACTGAAGCCCCCCCTGCTTTGTGCCCAGCACCTTCCCTGCGGCCTGGAGCTCCGAGGTGTTCGAGGGACACAGGTGATGAGGGCATTGACCAGCACGGATTCACCCTCATGGATAAAAGAGGTCCTGGACCCACAGCAGGGATCCCCAGGCACCCTGTGAGGTGCTGCCTCTGAGGTGTTGGGTGGTCTCAGCTCCCGTGCGCATCCATGAAAGCTGGAGGCAATTCAGCATCGCTCAGGATCAGATCCTGACCATTTTGTTGAGGCTTTCGTCGTTGTTATGGAGCCCCATGATGAGGCACCACCTGTAATTTGTGGTCAGTGGGGATGCAGGAAGAAAAATGACAAATTAGAAGCACAAGATGCTGTAAGATGAATGAACTACCTGAGAAAGAATGTGTGTCAGCCTGCAATTTATGAGGATAAAACATCAGAGCTGACAATCTATTATCAGGCATCAGATGAAGCCTAAAATTTTGGATATAGATTTGAATAGCCCCAAACAGAGGCAGCAGATGGATTGGTAGGCTGATATTCAGGGATTTCATTTGGCCCCTCTTGAAGAAAAAAAAAAAAAAAACTAATAGGAATTTCTTTCAAACTATGGCTCTTGATTTAGTTTCAGATGTCAATCACTTGGCATCTTCAAAACTGTTTGGAAAAAGGGTTTTGGTTCAGCTGCATCTCAGCACAGTAATCCTTTCAGAAGTGTCTGCCCAGACACTGGATATTATTCCTGTTATTTTGGTGCTGCCCTGCATGACCTGCATCCACATGGATGAGGATTGTGCCCAGGTGGCTCCTCCGGAGGCTGAGCAGCCCCAGCTCCCCCAGCCCTTCCTGGGCAGGGAGATGCTCCAGGCCCTTCAGCATCTTTGTCGCTGCAGCTGCTCCAGGAGCTCCAGGGCTCTCTCACGTGGAGGAACCCAAAGGTGGCCGCAGCATTTCAAACTTCCCAGCCTCTGCCTGGTTCAGCACACGGCAGGGCGGGACTGACCCCCAGGAATTCCTGGGGGAGCCCCCAGCGTGTTTCACCACAGCTGCAAACCAGAGGATTCGCTGGAAAAGATGAACGCTTCCTTTCAGTCGTGGTCTCACCAGATGCTGTCACACTCAGGTGCAGCTGAACGGCCAGTCCAACATTGTTTCTGAAAGGAATGCCCAGTCTGGGAAGCAGAAGGAAATTCTGTTGTTGGCTTTTATACATTTTCTTTCAATAAAACAAAAACACCACCAAAAAAAGGCAACCAACCAACCAAAAACCAAAAAAAAATAACCCAACAAAAATAAACAAACAAAAAGAAAAATCAACCAAAAAAAAACCCAAAAAAAACCAAACAAAAAACCCCACAAAAACCAAAAAATAATCCGACCCAAAGCACCTGTTCAAGCCTTGCTAGGAAGTTTTTTGGCACCTCTGAGCTCTGTTGCCCAAATTCCCCCTCTCCATCCCCTGAGCATTCAGCCGCGACTGAAAGATTTGCAAAATAACCCATATGTAAAAGGTGAATTATTTTCATGAGGATAATGAGTGATATATTTGTCTTTGTAACACACCAGCTCTGTTCCTGATTTTTGTAACAAGTCTCTTTCCTCATACAAATATCCCCGAAGCGAGCGAGATGATTTCAGTAATTTGAGAACAGAATGTATCCCATGAAAGTTAATAATACGGTGCTTCCCAGAAGTAAGACAAATATAAAGACCTACAAATCAGATGATAGCACTTTTATTTTTATAGATGAAAAATCCCGGGAAAAGCTTCTTTAAATTACCAAAGTGTAAAACCAAATCCTTCCTAATCAAGGCAATAATTTATGCCGTAATGAAATTTGTCACATAGTTTATTTCGAGTTATTTAAAAGGATTAATTTTGTAGATGCAGGCTGATAGATCCGCGGTGCCTCTCTGCAGGAATTGTGTTTTTTCCAGAAGTGGGTCAAATCCACCGAGGAAGTGGGAGCAAGGAACCTCTCCTTACTCCAGCTGCCCCTGGTTGTAGTGGCAGTCACACAGGAGCCATGCAAAGCAGGTGGTCAAATGCATGCAAAATTCCGCTTGGGCAGTATCAGAGGTAATAAATGTGGTAAGGCAGAATAAATATGCAAAATATAGTACTTTAACCTAATAACATGACCACTTGCAAGCTTTAGCATAACACTGAAAATCACTAATGGAGCCCCGTGCAGATTTGCACGATACAAGCAGTCAAGAATCATGCATAATGGAACAGTGCAACAGCTAACAGCAGATTCACACAAGATAATTTAAACTTGTTTGTATGGAAATGAAGAACCGATCTTTGAAGTGGTCCTTAATGAGATTCTGCTTGATCCTCTCTGTATCCGGAGAAAGTCTTCCGTTTTCCTTCTGCATCCGGCTCGTGTTGCTGGGGTGCACTAAAAGGACTCCTGTAAATTATGAATGCCAATTTGCATCTGCATTGTTAGGTGAGAAAGTGTTATTTAAAGTTCTCTGTGTTGGCAGTGCACCCCTGCACCATCACTTACCCAGCGCGGCGTTCCCGGTCAGCGTGGTGAGGCCTTGACCACATTTTATGCAAACAAATCCAAAGAGGTCTCAATAAAATTGTAATTTGGATTTCAAATACAGGAGAGGTTGGAGCTGGGAGGGGTCGGGCTCTGCTGCCAGGGAACAGGGACAGGAGGAGAGGGAATAACCCCAGGCTGGGCCAGGGGGGCTCAGGGGGGACAGCAGCAGGAATTTCCCCATGGAAAGGGAGCTCAGGGACTGGAACTGCCCAGGGAGGTTTGGATCCCCATCCCTGGAGGTGTCCAGGGAATTCCTGGAGGTGGCACTCAGAGCTCCGGCCTGGGGACAGGCTGGGGATAAGGAACAGCTCAGACTGGATGATCCTGGATGATCTTGGAGGCCTTTTCCAACCTCAGTGATTGTACGATTGTGTGACCTCACTTCTCTGTTCCACAGCAGAATGAGTGCTAGGAATTTTGGTCTTTTTTGACTCTTTTTTTTTAAATGGACTTTTGCCTTCCCACTCCCACGCCTGGGCACTGCAGCGTCCTGCACAGAATTGTGCCGTCTATTGCCAAAGCTGTGAACCGCACTCCAAGAGGGCTGGAAGGCAGACACTGTGCTCATGCACCTTGGAATATCCTAAAGGCCCACGGAGCTGCTGAGCAAACCCCCCCATAGCCCGTCAGGAAACGCTGCTGAGTGATCAGCCTTCCCCAACCCTCTGCGAGCTCTGAAAGCGTCCATCTGGCAAACGAGCCTTTGTTTGTGCTTTTGAAAGGCAGAGGGAAAACATTCCCTTGGTTTTTTTCCCCCCCCCCCGATCTGTTTGTTTGTTTGCGCAGCTCAGGGGATTAAGGACGATGTATTTAAAGTTAATGATTCTGTTCCCAGGAGGGGAACACACCTTTCTGTGTGCCACAGGTCCCCTCAGCTATTTTTGCCTCACTGATGGGACATTTCTGCCTTCAAAGGACGCAGCCACAGTAAACACCTTCAGATGACTGAGGCTCCCAACCTGCTGCCTGCTGACTTTCAGACTTCCCCTGGAAAAGGCCAATTCTCTGTAATGAACAGAGAGGCCGAGCGGGGTTTGTTGTGGTTCCATTGCAGGGGTTCACTTCAGGCCACGGTAAAATGAAGATGTTAAGTGGCTCTAGAAAGAGCAGCGTGGAAATCTTCCCAGAACAGTGCACAGGACTTGCTCAGAGGCCCAGGAACAGCTCCTGGACAATTCCCTGCTGGTGGGTCCGTTCTTCAGCCAGGGTCACCCTGAAAGGCCTCCGGCTGCTCCAAACCTTCCTCAGCTCCCTCTTCTGACCGTCCTCGAGGGCTGCTGTGCGGAGATTTAACAACTATCCCTCAGCTTAAAAGAGGTTTTTGTTGGCTAAAGATATGAACTCATGAAAAAAAAAAAAAAACCTGCCAGAAAGAATATTTGGCTTTCAGGAAGATACATTATGAGCTCTGGAGCATCTTTGGCAGGAGCAGTGGGGATGCAGCGCCCAGCAGGATCCTTTCTCCATGTTCCCATGGCATTAAATTATCCCTGTACTCCGGTGGGATTCATCCTTGGTTATCTCAGGGTTGCTGTCGCTGCTGCTTTCCCATCCCACATTGGAAAACCTGCTGAGGATCCTCGGCTGAAACCCTTTTGTCCCTTCCACAGGTGACAGGAACCAAAGTCTGTGCTTGTGTATGGCAAAGGCTGTCCCAAGATTAGCTCAGTCCCGTTTTCCAAGATCCAAGATCATGAGAGAAACTTTTTCTAATGCTATTTAACTCCTTTTTTGGCTTTACATGTAGGGAAAAAAAAAAAAAAAAGTGTTACCATTTCTTGTAAGGCCAAATAAAAAAAATCATGCAGAAATTTTATTTTTCTTATATGCATTTTAAGTGTTTAATTCTATTAATTGTATAATCCTTGCAAAGTCAGTCAAAACAGCAGAAGCTATTCAATCTGTCTAGACTGGTGGGTTTATCTTCTTTCCATCCGCTGTTTTCTCACTTGAGAAGCACTTCAGGAGGTCGTGCTTTTCGTTAAGTATTTTTTAGGAGGCGGTTCCTTTTGGACCTGCCACCTTTGCACCTGGAAGGCTCAATCAAGGCAGATCCTCCCTGTGCACACCCCATGCCAGCCTTGCCAGGGGGTTCGGGGCTTTCAGCACCTCCCGGAGCACTTCAAGGAGCTTCCAGGCGGGCAGAAATATTGCAGGCCCGAGAAGGGGTCGTAGGGGGGCTGTTCACATCTTTCTGCTGCTGTAAATGCCACCTCTGTTTTCCCTGCTTTTCCCGGGGCCCATTAGGATCTCTCCTGTTTTGCTGTGGAGAATTTACACACCCAGCTCTCATTATTGCCTGGGGGGGATCCTTACAAGTTTTATGGCGCCCACACAGATTTGACACCCTGCTGCATCTGATTAGTTGTTGTGTTCGCTCAATGCCCTGAGCTCTGAATGGACACCCCGGGCAGGCCCAGGCCTCAGAGAGAGATTTGGTGGCGGATTTGGCTTTTGGCTGCTGTCTGAGCTAAATCACCCCATGGCCACTGCATTCCCCTCGTGGCAAGGAATGACAGCCCAGCCCAGCCTCTCCCGTGCTTCTTCCCCCGCAGCGCCCCCGGCTCTGTTTGCAGAAGAAATCCACATCAAAAAAACTTCCCCTCTGTCATAGACCCACAGGTAAATTAATGGCGCATTTGCCAGCAAGAATTATCCATTAATTTTTCTTCTGGATCTCCGCATAAGCAGGAGGACTGAAAAGAGAATCGAGATGTCTGCCCTCCTCTTTTCTCAGGTTGAGGATGCTCATGGCCCTGTCTCATTAAGGCTGGGAGGTGTTAATGGGAGGTGTTAATATGCAAATCTGGTCCTAGCAAGGCTGAGGAGCAGGCTGCACTTCCACGTGGTGGCCGTGGCATCCCAGCCTGGTTCCATGCCCGGAACCATCTCTGGCAGGACAAATGAGGGGGCTGAGGAGGTCACACACCCCCTCCAGAGGTGTGGGAAAGGCCAAATTATGTTGTAAATAACTTCTCAAGCTTTCCGCCGACTTGTAGAAAAGCGGGGGTTGTCCTCCTCTTCCAGGGAACGGGGTGGGAGGGAATGGCCTCAGGCAGTGCCAGGGAGGGTCAGGCTGGACAGCAGCAGGAATTTCTCCATGAAAAGGGAGCTCAGGCCTCGGAATTGCCCGGGAGGTTTGGAGTGCCCATCCCTGGAGGCGTCCCGGGAATTCCTGGAGGTGGCACTCAGAGCTCCGGGCTGGGGACTGGGAACAGCTTGGACTCGATGGTCTGGGATTTAGGATGGAAATCATTTTCCATCCTAAACGATTGCGTGATTCCTCCCTACTGAAGCATCCAAAACCATCCCCCATACCCGAAAACGCAGGGCTGGTCATTCCTGCAGTTGCTAAAATACCTTTGAAAGAACCTTTAGGGAAAAAAAAAAAACAAACTTGCAAAATCCTATAAAACCTACTCTGAAAACAATACTTGGGAAGTCCCCAAGTGCCGCCCGGAGTGACCCAGGGAGATGTGGGCAGGCAGCGGCTGGAGCTGGTGCAGCGCCAGCTGGGCAGTGCCATCCCTGCCAGGGCTGGGAGGAGCCGCGGCTGCAGATGTTGGGCTCAATCCCCAACACGAGCCCGGCTGACTCAGGACCTGCACTGCCTGATCATTGGTACTCTTACAACAAATAAAACATTTTAATATGAGCAGTCACTGAATGTTTACTGTATCATATTGCTGGGAGCTGAATGCGTGCCAAATGCTATAACAGAAGGGAGCATATGAACTCCAGAATGATGACACTAATAAGGAAATTACAAAAGGCCCAACAAATGGCATTTGTGTTAAATCAATAATGCTCTGTTTGTTATTTTTTATTCTAATCTTTCTTCTAAAAAAAAAAAAAAAATTATCTTTCCAAACAGTTGGCAATTCCCATTCTTGTTCTTCTTCCTGAACATAATTAAAAACATGTTGTGGCGTCTACTTAAGACATCAACTTTCCCAAGCCTGTCTTGTCCACTGCGTTTTAAACAAAGACACTTGTTTTGGCATTGTGCCCCTAATTAATCATTTGAGACTTTATTGCTGTACAAAAAATGTCTTTGTTTAATGATTCATCACAAGCCCAGTTTCTGCAGAACTTAATCAACTACAGAACCAACTTTCTAATCAGCTTGAAGTAAAAGGACAAATCAAAGGCCAAGATGGCTTGTGGTGTATTGTTTTGATAAAGAAGCGTTTGTTCAAGGCACACCGATATCCTGGGCTATCCGTGGTTTAAAACTGCAGAGATCAGATGGGTCAGTTCAGCTGGGATTCCAGGAGAAACCAGTTATTTATTGGAAAGCAGGATCCTTGCAGTCCCTGGCAGCGCCACTGTGCCATGAGCCTGGCACCAGGCAGCTCCTTGTGGAGAGGCACTCCCGGCTTTGAAGAGAAATTTGCAATGTAAAGTTTGGTGTGATAGGAAAGTCAGAATGAACATGGCTGGATTTATGAAATGCAGAGGTTATTTTTCCACTGGTTTGGCTTTTTTTCTGCCTCTTTTTTTTCCTGTCTCTCTTTTTTCTTTTTTTTATGTTTTGTTTGTTTGTTTTTTGTTGGTTTGGTTTGGTTTTGTTGCTTGTTTTTTTTGGGTTTTTTTTTCCATTCTTCCATTTAACTTTCACTTTAATGCTCATATGGCTACAACCAAACTTTTGTTCCAGCAGCAGATTTGTACAACAGATGAGTTTCCCATAGGACAATGTAGGAAAGTCCAAATTTTTCTGTGATTGTTTTGTACTTCCTTTTGATTTGGAACAGAAAGATCAGAGCTAAGGAGCTCAAGTCCCTAAATGACACGGGAGAACAGTTGTGCTTTAGTGAGCAGAAGCAGGGCCTGGCCCTTGCAGCACTTTGCAGGATCCATCCCTGCTCCAGCACGGATTTCCCAGCTCAAGCACGCACAGATTTGAGCTGATAGCCCTTGGCTCGTCGTGCAATCCATCACGTGCAGCTGAGGTGCAGTTACATGACTGACATCTGACAGACACACATTTGATAGCTCAATTATTCCAGACACGGGAGCCAAAGCTCCTCTGGATTTTACTTCATTGCCAGAATTGCACCAAAGTACCCCCAAGATCATCTCTCTTTTTTTGTTGTTTTTCTTTATTTTTTTCCTTTCTTTTTTTTTTTTTTTTTGGAAATTAAGTTTTTCAGTATATTGGTAAAAATATACAATCCCCAATTCTCTAAGCAACTGCACACAGCTTGCACTGTGTCAAAACATGCCTATATTGAGTAAATATATTATTACTCTATGTTAATGTGTGTTATGTAACGGTCATCTATATTAATGTATTCTCCATGTAAGATAATAGCATTCATTTGCTGGAGTTTGTAGCTTGTGCTGCTCTCTACACTTGGATTTTTGCTGCAGAATTTCCTCTTTCAGGTCAGGCAAGGAAGTCTTTGATTTGATGGGCAATGCCAGTCTGCTCTGCAATGAGCTGTGCCAGTCCCAGCTGCCCTGCTCAGGGGAGGTTTGGGCTCTGTGCTCATTGTCACATCTGTGTCCAGAAGGTTTTAGGGCATAAATAACCCGTGCAGGGCCCCTGGCACAGCCTGCCCGAGCCAGACAACCAAACTGTCGCCCTGATTTTTCAGCCTTCTTTGTGTCTTATAGTTCATAGTTCTTGGGTTGTTTCTCACACATGGGTGTTATAAATAGAAGGAATGTTTTCCTTAATTCAAGGTAGTTTACATTCTTTGTTTAGAGATACGGACAGCTGATGGACAGTTGTCCTGACCAACGGGATGGGGAGAGGTGTCAGCCTTCTCCCCCAGTCCCTGGCCTTTGTAGAAATACTATAAAATAGAGTCAGATTTTGTAACAAACAGCTCATGCCTTCTCACCAAAGTGAGTGAGTGTGTTTGTGTGTTGAACAACGACACCAAACAGCGAGACCCTTCTCTTTGTGATCCTCTTTGGTGTCCAGGAGTCCCAAAGCCCAGCCCGTGGCGCCCACGGCGGCCCTGCGCACACCGAGGGCAGCCCTGAGCCTTTCTCCCATTGACTCGGTGAGAAATCACCTCCAAGCTGAGCGCTGCTTGCTTGCCTTTGCTGGTTTTGATGGTGTACGGAGTGACAGGGGCAGGCAGAGGGTCAGACAGACCTGCAGAGTGAGCCCAGCAGAGCTCAGCTCGTGCAGCAGCAGCAGGGGCTGAACGCTGATGGAAACAAGATCCTTACAGTGCCAAAGCCTCCTTCGAATTGCAACATTTCCTTGGGTTTTTGGCCGAGCACAGCGAGCAGCCAGAGCTTCATTCACACCACCCTGTGCCGGCTCCTGGCAGCAGCGGCTGGGTGTGATGGCAGCAGGTGGTGACTGCTCCCCTCCCGGGAAGCCTCCTGGAAGCACTGGACACTTCCTCTGGCCAGATCACCAGGGTTGCTCTTCTTTGCTACTTGGCAGCTGCAAAAACAAAACTCAGCTGTAAAAAAAGAAGAGCCTCTTGTCTATTTGGCAAGGCCTCTTTGGATTTGGAGTGTGTGTGTGTGTCTAGGCTGGACAAAAGCAGGCTTGGTGAGCAGCGTGGCCTGGACATGATATTCTCAGATATTCACCAGTGCTGGATGCCTGGGTGAAGGGAAGGTGTGTGGCTTGTCTAACGGGGTGCTGACAATCAGGCTGTGCTCTCCACCCCAAAACAAGGCACGCTGGCTTTGTGCTGCTCCTGCCTTCAGGAGCAGGAGCAGAACCCAGGAGCCTCTGGCTGGGAGTGTTGTGCTCTGGTCACTTGGCAATGCCCGGCTTCCCATCACGCATCTCAAACAATTCTGTGTGCAAAAGTCACTTTCGGTGACAAGGAGAGGAATTCAGCCACAAAGAGATGGATTCTGATTTTTTTCTTTCTCCTCCTTAGGATGATTTAGGATTGTACAATAAGCATCACTGTATGGCTGCTGGATAATGCATGTTATTAATTTGGCACATACTATTGCTCTATTTATATAATATTTCATGCATTTTGTAGAGCTTTATATTCAGAGAGCAACCATACAAATAACAGACCCTCAGGTCTGCTCCTGCCACTTCATTTCTTCCTGAGCAGTAGAACTGATTCAAGGAACTCCTGAATCACAGATTCCTTGTGCTGTCTCCACAATCAGCCCTTCAGCTGGTCCCTACTAGTATGGGGACAGCTAATAATTAAATCCTAACTCTTTGAAGCTAAACAAATGAGGACAAGTGATGTACTTAAAGCAGAGAGTGCCTGACTTCTCATCCTCCTTAGAAGTTGCCAGGTGGCCTGCCCAGGTCTTTCTTCTTGTGCCAGAGTTTTTAATTTCAGCCACTTCACCTCGCAGGAAGGGACCAACTCCTCTGTTTATCAGGGCCCAGGCACATTCTCCACTTGACAGAAACAGCTGACAGGATCCACAGCATTCACTTGTGGAAGAAGTATTAGGGGCTGAGGACTTGTAAGTCTGGACCTTTTCATGAAAATCCAGCGTGTAAGGAGAGAGGAGAGTGAGAATCCTACAGGGAAGAAGTTGGGAAACTGAAGTGATTAAGAAAATAAAGAGAAGTTTTTCTGAGAGTGAAAGCGACCCCATCAGTGGAGCTCACCTGGGAAACAAAGAGCCGAACTTTGTTTTCCTCCTCCTTGAGTGGTTTCCTCTGCATTAGCAGCAGCAGAAGGGCGCTGGCTGGATGCAGGGGGGCATTCAGGAGAAGGCCAGCGATGGGAGCCGTGTGTCCAAGGCTCAGAGAGCCGTGTGTGACCGGGGCTGCTGGAGCTCCTCTCGCCCTCCCACGCCCGCTCAGCCCCGAGCTCCGCGCCTGGGCTTTGTGCAGCCTCCCTGCTACGCCCGTGCTGATGTGCAGCAGCAAAGGTTGTTGCTGAGTGACGTGACAACTGCAAAGTGCTTTTCAATTCCTCTTTCTGTTTGCTACTCCCACCCTCCACGCTCATCCTGCATGGAGAGTTTGCTGCTGGAACGTCCCCGTCTGGCAGCCTGACAAAGCTCCAGCTCTCGTTTCTCACTGAAGTGGTACCAAAGCTTCTGCTGCCACCCCAGTGCTTCTTGGAGTTAGGTTTGGCCAAAGATTATTCCCAATTTCATTTGCTGATGTGTAAATGTGGGTGATTCAGGGCGCAGTCTGGAAGGGGTTTGGTGGCATCTTGCCCATCCCGTGTGGCAGCTGCCCTCGGCCCTCCTGAGCCGTGTCACTCAGCCCTGCAAACACAAAACACAGCCCAGGACTAAGTTTTGACTTCGATAAAGCTGCTCTTGCTGCTTTACCCTGCTGTGGGGGACTGCCGTGGGCTGCAAAGCCCCGGGTTGTGCTGTGCTGGAAGATCCCTGTTTCCAAACCCTGCTGGTAGCCCAGGACTCTTCTGCTGAAGCCCTCCTCAGGTTTTTTCATCTGTTGGCTCCATGTAGGAAAGGAGTTTAATAACAGCAACAAAAACCCAACCAAACTTCAAACAAGCAGATTCTTTGAACTTCACCTCTTAGAGCAGTCCTTAAGCTGCTTACATCTCGCTGCCCTGAGCGTCCCTGGTCAGAGCATCTCCTTTTGCTCTGTGCCGCTGCAGTGACCCACAGGTTCGATGGGCCCTGTCAGGACCCAGCACAGCAAACCAGGGAGGGGAGAAGAGCAAATTGAATTGCAGGGCTTGTGCACCTGCCTGTCCCGGGCCCTTCTCTGCCCCACACCGAAGTGAAGTCACAATTTCTTGCCACGCAGAATTTGCGAGTGAAAGACTGGGATTATACCTGAGCTGTCTCTTCTTTACCACATTAAAAAAGGTCATAAAAGGAGAGTCAGTTTAAAAATCCTGCTGCTGAAGAAAGCCATTGCACTGAAATAAATCCCAAGCATGATATGTCTTTTTCCAGTTTGGGAGGAGGGGAGCTGCTAGAAAAAAATGTGAGCTCAACTATTAGCTTTCCACTTGTAAAACTTCATACATCACTAAATATATTGCCCGTAGAGGACAGAAGTTGTTAAGATGGAGAAGAATTTTGAAGATGGATGAATGACAAAGACAAATGAAGATTTTTATTTTAGCAGAAGTTTCCAAGTGCTGTCTCTGGGTTGGGAGGGTACTGTTAATAAAGTACACTTGACGTATAACTGTTCAAGTTCCTGAGAAACAGCTTTGCTTTAAAGTTCAGTGGAGGATCAAAAAGAGTGAATTCTCTGTTTCTCTCTATAAAAAAGAAAAAGAAAGCCCTGAAAAAGGATAGGTTTTTTTTGGGAAACGGCATCTATGCCTTTTGTCTTTTCTTCTCTTTGTGGTCCAGAGACAGTGCGTTGACTGACTTCTTCAGAAAGGAGATCAGTGAAATTGTCAGTTGATTACTTCTCCTTGATTAGCATTTATAAGAGCCCTGTGATACATTATTTGCATTCCTATTTAGCCGTGATTTTTGTGGGGCAGCAATGATTAAACTTGTCACAGGGCCTGATTGACAGGGTCAGATCTTCACTTTCTACTCTTTTGAAATTAAAAACAAATGTGTCAGCTCCCTTCATGGGCCGCAGCGCTGTGAAGCTTGCTTGCCTTGTCATCGCAGATAGGTCAGGAATGTTTTAATTTTAGGGATGGATTCTGCTTGTCAAGCAGAGTGTGATGGCGTGTAGTTCTGGAGATGAGATGTGAAGGGTGTAAAACAAAGAATGGAAAGAACAAAGACAAAGACACTCACATTATTAGACAGATTTAATTAGTCTGAATGGATATTATGCTAGATGAAGCAGTGAGCTGTGAAATTAACCCTTGATTACGGATTGGCGGATCGTGCTCATAAAGGGAATCAAACCTTGGTGAATGGGAAAGAGGTGCTGTCCTACCCTCCCAGCCTCCATCCCCACGACCCCTTCCCCGGTCCAGAGGGGGTGGGAAGCTTTGGAGGAGAAGCCGTTGTTGGTGGCTTTTGGGAAGTTAGGGCAGCGTCTCCCCTTTTCCCAACCTCTGAGGCCGGCCTGCCCAAAGAGCTGGAAGAGCAGCAGGCTCCAGGGAGGGAGGCCCTTGCAGGAAGGATGGTGAGTAAGGGCTCCCTGTGAGCAGCACAGAGCCCAGGTCCCCTCTAGAGACACATCCCCGCCTCATTCCTGCCTCCCTTCCCGCCACTGCCATGCAGCTTTGATATTTCTGCTTCCCAACCTATTTTGTTCCGATAAGCTGTGAGCTCAGGTGGAATTATTCACCCCGAGGTGAGGCTTGAGGCACAGAAAGGCTGGTCTGTCCCACCTCCGATGTCCCAAATACGAGGCAGTGTGGGGGAGCGGGGCAGTGGCAGTCCAGAGGGTTCTGTGTTGGAGCATCCAGTGCTCTCCAGAAGAGGCACTCCAGCCTTTTGTGTGCTTCTCATCAGCATTCCCAGAGCTCTGTATCAAGAACTCCTCTAATTAGCACCACTGCAAGGGAGGAAAACAAATAGAAAATACAGTGTTACCCTCTTGTTAGTTCCTTGTCATTTCTTCCAAGTTGTTCAGCTAATGGAGTAATCAGCCTTTCTGTTAAAAAAGAGGGGAAAAAAGCCAAAGGGCATTGGGTGCTCTGATCTGCCAAGAGGTGCGAGGCCCCTGCTTCCCTCTGGCACATTTGGAAGGCTCAGTTTCAGTGCAGATTTGCATGCCAGAGACTGTGAGATTGAAAAGGAGTGAGACATGAAAACAAGTTGGGTCAAAGACTGCCTGGAAATGGTGGCTGGTAACTTCCTGAACAGCAGGCTCACCTCCAGTGTTGAGCTTCCGTGGGTACTGTGCAGCACTGTGCTACCTCTCACACCATTCTTGTGTATCTGATAGCGCGAATTCTCATTTTTACTTAACATTTAGCAGCATTTAAGTAGTGTCTCTGCGTGGAGTGAAAAAACCCTTTGATTAAAGACCTACAGAAGATTAATGAAAGTCATTATCTTTATATGATAGCAGAGAGTTACTACCCACAGAATAAAAGGAATTTCTGCCTGCACATCTTTTCTGCCCTGGTTTCCCCATCTCTTTTCATACCCTGAAAGAGAAGAGACAGCATGGGAAGGTGATGAGGGAATAGGACATGACACAAATCCCATTGAGAAGCCTACTGCTGAATCTCTGTTGGTGTTAGAACAAGTCACTGTGCCATTCTCCAGATGAAAATTATTATTTAAGGACAAAAGCCTAGTACTTATCATGAAACCTGAAGACACAGACTAGTTCTTAGGCAGAAAAGCCTTGTCATTGAACTGGTGTTTATGTGAGCAGTCACACATTAGTGTTGCTGCTTTCAGGGGCTTTTCATCAGACTCTTTATTATTACAGACCTATTGAGCTGTTCCTCAGTTGCTGGGAATCAGCAGAACTCTCCTAAAATTAGCAGTGCTTCGCAGTTTTACATCAGCTGAGGATCTGGCTCTTAATTTCTGGCTGTTGATAATTATGCAGCTGAACTCTTCCAGTGCAGGCCAAACCTTGTGAGAAGGATCTGCCCTACAGGCCCAACACTGAGCCCTTGGTCTGTGTCTCCTCAGTCCGCCCTCTGGAAGACCAAGTGGGCGGCAGATTAATTTAATTGAACAGTTTTAAGGTAATGTTTTGACTCAGTAGTTTTTGCAGTCTCTGCTGAGTTACCTGTAGCAGGCTCAGGGATCTGCTGCTGGCCTGTGCTGTTAAAAGAGAACAACACACATGAAATACTGGAAAATAAATGCCAGTGAGAGGGAAATCTCAGTATCTTCTGTCCGTGTCTTCACAGCCACGCAGGTGAGGTTCGGGGCTCTCTGTTTTGCCCCTTGGCACAGCTGTGTCTGGGCACTGAGCTCGCTGGCTCACACAACCTCGCCGCGGCCGATCCCGTCACCGCGCGCTCTGCACGGACGCACTTCAGCTCCTGCCTTCAGCCCCCAGAAAAAACCATCAGCTGACAAAAGGGGTCCAGAGGAGAGGCCTGGGCAGAGCCCCTCAGTGCGGGGACTGTTGAGTGAATGCTCCAGAGAGCCCTGCAGCGTTGGAGGCGCTCCTTTGGGGAGGAACAATGAGCTCTCGCGGGTGGAACGCAGTGCGCACCGCTGGGATGCTCCCTTTGCCGTTCCCATCCTGCAGTGCTGGCAGCACGGGCCCCATTTCCAGGGGCATTCCCGCCTCGCTGCTGTGCCCTGAGAAGGAGGAACTCTGCCTGAATCAGGGAATTAACTCCGGGGTAAAACCGGAGTGGGCACGGAAAGCTCTTCCCCCAGATATGAGCTCAAACTCACATTTCCACCTCCCAAATACAGCAAATATTTCCTAATTATCCCCACGGGATCCTGGCTCACCTGAGGCTCAGGTTCGCAGCCCTGGTTCTCCTCACTGCCTGGATTCAAAGAGCAGGAGCTGCCGCCTGCCCCCCGCCCTCCCCTCGTTTCTCCCACGGAATTGTTTCGGCGCTAGCTTGGTGTGTCAGCTTGTAAGTCTATAAAACAGTTTTCTACCAGCTGGAAATCCAACATGCTACATGAATACATAACAGTGCCTAACCAAGAAGGTTTGTAATTCAGTAATTAGCTGTAATTAATGAACACAAAGTGAAGACTCATTTACAGTTTAAATTATCACATTAGCTCCTGTCACCCTCTATGTACACAAAACAGCAGGAATTCAATTATTTTTATTCTTCAAAGCTAATTTAAAATTTAAGGAATGCCATTACATGAAATAATAGGTAGGAAATGTAATAGAAATCGCTGAGAACAGTTGGCCATCCTTAGAATGGGAGGAAAAAAATGCTATCAGTGATGATTTGGAAATGTTATTTTGTCTGTGAGCAGATGAAGGATTGAAATCTACACTCTTTTCAGTGTATTTAAAAAGAAAACGAGTTTGGTGGTTGCTAAGCCTTTGTGCAGGAAGAGCATAATTGTGCATTGTGCATAATTGTAGAAGCAGTTGATACCGATAATGTTGTTGATAGCAACACGATGACAGCACGGAAATGCTCACACCATTATCTTTAATGGGGCTGAGCCGACTGCAGCAGCACCGAGCCCCTGGAATCCTCACCAGTCTCACTTGGGGAACTTCAGCCTAGCAGGCCTTAAGTAATTGTCACTTTGCAATCTGCCTCCAGTTCGTGTGCCTGCGTAGGGCTGGGTAAAACACTTTCATTGTGCTTTTAAACCCACCACGATGCTGCTCTCCGCAGCTGCCACTGATTATTTTTTCCCCTCAAACAGTTCAACAGCAAGAGAGTTCCAAACCCATTTGATGCCACCTATCTGCATTCCAGCCCTTTTTTTTTTTTTAATTTTTTGTTTGTTTGTTTGTTCTTTATTCCTTCTTCAGTTCCCTTTTCATTTTAAATAGGCCACTGGAAGCTCCGGCGCCTAATTTTTCATAGGTGATCGACTGCTGAGTTGTGGGTTTATGTAGACAGAGGGAAGGTAGCGATAAGCCAAGAGAGAGGATTCTATTAGGGAAATGCAGCAGTAACTAATGAATCCTGCCAGTAATTGGGAAGGTGTAAGCCTCTGTAATATCCTAATGATAGTCATCCGTTGTGTGCATCCCCCGGCAGCGGCAGCGATCCCTCATCGGCTCCCTGATCTCAGACACTTAGCCATGCAAATCTTCCTGACAGGACTCTATGTCTTTGTCTCCCTAATTGGACAGTATAGAGTTGTTTATGGATATTGCAGACATTTAGACCTCAGTTGGAGGTTGTTCAAAAATCGTTAGCAAAGTTGCCTTAACAGCATTGTCAAATATTTATTCCCCTGTTTCAATATCTGTTTTTAACCCAGGCTTGGTTGGAGAGAGAATTACCATTTCGAAGATAGAGCGTCTCCTGCCAGCCTCTGGTTGAGATTTTTATTAAGCCATTTTCTTGCAGAAAGAGAGAACAACAACAACAAAAAAAAATCTACCAAAAGTCCTCATTTCTTAAGGATAAAATGTGAGATTGTAGGGCAAATGTGCTGATTTTTAATAGCATTTCCATGGGGAAATATTAGGAATGCTGACAAAGGCAGCTCTAATTATAAAAATTACAGGAAGCTTATGGGGCAAAAATTCCCGTTTAGTGTAAGCCAAAATAAATGGAGAATGGTCCCATTCACTACACCACTTCAAACGAGTGCAGACTCAGGGCCTGGCTCAGATATAGTAGAAAAACCATGGTTTTTTTCCTTGGTCAAGAGCTGAAGGGTTTAATTCTTGTCTCTAATCATCTCTTGGTAATAGGTGAAAAGCGAGATATAATATATACATCCAATGCTGTGCTTTACCAGGAGGAAGTTTTTTTTTTTTCCTTTTAAAAATTTGCTATGAGGGGGATTTCACATTTTTGTGCATGACACATTTCTTGTAGAGGGTTTGGGGTTTTCTGAGCACAGGGCAAAGCCCTACAGGCACTTCCGGGGACCACAAGGAGGAAATCTGAGTTTGGGAGAGCAGGCTGGGGATGAGGCCGGAGTAGCCACAAATATTGGAATTTGTGAGGAAGATCAGCTGGATCAGGCAGCTGGATTTACAATCCCTGGGTCATGTGCCACTTTACTCAGGTTGTCCCACAAGTAATCAAGGGGATTATTTGCCTCAATGAAAGCAATCAGATCCCTCCTACTAAATTAATCCTTCTAATTAACCCTACAAAGAGTTAACTCCATATGGACTTCCATTGCCATCTTGTCTCCCAAGGCTGCTTATTCTAAACTGCATATATTTTATAAATATTAGATAGAAATATATTAAAAAAACAGAAAAAAAAAAAGCAAGAATTTTCCTAAAATAATAATTTGGCTTTTTTTTTTTTTTGGAGCCAACCCTTTACACAAATAGAGGGTGTGAAAGCTTCTGTTCATGGGAATATTTCTAGGAACAATTTCTGAAAGTATTAATTTGCGCCTGTCTGGCAACTATCTTGAAAGCTGTTTGTAGTTTTGGAAATTATTCAGCCAGGGAGCAGTAGAAATGACACATTATATCGTTGATTAATGTAGTAAAAAGCAAATTACTGATGGGGGAATAATCAAAGCCATAGTTGCAGCAAATAGTTCCCTTATCTGATTTCTCTTGGGTTAGCCCAAAGTTTTAGGTACTTCCCACAATCAGACCCAAAAGATAAAGGAAGAAATTAAAGAACTATTTGTAAAACAAGGGAAGGAATAGATTGGTTTTTTTTCTTTTTTGTGAAAAATTTCTGCATATTTGTTATAGTTCTTTAAGTAAGCTCCCATTCTTTCGGTTTTTAGGTCTCTTTATACAAAACTCTGTTCCCTTAAAGCACTACTGACACCATCTGTAAACCCATCAGCTTTTCACCCCCCTCCTTAAACTGCTGAGGAATAAGTTGTGACTACAGAAAAAAATTCCATCCACTAGAAGGTGAGAGAAAGCAGCGACCTGCCTGGATATAGAGCTGGAGGCACGGAATCGTGGCCGGAATTCAGGGCAGAACCACTCAGAGCTTTGAGTGCAACCATTCCCTGTCACTGCCAGGGCCACCGTGTCCCCAGGTGCCACAGGCACGTGTGTCCCCTGATTTTTCAGCCTTCTCCTGTGTCTCACAGTTCATAGTTCTTGGGTTTTTTCTCACACATGGGTGTTATAAATAGAAGCAAT
>WBMY01015895.1:286581-304647 GCA_013397315.1 Donacobius atricapilla
TTTAAAATATTTAAAATATTTTTAGAATAATCTTATTATCCAAAAGCATGGGTTTAATTATAGCAGATTGGTTTAAAAGCTACCAATGGTAGCATTTTTAATTTCAAAACACGACCCCCTTCCACTGTGATAAAATGGGAGAGAAGACCAACAAGTTAAACTGAACAGAATAAACTTAAGAACAAGAAATTTATGTCCTGCAAATTCTTTCACCTGAAAAAAAGAATCTCATATCTAGGCATGTTACAACTAGTTCAGTCTGTCTTAAGGCAATGGTAGCTGCTGTTTTTCCTTGCAGAAAACGTGGAAATCATCAGAAAAAAAATTAACCAGAACTCATCTTTGTCTGAAAGGCTGAGAGACTCACGAATTTCAAAAATCTTTTTTTTTTTTTTTTTTCTATAGAAATGCTTTATAGAGAATCTTTGTGAAGTACAAACCAGAGAGTGGTTGTCTCCCAGCACTGACAATGTCTGCTGTTCCAGACGAGACGGTGTGTGATGTACCATCCTGAAATATTGTCAGCAAGCCTGCAAATATGAAGGCATTTTCATAGCAAGGCAGGGATGAAAGGGAAGAGCTTTGGGTTTGCTTTTTTGTTGTGCTTTGTTTCTTAGTCCTAANGACAACAACACACATGGCTGTTAAATCCCTGCAGGCATGGGGATTCCACCCCTGCCAGAGCTGAGCAACCTTGTGGGGGAGAAATTTTTCTTAATATCCGACCTAAACCTCCCCTGGCACTGCTTGAGGACACTTGAGGCCTTTTCCCCCTGTCCTACCACTTGTTCCTTCCCCAGTTCCTGACCCATCCAAGCTCAGGGTTTGCCATCCCTGAGCTCACGGAGGGGACAGGAGCTGCAGCAAGGTTATCCCAGCTCTCAGATATCCCTTTTTTTGAACTGAATCCATGTTTCCCACAGCTTTTGTTGGACCCCTGGCTGCAGAGAACAGCCCGGTTTCATCCCACTTAGAGCCACTCAGCCCCTGAGGTCACCAGGTTTCCATTCCCACTGCTCCAAGGTGGGCCAGCAGGATCAGGATCCGCCTCTCTTCTCCCTCTGATGCCATCCTAAAGCAAACAGGCTCTGGATGTGCTTGCTAGAACCTTCTTCTCCAGAAAATGGATGTATTGGCATTTAGGGTTTTTTTGTAGACACACACTCACGTATATATATTTAAAATCCCAGCTTTACAAACTTAGGTTGGTGCAGCAGCCCGTGACGCTGAATACAAGCTGCTGTGCAAAGCAATTGCCAAATGTTTACATAAACACATAAATAAGACAAATAAATTCATTTTCATTATTCATGTTTTCTGCTCTTTCTTCTCCTTTTTATTTATGCCTCAGACAATGGCTCCTGTAAATATTCTGATTAAAAAAACACCTGCAGTGGACAGAAAGATGATCAAAAAGCCCTGATAGAGAGCAATTCATGTTTCTTCTTTACAATCACTAACGAATCTTAACTTGAACCATGTTATGTTCCCATGTGAGTGATAAGCAATGATTTATTATGAGGTGTCAGGAAATCAGAACGCCATACAGTGAGACTTGAGCTAGTGGAAAATGTGTTCCCTGTTTCCCAGCCTCATTACTCAAAGATGCAGCGTCCCTTTCTCCGAGTCTAATTTACCTGGCTCTCCGAGGCACTCGGAGCAAAGGGAAGGGCTCCAGGAGGGAAATGCCTGATCCAGGCTGTGCCTTCACCCTCCAGCCCCGCCAAACGCCGCGGAGTGACCAGGGAAAAGGGGCTGGAAACGCAGAGCTCTCGCTGTATCAAACGCTTCCAGCCCTAATGATGCTCCCCACAAAAGCAATCGCTCAGGATTACAGCATCCTTTGCCTCATCAGTGCTGTCAGCGCCTGAAGAGGAAATAAAACAGGCGGCGCGGAGGAGACAAACGGATAAGTTTTCTTTATGCGTTAGAGTTTCTTCTACTCTCTAATGATTCCCTTCTCCCCGTGATCCTAATTCAAGCAACTGGCATGTGATATATTTTGTAGACAAATCAGCAGCAGAAGAGCATGTGCAGCTCTGGCACCACGGAGCCCGTGATTTAATCGCAGCCTGCGCCCGCTCGGGTTTTAAGGTGGGAATTTGTGCTTTAAGAGCTTCCTCACAAAGAAAGGAGAAAGCAGCAGATCCCACACGAATTCACATGAGCAGCCCCCACTCCTACCCACCAATGCTCTGCAAAAAGGAACCCAAACAGGCAGAGTCTTACCAATTAAACATTTTTCTGGATGCCTCTTTAAAGGCCCCAATCCCGAAAGCATTTGGGCCCAGTCAGAAGTGGATGGGAAAAGGTGCATTTCCCTAGGGAAGAGCAGGGGGTGAGTGTGGTTCTTTTCTGCAGCAGCAGACATGGAAGTGGGAGCCTTCCCAAGGAGGTTTGGCTCAGATGCTCTGGGCACATCACAGAGCCATCAGAGGCACTGGCACCTGAAATGATGAGCAATATTTTGCTGGAAAGGTAAAGCCTTTATTTAAAAAATATTTTTAAATAATTANAATCTTTGTGAAGTACAAACCAGAGAGTGGTTGTCTCCCAGCACTGACAATGTCTGCTGTTCCAGACGAGACGGTGTGTGATGTACCATCCTGAAATATTGTCAGCAAGCCTGCAAATATGAAGGCATTTTCATAGCAAGGCAGGGATGAAAGGGAAGAGCTTTGGGTTTGCTTTTTTGTTGTGCTTTGTTTCTTAGTCCTAATAAAATCTACCAGTGTGCTCTTAACTTCTCCCCTCTCGTTTTGTTCCGAGGAGAAAGGGAACATCATTCTCCTCTGAAAGTGTTCAGGAGAGAGGGAGGAGGTACGAATTCCCTCCTGGAGGGGTTTGCTGTAGCCAAGACGAGGTTTGTGTGATACTGAAGTAATTCAGAGACCGATCAGCATCTCCCCACTGTCAAGTGGCCTTTGCTGCCTTACAGTGAATTGAGATATTTCAGTGTCATAGCTCAGAGGTGGGGTTGAGAAAAAACCCATCCACAGCTTCCTCTGGCTTGGTGAAACAGAAATTCTCATCAGGGTTTAAAAAAAGTGGGGTTTAATCTCAGGGGGAATCACACCCCAAGGGAAACAGGGAGGCAAATGTGGATTATGCAACAGTCGAGTGAACATTTGCAGATAATTCAGCCTTTTGAAGGGCCCAAATGAACGGAGGGATCCACCTTTGAGTGACCCATGAGTTCCCCCCAGCTCCAGCCCTGCGCACCTGGGTCTGGAGCACACAGCCCTTGTCCAGATGGTTGCTCCGTAATTGCTTTGTCTTGTCTGCTGTAAATTCACATTTTGCAAGGTGCGTTCCAAAAGCTGTTTCTCGGCTGGGATCCTTACAGGTGGCACTTTAAAATGCAGCGAGCGCCCAATGCTACAGAACCTGCTTGTCACAGAAAATGGCACAGTTTGCATGTGACCTGTAATGACAGTTGCTAGTTGAAAAGAAACCAGAAATTCAGCTTTATCTTCCACACTTTGGTTGCAGCTGCCATCAACTAAATCTCTCTCCAAGGGCAGATGGTGCCCTGTACAATGAACAATTTAATCTTTTGGAAACTTTGCCAAAAAATCCACTTTTTTTTCCCCCCTCCAAGAATAGGCTGTCAATAACATGTGCTCCCAAATACATTGTGATTTGATGGCTATACTTTATTTATAGGAAGAAATAGAAGTTAAATGCTCCCTGTAATTTTTTTTTTTAAATCTTTCCAAGTCTGTGATTCTTCCTGTACTGGGCTCTGTGTGCAGAAGGAAGTGGTGGGACCAGGTGAATGTCACACCTTTGTGCTCCGTGTCACCGTGTCACCTCGAGGCTCAGGGGTGAAATCCTGGCCTCTCTCAACACCAGCGGCACAAATCCCCCTCCTTCCAGCAGCTCAGGATCCCATCGGGTCTCTCTGGGACCACGGGGAGCTGCAGCCCCAGATTTTTGCCTGGCTCATCCACAGCTTCCCTGGGCCGCCTGTGGCAGCACCTCCCCACCCTCACCAGGAGCAATATTTTCCCAAGATCCGATCTAAACCTCCCCTCTGTCAGTGTGAAGCCATTCCCCCTTGTCCTGTCACTCCATGGAAATTCTCTCTTCCCATCTTTTTTTTTGGCTCCCCTCAGGACTGAGCTCCTTGTCCCCCCTGCGCCATTGCTGCCTCAGCTCCCTGCAAAGCTCTGGGTTGCCCAAACAATTGGGAAGTATCCCAGGCAAGGTCTGTAAATCCTTCCACCCGGGTGTTACAGCAGTTAATTCCGTGTTCAGGCAGACACAGCTGAGTTAGAGCCCACATTTCCTTCCTGGTGCCCCTCACGCTCACAGCCTTAGCTCAGAAATGTTTACCACGCTTTTCCACGCTTCCCTCTCTGTGTGGCCGATGGCTGAGGGTGAATATAGAAGGACTGGCGGCTTCTGCAGGGACGTGAGTGGTGACGTTGGTGGGCTGTGGGACCCTCCAGTGTGCGGGACACGAGGGATTGTCCCCGCTGGCATCACACGGAGCCCCTGCCTGCCTTTGGGTGGGTGCTGCTCCCTCAGCAAGGTGAGAACTGAAAGATTTACTTCCCATGAGGGTTATCCCTACCTCTCCCAAAATGCTTTCCCATCCTATCAGAGCGTGTTTGCTGGAACAAATATGTTCTGTTTATTTATTTAATGTGCTGTTAAATGACCTTCTGGAAAGCTATTCCTGCCACGAGGCTTTAAAATGGATGGGCAGGCAGAACTCCAGGGAGCATGCTCCTCCCAATCAGGATGAATCATTCCAGTAGTTACTGTTTAGATTGATATAATTTTAGTTATAATTATGGGTAACGAGAAGGCGTTTAGAGCCTGTAACATTGTAATTCATGGTGAGAGGAGTCCTAAATGAAATAAAATACATCCAGATTTGCTGTTTCCCCCTTTCTAGGTACTGTGCACGTGGCACGGTTCTTTAAGGAACAGATTTTGTGCTGCTGCAAAAATCTAGCAAAAGTAGGTCAAAAATGACATCTAGAGATAACATGTTTGGTTACCACAAAGGGCCTGTCTGTGTCTTTCTATGTGGCCTTTAAGGAGTCCTGCAATTTATTGTGATAGGTACAGCTGCAGCCTGGAAAAGTTTTGATCCATAGGCTCCCATGGACTGCAGTGGGTGGATCACAGAGGAATATTGTAATTTTTGTTATCCCACTGCATGAACAGGAGCTGGCTAAGTGATATTAGCAAAGATGTGGAAATACAGAGAAGACATTATAAATACATGAAGCTGCTGTCATCTGCCTGGCTCTGGAGCTCCATCCCACCTCAGACTGCGCCGCTGAAGAGGCAGCAGAACTCAAAAATCAAATGGTGACAGCAATCCTCAAGAAAAGGACTTCAGATACTGGAAGGACCTCACAGCACCTTCCAGGGTCTGAAGGGGCCTTCAAGGCAGCTGGAAGGGGCTCTTCAGCAGGAACTGGAGTGACAGGACTAGGGAGCATGGCTTCAAACCGAAAGGGGGGACATTTAGGTGAGGTATCAGGAAGAAATCCCTCCCTGCGAGGGTGGGGAGGCCCTGGATCCCTGGAAGTGTCCAAGACCAGGATGACTGGGGTTTGGAGCAGTGGAAGGTGTGGAAGTGTCCAAGACCAGGATGGCTGGGGTTTGGAGCAGTGGAAGGTGTGGAAGAGCGGAACAGGATGAGCTTTAAGGTCCCTTCAACCCAACCTGGGGTGACTTGAGACCCATCCCATGAGCAGGCAACCCCCAGGAGGCCGCCCCACTCCCTTGGCGTGGCTTTTGGCTGCGGGGAAAAGGGACAAGGGGACACTGGGGGAGCAGAGGAGCCCTGGGGTGTGGGAGGCGAGCTGGCCACTGCCGTGTGAGCCAGGAGCCCAGCCCAGCTGTGGGAGCTCCAGGAGCCCAGGCCGGCAGTGCCGGTGTCACCGCCGGGGTCTGGCGCGCCGCGAGCTGCTGACACGCACTTGACGGTTGTCTGGGGCCGCAGACGTGTTTGAGAGCTCCCATCTCAGAGGTTTCACAGCTGTGTTTTCCTGGCACTGCGAGGATGAGGAGAGGGAAGCTGTGCCACGGACAAGGAGAGGGAAGGAGGCTGTTAGGAGGAACGCTGAGCCCTGACACCTCCGCGTTAAAATGGATACGGCTTTTTACATCTGTTGATGCCTCGATAATTAGTGTTAAATAAAAGCAAAGCTTCAGTATCTGCCACTGATATTTCACATATGCTGTACAAGACATCAGTGTAATGAACACCCTCAGCCACGTTTTCAGAACATGATTTAAATGATGGAGTTTTCTTTATGGCACAGGGTGAGCTACATTTCAGCAAATGCCCAGGAAGCACCAGACCCTGCCCATCAAGTGCTGTTGGAATGTGCGGGCTGCTCTGCACTGACTGCAGCTGACAAGCTCTCCACAAACTCCCCGAATCTCTTACAGGCTTGATAATGAAATACATAAACTATGACCCTTATTGATCAGGGCTCACACTAATTAATTTCCCAAAGTCCTGTCCCAGCCTGCAGTGGTATCAATAAAACTTAAAAAAAAAAAAACCCAACAAAACCCACAAGGATGGAGACTTCAGTTGGCCAAAAGACCTTAGGGGTGAAGTACTTATCCCATGGAAATCAATGCCAAGTCCCAATTGAATTGATTTGTGCAGAGATGTTACCATTAGTCAAGTACATGGACAATGAGCCTCAAAAGTTTATTTGTTGCCAGAAGAGTTTCTTGTGGACCTTCCCCCTGGCCCATGTGCCTCTGAAGTGTCTCCCCAGGGCTAACAGTGTCCTCAGTGTTGTTCTGTGACAGGGAAGTGACCAGGAATATTGCTATGCTGATTAAAAAATCTCAGGGCCTTCCTCACAATGGCACAAAAAGAAAAGGAGGCAGGAGTTTGGCTTTCCATTTTTCCAATCCAAGCTTTTACAAATATTTCCAGCTGGCAGGGAACCAATGCCCTGCAGTAACTTCAAGACTCCGCCCCAGATTTAGCGCTTTCAGTGACGCTAATTTGGCTTAATTATCCTAACGATGTTGTGGAGGCAGAGTTGACCTCGTGAAGAATCACTGCTCCTGCTCTCAGCTGGGTCAGCACTGTCCCTTATCACAGCCCCTGGTGTCTGCGTCCCACCCCAGGAGGGAGGCAGATGCTGCAGGGCCTGCTGTGATGCAAGGCAGGACTCAGGCGCGATGTCACGGGGAGTTTTCCATCCTGGAAACCTCCTGGAATGGTAAAGCCCAATGCCTCTCCCACCCCCACATTTGGATCATTTCCAGAGGTGATCCCACAGTGAGGATTTGGCCGCAGCGTTGCTGTGTGTCAGCTCCAGGCCCTACAACAGTAATGCTTCTGGATTTCCTTAAGGTTTGAGCGGGGAATAGACTGGCACAGCTCTGCCCTTTTGCAGTGAAAAATAATAGCTTCGCAAAGTGAGAATTGCTCTGGAGCGTTACCCCTGAAACCTAAAGGCAACATCTTAAAGTGTCAACATGGGTTGCTTTTAATATCTTTTAAGTGGGAATCATGATCCAAGGTATTCACCACAATTTCAAACTGACTTCCCTGCATCCTCAGTTGCCAAAAGTCGCTACGTTCCGCTGCCAAAACCTCCTCTTCCCTTCCAACAGTTTCTCCACAGCAGGTCTGGGTTGCCAATGCAAAACTCAGCATCACTGTGAAAATTGAAAAGGTGACGATATTGTAAACCCAACCAAATTATAAACTAACTAGCACGAAGTCAATGGACTTTTTTGTTTTCATATGGAATTTTTTGAAAAGCTGAGTTTATTTTACTTTAAATAAAGCTGCTACTGAATTTCCAGTTGATTTAGCCAGAATGCAGAGAACACACTGCAGGATTTGAGTTGTGTTTGCTGAAATATCCATGGCCTCGAACAGACAATATATTTTTCAGTAACGTATTTCTCTTTGCTCACTGCAGCTCTTTTTTTCCCTCTGTGCTGTCTCCAGATTGACTTTCACTCTGCTTATTGCCTGCCTCATTTCTCACCCGATTTTTCCAGTTGGTTTTTTCCTACTGCTTTCCTCAGTATCTTTCTCCCAGGCTATAAGCAAAGCAGAACCCAACTTTGGGCTGAACTTTTAAACCCACATCTTGAAATAAAATAAAACAAGCCCCTTCTGTCTCTGTGTAGCAGCAGCTTCACAACTCGAGTCACTTAGCACTTTTAGCAGCTGCAGGATGGAAAAGGTCCATTGGAAGATGGCTTTTAATGCTGGGGAGGTGCCACAAGAAGTCAGAATAACGCAGGAACAGAGGGGTAATTACACACTGTGTGGGTACCGAGGTGTCCAACTCTCCATGAGGGTTTTAGAGCATGTTCTTGGCTGGCTGTAGGAAGGAACTCCACGTTCAAGGAACAGAGAGAAGCAGCGTAAGGGGCTCAGTGCCCAGGCAGAGCCTCAGTTCCCCCGGTGATCCGTGCATGGTTGTGGAACCACGATTCCGTCCACGCCTGTGTGTCCTTGCTTGTTGTGAGCCTGCGGGCGCAGGAGGCGAAGCAGAGCTCCCCTGCAGCCGTTCTCACGGCTGGAAGTGCCTGGTGCGGCTGCGATCAGACCGTGTAACTGTGGCTGTGTTGTTGTTGTTGTGCTTGCAGGACGAATGCCTTAGTCCAGCTGTCCAGCCCAGCTCCGCGCCCGGCCCCGCTCGCCACCGCGGCCCTGACATTGAACTCGCGGCAACCCGGACCGAGGAGGCTGCCAAAAAACTCCTGCTATTCTTCTTCATCCTCACTAACAATTTGGTAATGAAGTATTGATTTCCACTCCCCTGCTTATGGACGATATTAGATTTTCATTGATAAACTGCACTGGGGCTGTCTGGTCTCCACTGTCCCTTTTTGCTGTCACTAAAACAAAGTGCCACTGAAGTAAGATAATGACTGAGAACATTGATGTACTTATTTCGTCAATTTGTAACACTTGACAGGAAAAAAAAATTCTTCATAGTTTAATGTCCAAGTGTGCTACACAAGATGCAGTCACACTGGAAGCTTTACTTTTCATGGTAATGTCCATTTCCTATTTATAACCCCTTTGGGATAGTTTGTCTAAAGGAAATGTTTCTATTCTGTGCAGCTATTACTGTTGCACCTGGGTTGCCCAATCCAGTCATTGCACTAGGGATCAATACATCACAGTAAGTACAAGAATTATTAAGTTAAAACAGATTCTGAGCCAAAAAACCCCTGAACAATGTTAATCTTCCGTGCAAGTTGTTCAAATAGTTATGCTTAACCATGTTGCTGCCAAAGATTTGTTTGAAATGGATTATTTTCAGTTTGTTTTATTCCTCAGATATATATATATATTTAAATCTCCATTACGGTTTATGACGAGACATATGGGATGGAGGGATTTTTAAACAAAAGTACTATTGTTAGATTATTGAACATTATATAAATATAGATATATCTATATATAAATATCACTATATAAATATCTATATATAGATATAAAAGAATAAAAGTAGAATTCCTTTCTCAGTTAGGTGAGCATAAATCTGAAATTCTGTTGTGGTCAACAGCGTGACTTTGGATTTGTGCCACCAAAACTGGGGTCAGAATCTGGTGTCCGAGCTGTGTCTGGCCCGGCGAGCACCGCCGGCCGTGCCTTCAGACCCACCCCGACCTGGGAGAAGGGGGCTACAAAAACAGCAATTTCAAATTTGTGCTTGTAACTTTTTTCATTAAAACTTCGAGGGCCCGATTTTAATTTGTGGAATATTCACGTTAATAATGAGATCTAATTAAGACATCCATTAAAAGCCCGTTAAAGTTAATTTAACGTAAAAATTCCAATAGAACTGTATTAGATTTTCTCCATTAAATTAACGTTATGGATTTTTAACGGATGTCTTAATTATACATTATTATTAACGGGAATACTGTATTACACAGATTAAAATCGGGTCCCAAGTCAACTCCCAGAATCTTCCAGGATATGCCAATGTCAAGAGTCCCACTGTTCCTAGTGCACTGCTTGGAAATCCAGGCGCAGCCCGGTTTGCTCTCCCTCAGAGAAAACAACCTCCAGTAGACAAATCCATCTCTGCATTTAACGATGAACCTCCCCTATTCTCCAAGGAAAAATAAGTCTGGATCATGTTGTAAATCGCTATTCCGCGGCAAATGAAATATTCAAAATATGCGAGGCACAAGTGGAGAAGAGGCTCTTTCTCAAGTCAGAAAGGGCTTTGGAGTGTCTTTTCCTGTTGTTTTGTTTGCCATGTTCAAGGGTAGAATTGAAGTGCAGCAGTCACAAAATCAGACTAAAAGTGTTCCCTGCCTTCCCTGTGGCCCGTGCAGAAGGGCCTCTTTTGGCACTGCTTGGGAAATTTTGACATGATCCCTAAACTCAACATGGAGGAGAAAAAAAGGCCCTTCTTATTTACCTCCTAGGGAAAGTGTTGCCCTTATGCCACATATAATAGCAAATTGCTTTTTTTATGGCATGCATAACCTAGATGGGAAAAAATATGGCGCTTGAGGGAAGGAGGGAAAAAGTAAATGAAGTTCCAGGAATGTCATTCTGAAGTAATGAGGCATGGACAGAAAATATACCCCTCACATCATCGGATTGAGATGGCAGTCGAAATAGCTTCATTGAAGTGTCAGCACTCATCCATCAATCAATCATCCACAAGGAAAAATAGCGACAGTACAACGGGGCGGCTTTTATGGGATTTACTCATGGGCATAGGGAATAGCAGCTCAAATGTAGTTCTGACATGAAAAGCAAGGTGCTGATATTATTTTTTATGATGGGAGGATCATAAAGTGAATTGAGAACAGTGAGGTCTGTCTTTGCTTAACCTATTCAACTGGAAATGAACGGAGCTCAACTGGAAACGAGCAGAGCCTTCAGATGGGTTAAGATTGAAGCCTGCACCGTGCTGAGCACCGGCCATCGACAACAAAATTCTATTAAAGCAAAATCAATGCATTAGCATCGAGCTCCTCAGAAGCTGTTAAATGGCACGGCCCGGGCTGGAGTTATGAGGTGAAGTTGCACAAGGTGAGGCCTGCGGTGCCGACCCAAAGGCCACGAGCACCGCAGAAAATCACTCCTGGGAGAAACTGAACTTGGGGCTCCTTTCCTCGAGATTTTGGGTGCAGGGAGAAAATGCTGGGCTGCTGGCAGCGCCTGGCAGGTGAAGCTCCCGGCCCTGATGCTGTCACAGCCGGGAGTTTGGCTGTTCTTTAACAGGATTCTCCACGCGGGCGTTTGCGCCTGGGGCAAGGCCAGGCTGTAGGAATTCCCACACAGGGAGCTCTCGGGAGCCTCTTCCCACAAAAGGGAGGCCTGGAGTCGCCAGCCAGCCCACAGCACCCAGAGCTGGGGCTATCTGGGGCACCAGCTGCTCAATTTTGGCAGGAAAAGGGGCTTTGCTGGTGCCCCGTGAGCTCAGGGTGACCATAGGACACACGGCCCCACCCCGGAGCTGGAAAAGGTTTGGGGAGGTTTTGGAAAGGCCGAACCCCCCGAGGGAGGTCAGGTTTTGCTCAGGAGTCTTCACTGTGTGGCAGTAGCTACTCTGTTTAAAAATCTGGCCACAAACCTTCATCACACGGTGCTAAAGCTTGATCATTTTGCCTGCATTGCTCTCCTCGGGGAACGTTTTAGGTACACATTTGAATTAAGTGATTTTTATTTTTTTTTTTTTACAATTCGATATAAAAAAGGGAAAATGTACATCTCTCCTCTCTTTTCTCTGTACGAAACTGGATGAGTTGATAGTTTTTCTGTCATATAAATCAGGTAACACAAAAAAAATCATTGCATCTTTTCTCTGTCGCCGCTACTCAGTATCTATCGTTCTGACTTTTATTCTTATTGGAGATCATCAAAACATTAATTAAAAGCCTGGTGATCAAACAGCCGAATATTTATGATTCACGTCCTTGCTTATTAACAAGTGGCATATTGATACACCACATATCCAAGCTGTTTATGCTCTTGCACTGAAATAAAGCAGGGAGAATTGTTACCCTTACACACTGCTTTGAAAGATTTATTCAGAAGCCAGAGCTCCCTTCCCACCACCATCCATGTCAAAATAAGCCATATCACCTGAAAAAAAAAGTGTTCTATTTTAAAACAGGGAGATGTAATTAGCATCCCTTTGGGGCCTAATAGATAAGAATTTCAGTGGATCAGTCTCAGGTGTTTTTTCCAGGTTTTTTTTTACTTAAGCTGAAAGGGAGAAGGACACTTAACTTTAAAAATGGCTGTCATTAGTACAATAATAATTGTTGGGTAAAAAAAAAATCTTTGAGAATCTGCTAACAAACGTGCCCAGTAATTACTTGTCAATGCAAGTTATCACGGGTTTTATTACCTACTTGTAAAAGTATTTACAAGACTGACCTCCCTAGCTTTTTTAGAGATCAGGGAGGATATAAAAAGTCATTTTAAAAATCAATAATTATATATTAGCACGATAGGGGGTGAAGCTTTTCAAGCCAGCTTTACAGGCTATTGAGTCAACTCTCACACATCCAAATGGCAGGGATTGTTTCCCCAATTTTTGGCCTCTTTTTCTTTCCTTAATCATGTTTTGACAAAGTGCCGTATTTATTGATTACTTCATACCCCCAGTTCAGCTTCTAAACCAGAAGGGGATATTCCCTCTGGGAAGCACCCGTGCAGGATTTGCATGGAAAACGAGCTGCCCTTGGTGACCAGGAAAAAGGAATACTGGAGTATTGGGTGGGAGCTGCTCTGTGCTGGTTCCCCACGACCTGATCCGGCCACACCCCAGACACTCAGGGTTATGTGTGGGTGTTATTTTGGGATGGAACCTGCCAAGAACCCAAGGGAATGAGGAAGGCAGCCTGATTTTTGGCAGAGATTGAAGAGGTGGCTCTGGCTGGGCTGTCCCCTGTCCCCTCTCCGTATTCCATCATCACTCCGGGGCTGGAGGAGGGGGATTCTCCATCACACAGGGCTTTTGTCCTCACCAACAGATATACGATGCAATTTATATTTAAAATTCTCTCTATAAAGACAGTATTGATCACAGATTCCAGATCAATACGTTGCAATTACAGCAGGCTTTAAAGGCCATCTGTCCCCGAGCAGGAGCACCAATGGAGCCGCTTCACAGATTGTGAGCAAGTGCTACTGGTATCGCCCATCTTCTCCCAGCACAGCCTGACATGTCATTGCTGCTCCTAGGAAGTTGGGCTAGGAATTACGGAGCTGGAATTCCTGCATATTGACCACCCCAGAGCCCCCAGACCAGCCTCTCGTTGGCTTTCACAGCAGGGTCAGTGACACTGTGGTTTTTGCTCCTCATCACAATTTGTCCCACAGGTCACAACTTCTCTTGTCCTCAGCTGAAAACGGTCAGCAAGAAGTCCTTGTGTTTCACTAGAACTGAGAACATTTCCATAACGCTGCTGAAGAGTTTGAGTTGGACATTGTGGGTGCAAACAGAGCCTTTTTTCTGTCACAGGATCACTTAGGCTGGGAAAGATCTCCAAGATCGAGTCCAACCTTTGACCATTTGCGTCAGTTTGGACCACAGCAAATGTAATATTTTTAAACATAACAAAAGAATAAAGGGCATGCATCTAAAGGCAGAATTCAATTACATTTCATCAATGAGGTCTCGATTTGCCAGCACCTGAACTCAAGATCAGCCTGTTGGTTGATGGCCCTGGGTGAGCCACTGGGTTCTTATTCCAGAAATGCTTCCTGGGTTTTCTTTTTGTCTTCATTATTTCCTGCAGCGGAAAGCACGCAGAATTCAGAATTCTTATTCTCCAGTTGTCTTCTGAAGGAAAGCAAAAATATAAAATAATAAAAAAAATGGGTTTGCAGTGGAACTGGAAGCTGACTCACCTGTGCACCCCGCACGTGCTGCGCCACATCGCCCCCAGGCCTCCCTGCTGCCACCTCCCTCCCATTTCCGTTAATGTCTGAAAAACAGAAGCCAGATTCTGCATGCATTTATTCCTGAGTGAATCCAGAGCCAGCCCTTCAAATCCAGCAGATTTACCCTCTGCTTACCCAGCTCCAAACGCCATCCTCATGGTCCCAGCCTCAGATTCCCAAAGTAATTAGGTGTTTTGGAAAACAAGACCAGCAAACTTCAGTCTCTGGCTCCAGGAAAATTAAATCTCCTGCACTTCAGGTTTTTAGTTATGGCAGGGAGGTGACTGCAAAACTTTGATATCAATGTGACTATGCTTGCAAAAATAACACCAGTTGTATCACTATAAAGCACTTTATACTGGTACAGCTCCTTTTGCTTTGCTGGACCACTTTTATACCAGTGCAAACACTTTCATCCCAGTATCCTTCGGCCTAGTGGTGTTTTTTGCTTTGATTTTGCCAGAAGAGATGAGAAGAGTAGATGAAGTTTCAGACGACACTCATTTCTTGTACCAAAATGTCTGCACAATTTTTTCTTGGGGAGTATTTTTTAAAAGTGAACTTGCTGTAGCACTGGACTTAACTGCAGAGTAATAAACTTCCAGTTCATCATCCCTCTCAGCTCATGAAATGTCTTTAGGCCTTTGTAAAAAGCCCTGTTTGAGACAACAGATTAAACACTAATCCTGGCGGATCGCACAGCTCCACTTCACACCATCGAACTGAGCAAACTTATTTTTTTTCCTTCCCTTTTTTGATCTATGTAAAGGCAACAAATTCTTTCATTGGACTCCTTAGATGAGATAGCAGGGGGAAAAACAATCAGCATTTCCTGAAGAAAATGAAAATAACTGCAAAAATGCAGCTATGTTAAAGGCAGGGAACACAGTTCCCGTCCCCACACGGCATCCACGTCCTCACAACTGCCTGAAACGTGGGAGATTCCTCTGGGCAATATTTTCACTAGAAACTGGCCCAGGTAAGATTTAAGAACGGCGTACCTGTGCGCGCTCAGGAGGATCTGCAGGTGCACACAGACATTTCCCTCCAGCACCATCAGGCGCGGGCACGCGGGGCCGTGTGTGCGTGTTTGAGCATCCCTTCGGGAGCAGGCTGAGGCAGCAGCTGGGCGCTGCTGGCAGCAGGAACCCGCAGGATGTGCGGGGCAGGGGCTTGGCTTGACCCCGCGGCAGACGCTGGAATGTGCAATACAGGTTGCAAAAGCTCCACAGCTCTTATTTGGCTCAGGGTACTTCTCTGTCCTACGTCTCCGGTGCAATGCGCCCTCGTGTCTTGTGCTCAGGCACGTCTCCTCAATCCTTTGTTGGTCTGTTGCCCCGTGTGTTTGGTTTGGGTTTTTATGGCCTGGGACACGAATCAGGAGGGAGCCACCCCCGTTTGAGCCATGGGGCACAGCCGGCCAGTGTAATTACCAATTACACTGGTAATTTTGGGTGGGCTTGCTCTGCCCCAGCGCTCGCGGCTCGTCGCGCGTTTGCCGTTGGCAGCACCCTCAGGTCTCCTCCGTGACCCGCGGTGCCAGGATTTTGTTTCGAAAACAATAAGGGAAATAAAGAATCGAAAGCTCGCTTCTCTTTAAAAAAAACCCACAAATGTATATACTCCAAATGGCGAAAAGGCAAGATTAAACCCATTTTTTTTATATGAACAAGGCCAACGGGACTCCCTCGGAGAGGCCTCGTGGTGACTTTCCCTGCCGAATGTCTCGGTGCTCCTGCACTCATTTTGTAACCAGTGCATGCTGTACAGAACATATTGCCTGTAACTTAGAGAGGAGGGGGCCAAGCTGCTCTTCCTCGGGCACTGCAGCTTGTTTGGATGAAAAGTTGCGCCTTTGATGCATTTTTATACTGTACATATTTGTATATATTAACTATATTGCCATGTTATGAACACAGATTTTGTTATATTCGCTTGTTTCGGTTTCCTACAAAAAAAGAAAAAAAAAAAAAGAAAAGGTCCATAACGGGGGATATTATTTTTTTTTTTCTCCCTAGAAAACACGTTTGTAGTTTTTGTTTGTTTGTTTTCTTGGTCATCATCTTTTAATGGCTCATGAAGGAATTAGAGAGGGGTTTTTGGAGGAACTCGGAGAAGCCAAGTCTGTGTTTGCATGAGACCTGCCCAATTGCTGGCTAGAAAGGGGGGCGGGGGGAAGAGGGGAAATCTAAGTCAAGTTTTGCTTCTAAAGCATGCTTAGTCCCACGGGAAACTCACACATGTACAATTGTTCTCTTTGTATTTTATCTAATAGTGCCTGGATTATTTTTTTTAATGTCTTCTTGGAGGAACAATTCATAATTGTCAAAATTTGAAACATTAGCTTAATTTTGTTTTCATGACCTCTCATTTCTTCCCCTTATTTATTTTGTTGCTGTTTATAATGGGCCCCAAGGCCATCTCTGACATTGCAGTGTTCTTCTTCCACATTAAGGATGTTTTTAAAATTACCGAGATTATTGAGCCAACAGGCTGCTTTAATCAAAACCATGTTTCACTTGGTTGGGATGATTATGAATGGTCCTGGCACGGAAAAAGCCCTTTCTGCTGGGAGGACCATACCATCTAGTGGCCCCAGAGCTTCATCACACTCAGGCATCTCCCCAATATTCACTTTCTCCAAGCCTGCCTGGCAATTTGGCTTCCAATTATTTGCTTATTATAACTAACTTCAACTAAACGAATTGATAATGTTAATGGCTTTTCTTTTTTCACCCCCCTCCTCCCTTCGGTTGATTGCTAAATAAATTCGTATAATTTATACTAGAGGAGATTATTGCTTTTATTGTTTTGGGTTCCCCCAAACCAATTATTAACAATCAGGACTATGTATCTCATTAAATTTAAATCAGGTCAAACCTATTTATCTGAGGCCTTTTCTGATTTACAGGAAGATGACTGCATTCCTGAGCATTTAAGGTGTATTCTGTGTATGATTTTGTAGCATTGAAATCTATTAACGGTGATTTTTTTGTTCTGTATTTTCACCACGGTAAATACATTGTATTTAAAAAAAAAAAAATCCCTCAACTTTCCCACAGAAAACATTACTTTTTATGCCCAGGGAATTTTTTTTTTTTTTAATAAAATCACTGCAGTTTTAGAACTGTAATTAAAGCCCTGAATAATAGATCACACATCTTTATCTGTTATGTTTAAAAGGAAAAAAAAAAAAAAATAGCCCAAACTGTTCACATAATCCTGAATGCCTCATTTCCATAAAAAAGGTTTCTATACATATATTATTTACATTTTTAAACATGGTAATTCTTCCCTTTGTGGCATAAAATGTCTCTTTTCCACTGCAGCTACTGGAAAGCGACTGCTCACATCTGAAATGTTATCGTAATTTGCATCAGGAAACCCAACTGCAGACATTAAGGACTTGGGTGTGTTCAATTATGATTTTGCTGGAGGCTGTCCCTCATTTTAATGCTGCACTCATTGAACTACCTTTCTGAAATCTAGCTGATATGGCTCACCACAGACATGCTTCACAACATCATTAGCTTTGCAAATGGCTTCATTTCAGTCAATGCAGACTTCGGGGGTTTTTTTGGCCAATTGTAAAATGGAAATTTGAAAAGGGAAAAAAAAAGGAAAAAAAAAGAAAAAAAAAAAAACAGATGCACTTAAAACATGAAAAGAATTATTTATATGATAAAAATATATTTAGATTTTCAAAGCACAAGACTGAACAGAAGTGCTCTTTTTATGCTTTCTGAAGATGTTACTGTTAAAAGTCTTTCTACATCAGGCTTAATAAATCTGTAATGACATTTGATGGATTGATTTTTGTGTGGGTTTTTCTTTTCTTTAGTACTTTTTTTTTTTCTTTTCATTTTCTGCAGAGAAAGAAAAAGACTGACCTGGAGAGGCTGTGGGAGTAAAAAAAAACACAGGAATGTGCCTGTTTCAGTAAAACTCACGCAGGATTTCTCATTTTCCCTTCAGTAATAATAACTTAAAGTAAGAAAAAGAGAGGTGGGGGGGAAACACCACCACCACCCTGAGCTGGTTCCTCAGAATCTTTGCCTCTCCCTTCTCTGGCTCTGGGGTTATTTATGGGGTGGGGGGACACTCCCATCCCATCTCCGTGGTGAGCACACCCCGGGGTGCCTCCCACCCTGCAACACCCACCTCTTTTCTTTTTT
>WBMY01015895.1:312887-341755 GCA_013397315.1 Donacobius atricapilla
TGTTCCCAAAGCCCTGGCACAGGGAATTGTGCTCCAGAGCCCTGCCCTAGCACAGGGAGTCGTGTTCCCAAAGCCCTGGCACAGGGAATGGTGTCCCCAAAGCCCTGGCACAGGGAATGGTGCCCCCAAAGCCCTGGCACTAGGAATGGCGTTCCCAAAGCTCTGGCATTAGGGATGGTGTCCCCAGAGCCCTGTCACAGGGAATGGTGCCCCCCAGAGCCCTGGCACTGGGAATGGTGCCCCCAGAGCCCTCCCCCGGCCCTGGAGCAGCCGGCGCCCCCCGAGCGATGGGATTCTCTCGGGACGCAGCACAGCACACACGGGAACCTCTCCCCATCTCCCTGCAGCTCAGGGACATTGGAGAGGTGTTAAAACAGCCCAGGTGAGCTGCTGGGGGCTGCAGGGTGGAGTTCTGCGTGCTGGGAGAAGGCAAAAACGGCAGGGAAGCGAAGGGGGAAAACTTCTGGCGAGGGAATATTATTCCCAAAATCCAGATTTCCCGTCCTGCAGAAAGGGCTGGGGTGGATTTCACACACACGCAGGAGGATAAAGAGCTGCTGTGGCTGCTTGAGACAGACCTGATCACACAGTGAGGGCTGGGCTGGGAGACCTCACCTTTCCCTTTGGATCTTCCAGGAGGAGACCTCACCTTTCCCTTTGGATCCTCCAGGAGGAGACCTCACCTTTCCCTTTGGATCCTCCAGGAGGAGACCTCACCTTTCCGTTTGGATCCTCCAGGAGGAGACCTCACCTTTCCCTTTGGATCTTCCAGGAGGAGACCTCACCTTTCCCTTTGGATCTTTCAGGAAGAGATCTCACCTTTCCCTTTGGATCCTCCAGGAGGAGAAGCCTGAAACCAGAGCATTTTGTGCTTTTGCAATGCCACGCTCCTCCCAGCAGCCTCCTGCAAGGATTCTGCTCCAGCTGCTCCCCCAACTCCCGATTTTTGCCATTTCACACCTGACCCAATGCTGGACTCTGTCCACCAAAGAACTCCAAACTAAACAAAGCTGATCACCCTCCTGACCCTCGTTCCAGATAACTCGTGTCAAAATGGGCATCCTTGCAATTAGCACGTGATTACTCCGTCTGCATAACTGCACGTGGTAATCATGCTGCAGCATGTTTGGAACTGCCAGATCTCATTTTCCCCAGTAATCCTGGATCATATGAGTATCTTCAGTAGGAACTACTACTTTAGATGTTATGAATTAATATTAAGATGAAATTGAATTAAATGTACTGATTTTAATGTCATGAATGCACTCATAACTATTTTTTTCCCCTGAGAACCATCTGCAATTTAGAGACTTGCTAATCCTAATTAAATGCACTTTTCTCAAGTGTGTGCAAATGAACAGAGAAATCTGCTCGGGAAAGCACTTGCATATTTTCCTCTTTCACGAAGGGGGAGAAGAAACTGTTTGGTGGTTTAATATTAGCTCTTCCTCCTGAGTGAGAACGAGTCGCTTCCTCGCAATTTCGGGACACAGAGCAGTCAGAGTTGGATCTAAAGGGGTAATTGATAAAAGCAGAGGAGGAAGAGCCCTCAAACAAGTGCTGGTGATGCTGGACGCTCACACCAGAGTTCAGCTGTGCCTTCCATCGTTTCGGACAGTGGAATCTCAATATTCTGCTTGGAGGCAGAGCCTGGCACTCACATCCCACACACACAGAATATTCTGTCCTGGTTCTTACCCTACAGCCAGCTCTGGGGCTGCCCTCTGAGCTTTAACCACAGGCAGAGCTCACAGAGGGTGCAGAGCATGCACACCTCAGTTCCTGCAGCAACGGGGCCGGTGTGGCTGATCTGACCCCGGCCCAGGGGCGGGCAGGGCTCAGGGACGCTGCAGGGCTCAGGGATGGCTCAGGGACGCTGCAGGGCTCAGAGATGCAGGGCGCAGGGATGCTGCAGGGCTCAGAGATGCTGCAGGGCTCAGGGATGGCTCAGGGACGCTGCAGGACTCAGAGAGGCTGCAGGGAGCAGGGATGGCTCAGGGACGCTGCAGGGCTCAGAGAGGCTGCAGGGCGCAGGGACACTGCAGGGCTCAGGGACGCTGCAGGGCTCAGGAACGCTGCAGGGCGCAGAGATGCAGGGCTCAGGGATGATGCAGGGCTCGGGGACGCTGCAGGGCTCAGAGATGCTGCAGGGCTCAGGGACGCTGCAGGGCTCAGGGATGCAGGGCGCAGAGATGCAGGCCGCAGGGACGCTGCAGGGCCCGGGGACGCTGCAGGGCTCAGAGATACAGAGCTAAGAGATGCTGCAGGGCTCGCACCCCCTCCGGTGTCCCCCCCAGCCAGGGCCACCCCAACGCAGCCCTGGGACACTCCCAGCCCCCCTTGGTGCCCCACAGGCACAGCCAGGACTCACCGTTTCACCTCCACGGCATTTGGGAAGGTCTCACCCTCCCCAGCTTTTATTAAACCAAGGATCTGGCCCAGCCTGGGCAGGCAAGAGGCTGTGCCCCCTCATTAGTGTCTCCTCATGAGTGCCCCCTCATTAGTGCCCCCCAATGGGGCAGGGCCAGCCTGGGGCTTTCACCAGGTGACTCCCCCTTCTCCCAAGGATGAGTTGCCTCGGACCTGTCTGCCCCAGACGCCTTCCAAGCTGAGAATTTCAGTTTGGAGCTGTGGTCAGAGGTGCTGGGGAGGTCTGGCACCTCAGAAGAGTTCCAAGAACACAACAGACCCGGAAAATTCTGCAGAAAACACCTGGTTTAAAAAACCTAGTAATAATTTAATACAAATTATTAAGTCTCACCAAAAACTTACAATTAATGCTCCTCTCAGTGTTATTATCACCAAAAAAATGCATTTAATTAAGTCAGTTTCCTTTCTTGAAGGAAAATAACTGCAAGAGAAGCAAGCAGAAGTTTCTTCCTTATTTCAAGACAGATTTTCTGGGGAGTGACTCAGTATTCTCACGTCACTGAACATGAATTTGGATTTGCTTATTGGCAGCTTCTCCCTCTCCCCCAGCAATGCGAGCATGGTGAAAGGTCAAGTGAACATGAAATTCCAGGCAACTCCTTTTAAGCCTTAAAAGCAAGACACAGAAACCAGTTTTGCAAAACACCAAGTCTATATTTACATCCACATGTAATAATATACTCAACTAAAGTGAAATACATCATAAATTAAATGAGTAATGTGTGCCTGCTGCTTGCCGACTTCCGGTCCCGACAATTAAAATAGAACAAAATGGAATGAAATAAATACATTTAAAAAAAAGAAAAAAAAAAAAGGAAAAAAAAATCAACAATTTGTACCTCTATATATGCACTGTTATTTCCAAAGGAACATACAAAACCAGTAGTATCCCAATAGTTAATACTGATGGGCAAAGTGTGGTGGTGCTGCCACGGAACGGAGTCTTCAGGTCCATTTTTTCCATTCCAACCCCCCAAAATAGTAATAAAAAAACACCTTGAGGGAAACTGTACCAGCATGAAGGGAGATTAAAAACAAACAAGCCTTAGGTCTGTTTGCTGCAAGACGTTAAAAAGCAGCCCTGCCCCGTGGGGCACAGGCAGAGCAGCTCCAGCCACGCACCCGCCAGGACAGGCAGAGAGAGAGAGATCACACACAAAAATAGATTAACCCTTTTCCAAGTGAATTCATCTTCAAAAAATAGGCTATAAAAGTGCAAAACTAGGAAAAACAAAAATCTAGGTTATGTACATATGGCTCAGCTTATGAACAGGAAAACAGGTCAATAGTGTACAATTTCCTGATACACAGCACTTCATTCCATTGCCAGTTTACAGAGACATTAAAAACCAGTCCCATTTACAGGAACCAAGACAACTGGAACATCTCAAGTTGCATAATGAAAAAAAAAACAAAGAGTTTCTAAGTTTTGCTATGTTACATTTGCTGTAGGAGGGGAGAGAGAAAAACAAACAGTGCAAAATATTTAATTGGTTTGTTTTACTAAAATATATGGAAGTCAAAGCCAGGTACAGAAGGAATTAATTCTTAACTACAACTTCATGAGAAGAAACGAGGAAGGCAAGTCAAAATACGCAACAGTTCTGCTTTACTGGCTGGTAACTGGCCATCTTCCCTTTAGAAAAATTAAACTGCATGTGCATTAGAAAAAACTCTTGTTGTCTTCACAAAAATATAAAAAGAGATCATCTCCCATTTACAGGATATTTCTCACTCATGTCAAACACCCAGCAGATGCTAAAATCGGACATCAAGAAGCTTCCAAGCACAGTCAAGTAAGCTCCACCACAGCCACATCCCTTTTGAAGTCTGGAGAACCCAAATTCATATTTCAAGGCTGTTGTTTGAGACTTTACAGCTTTGGACAAAGGTGCAAAGGAGTTTTTTTTCTCTAAATGCGACTGTGTGGAGCTCAGTACAGAATCGAACATTCGAGACATGTTGATTATCATTGTTTCTCAAGCAAGTCCCAGGGATTTTCTGTTTGCACGGTGGCAGAGGTGTTTTTAAGCGGCTCCTCTGAAGAACAGCAACCAGTGCCAAGAGAAGAATCCAAGCACATTTCAGGAAATCCAAAATGTCAAGTATTGCCTCATGCTTGCATTTGAAACCACGCTGGAAAGGACTCCAGAGGAGCAGAGCCCTCCAGCATGTCCTGGTCCTCACCCAGCCACGGCAGATCAGTGTCAGCACCGCTGCTTTTACGTTCACAACATCATAAACCGGACAGTTTCACACAGTTTATTTGGAACTTGGTTTAAAAAAAACTAACATAGTTCAACAGGGGAAAAAAAAAACCAAAAAAACAAACCCAACAGATGAGAAACTTTCACTTTTATGAAAAAGGAGCATTACGCCAACAGGATTTTCAACTTCAGTATTTACAGTTTACCTGAGGTGCAACGATATATAATCTTTCCAAGAGAAACTCTTCAGCAGCGCTCAAGTATGTAAAAATAGAACTCCTACCTAATATTTGGTCAATTAATTCTAATGAAAAATACTCAAAAGTCAAGGTCAAGATATACATTCTCCACACACCTTCATAACCCAACTGTTCAGACTACTTGGTATGGCTATTTGGTACAAAATGTTAAAAGAACCGATATTATAAAACTGTAGTGTTTCTATATACAGTACAATCACAGCTTAGTTCAGTAGCTTTCACCATTTCTCTTCCCCAGGGGATGAACTGCAGGTATAACTCCATGGAATATGCACTTGTGTCCTCAGACCTGGGGGGGAAACAGAGAGGAATAAATATTAAGTTTGTGGTATACAGCTCTAGAACAGTACAGCAGAGTTTTTGTTGTGAGAAGGGTCATGACAACAAAGGGAATTCCAATTCTTGTTATAGAATTGATACTGCCATGGAAGTCTGCATTGCCAGCTTTCACCTGGCAAATAAAGTCCACTTTGGAAGGTGCTGAGCCCCAAGAATAATTTCGGGCATGAAATCAAGTTCGCAACACAACCAGACACATCTATGCTTAGTAAGGGGACAATTAGAGCAGTAAGATTAAAGAATACCAAGAAATAGAAGTGTTTTAAAAGCTGTCAACTCAACGTCAGATAGCTCTGCTCCCAAAATCCTTCTGTAAAATCACGAGTGCTGGCCCAGGTTGCTACAGCGTTCCAGAAATCCTCCTTAAGTATTCTCCTTAGGAGGGAAATGATCTGGAGCTCTGGCTTAGAGAAAGGCAAACAGCTCTGTTCGATTCCAGCCCTCCAGAGCACTTCTGAGCCGAGCTGTGCGGGGGCTCCGGTCTCAGCTGCGGCCCCGAGGAGATGAACTCCCAGCACCAGGGCACGGCTTTCACCTGACCTCCTTCCCCAGGAGGCACAGCCTCCCCTTGGCGAGAGAGAGGGAAAACTACCTGCAATAACCTCTGGAGCACCAAGAGAAGCTGCCCAGGAGCTGCCAGGACGCTCTCCCAACCCGGGGCTGTGGTTTGAGGAGTCCCGAGCGCTCCGAGGGGCAGGACGAGCAGGGTCTGCGCTCTCAGGAGAGCCCAGCCAAGAGAACCGCCAGGAGCCAGAACTGTGCCACGGGCGCCTCTCTCCTCCCACTTCTGCTCCTCCACCCTCAAGGACTGACTCAGCTTTGACTTCCTGATGGCACTTGGACTTGCACTGAACACTTCCCACTGGAATTGTAACTAATTCATGTATTTATCTCGTGTCACCCCCTCATTTCTCTTCAGAAAGGAACATCCTGTACCTCTCCGACAAACCATTCCCACTACTCCGAACTATCAGTGCTGCCACGCCAGCATTCGGTGATTTTTACAGAAGGAGGAGGAAATTTTTATCTTTTCAGACTTCCACAAGCTCTCCTCACGCCGTGCAGGAACCTTTGGTGCCACCAGCACCTCACACAACATTTAGGCAGCAATTAGCTCACAGTTTTGTTTATTTACCGTTCTGGAGTGATTCAGTTCTTCTTGTCAGTGGGTCTGAAGGGTGTGTTCCCCACGAAGGGCTCATAGCTTCTCTTCTGCAGCAGATTGCTGGGTAAGGGTTGGTATGACACTGATCTCTTTCCTGGGGGTAAAAAAAGTCATTTAAGGGAGTTAGCATAAATTTCCTGCTCCTCTCAAGTCCACATCAGCATCCAGAACCCAAAGCACCTTGACAAATCACCTCACAATCAGGCCTCAAAAATATAGATATTCCTATTATATGAAATTCAGGATCCGGAATAAATACAAGAATGAAAAGGTAATTCAACAACTTTGAGCTAAGTTTTATCCAAGTGATGTCCAGCTCCAAATTTTACTCATTTGCAAGAAAGAAATGTCTTTGCTTAACTCATCCCAACACAGAGGCCTCACCAACGGAGGTGTAAGTGCTGCACCCTCCATGCCTAATTCAGCTCCTGTATTTGTTTGCAAAGGGAATTTTTCAGTGAGTATTTGAGAGGGAAACCGGGGACATTTCATTGCTGCCACGATGGGTTACACAGAACTCGTGACACTTCAAGGAGTGTTAGCACACATTTACTTGCAGACCTTTGTTAAGCAAGTCTCAGCCTCATGTACAGGTAGTTTTGTGTTTATCTGAGACCACTAATTCAGATTTATATATCTGAAATCAATGCCTGTTCCGTATTAAGTCTTACTAGCTTAGGCAAGCAGTCAAAAACACTTCATAAAATTAAGGCAAAAAGTCCAGAATCATTACTCCCACAGGATCCAAAAAGCCCAACTGCCATCCAGATTCCAGGAAAGCTTCCAGCGCAGCATCGAAAAAAACCTGGTAAGCTTTAATTAAATTAAAATGGCACACTAAATTAATATTTCAACAGAATCCACGGAGCCATCGGAGTGTGTCACGAGCAATTGTCTTTAATTTGCAGCCTCTGCCAAATCAATCAGCCAACAGGTTATCCTCGATAGCATGTTGCCATTGCAAAGGCAACTAATTTGAGAATAACACAAACTGAGCGGTTTCAGAATGTTTCTGTCTCTTCGGGGCAACGCGGGATGGCAAAGCTTGCGAGCAATAAGGGAAGGCATCACGCTTTAATCGAGTTTGCCAAGTGGAACGTGTTCTCCTGACAACTCGATCCGGCGTTTAACGCGGCCCAGAACACCCCCAGGATGTCGCCACAAGGCACACGGGCCCTTCGAAAAAGGTTTTGCCGTGGTGGTTTAGAAAATCAGCGGGGTTCAAGAGGAAGAGAGGGCAGAAAGCTGCGGGGCTGCGGCTGCACAACCCCACAGATGGAATCACACCGCGCGGCTCCCAGGAGCTGCAGTCTAGACAAACTGTTGTGTTTCAGATTTATACCGAAAATGAAAAGAATTCAAAGAAACTTTTATCTTGGCTCTTCACCCACAACAAAATTCTAGCACTGAGAGGTTGCTTGGCTGTTACTCTGTACCCTTCTCAGTAACTAGCAAGGCTTGGGTTAGAAACTTCTAAGCAAATTGGCTGAAAACCCAAGAAATTAACCTTTCAACGCCACATCTTCTTGCCCAGGGCTTTTACAGAAGTTGCTACAAAACCCCAGCAGAGGGGGGCTTGTTTCACGAGTCTTTCCAACATAAAAAGTTGCTTTTCTCGCCCTGAGCCAGCACCGGGTAATGAAGAGTGAAATCTTCATTTCCAAGACAACAATGCTGTCAAATTAACTGCAGCCACAGCTCGGAGAGCTCTAAGGAACAAAACCCGAGAAGTTCTTGACTTCAGGGTAGCAAGGAAGAGGAAGGCAAGGCCAGCACTGCGATTTCCCTGGGACAGGTGGAGTTCCCAAAAGGAGAACCAGGTGGATTTTGTTTAAAACCAGCGCCGCTCCTTCAGCAGCGGGCCCTGCCTCACTCCATCCCTCCACACCCTCCCTGCAGCTCATCCTCGCAGGAATCCAAGGACAGCACCGACCTCTGTGTGAGCCCATGCAGAGCCCAGGGCCCATCCTGCATTTCTCACAGCAGCTCCGGGGGCACAGGAATGAAAGCAGGAATGAAAGAGCCCCATTTCCACACCCCTCCAGTGACTCAGCTGTGTTGCTTCTCCTTCTCCGCTCCCTGGACACGGAACTGGGACACTTCCCCTATAACCCACTAGGCAATCCTGCATATTAATATAAATATAAATTCCTTGCATGTGGTATAGTTTTGAAGCCCACAACCTTAAAACAAGCAAACAAAAACCAGAGCAGAGTGAGCAAACACTTCTCTTTTTTGCCTGATAACTAAATGTGGATTCAGTATTTGCAGTTTGCTCCGACCTGAGGGAACACAGCCCTGCCTGTCACCACCCCAGGCTACTTCAGGAGCAACTTTACTGCTTCCCGACAACGGGAACATTCAGAGTTCAGGAACTGCACAGACTTTAAGGCTACACAGCCAACACAGGCTATTCATTTTTATAATGGGATCTTCGCCTCAAAATTCAAAGTCCTGTATTTGTAGCTAAGTCCATGCTGACCTCAGCTTCAAGTCATAAATACCACCTTCTACAAACAGTCAGACAACTGCTCCAGTATCACCCAGCACCTTGTCATCTCAGCCTCCTGCTGACTTCTTGAGAATGTTGATCAAGGACAAAACACAAAAAGTATGTGTTTTGTAGAAATACCCGACTTCTCCCGATACATCACAACTCATTTATCTCTGCTAGGCCCAGAACTTTCCATAGAGCATTACTACACCATAATTAGAATAGCAGAAATCTGTTGTCTTGATTTAACAAAGTATTCTGTTCCTACTAAAAGTTAAACATTAAAAAAAAACCCCATTGAAGAGCAGAAGTCTATGCTTTAAATCAGTTTTATGATCTGCAATACATCCTTTTCTGCTCTTGAAAGGAACAATTGTCCACGGTAGCTTTTTTTTTTTTTTTTTAATTTTGGTAAAAAGTTTTATTAATATTCCAGATGGTCCAAGACTTCTGGCACATTAAGCAGAAAGGCTCATTCCATATCCTGCATTAGTCAACATGTCTGGAGTGGTCTGATGAGCAAACAATACATGTCTGCCACCAGAAACCCACGGCAGAGGGGAAGGAGGACCTTGAGGAACTTCAGACCCCTCTTTAAAATTCAGCCCTTCCACACCTAATTCCCCAAGGCAGGAGTTTGCTGCACCTGGATTTTAAGTTTCAAATCCAAGCGCTGACTGGACTGGGTGAAACGCTAAGCACAGCTGTCCTTTCAGTGGTTCAAGGTGGGCAGACACACATTTATATCCCATTCCCCTCCCCGTGCAGAGGTGCCGGAGGAAGGGCTGTACCTTCTCCTGCCGAGCTGGTGACTTGGCCATTGCTAGATGCGCAGGAAGCATAAAGTGATCCGGAGCTGTACGGCTCGTAGGGTTTGAGAGCAGTCAATGCATTGGGAGGATCAGCCTCATCTGCACTGAGGAGCCCTTGTTTGCTCGGCAGGACAGCGGGAGCGGGTTTGGCGCGAGGGAATTCCTGAGGTAGCAGATTTGCATATCTGTCCGCAACACGAAATCTGCTCATTTCGTATCTCCTGTAACTGGCCAGCGGAGAGTCCAGGTGCTCCACGCCCACCAGAGAGGCTTTCAGCCGTTTGGAAGAGGTTTCTCCATAGTCCAGAGCTGCGCTGCTCCCAGATTTACTGCAGAGGTAGTCTCTCCCTCGGGGGCAAGCCCAGCCAGGTTCACTGAGGTGAGACTCGAGAACCCCGTTCATGCCGCTGCTGATCAGCCCAGACTGAGTCACCGGGGCACCCAGAGCCCTGATTTTCGATTCAGACCTTTTTACTCTGTCCAGTACTGGAGAGATACTGGAACTGGAGTGCACTTCTTGCTGAGGTTGTCTGTAGTTGTTCGCCTGAGCTCCAAGGTTACTTTGCTGTTTATGAAACTTGAGGTTACTCGGGGCTGCGCTGCTCGACTCGCTCACAGAGAAGAGAGGGGCTTTGCTCTGTGGAGGGGCGCACTGCTTGGCTTTCCCTGCCGGCAGCGGTTTCTGCTGTGCATTGGTGGCAGCCCTGTTTTTACCGGGGTGCAGAGGCAGAGGAGGCACGTCCTTGCCCAGCAGGGCCGGGGGGCAGCCCGTGCGCCGGGCCTTGGCCAGGGCCTTGGCCCTGTAGCCGTTCTTGTTAACGGTGTCAGGGTTGTACTTGTGCATCAGCCTCTGGTGCATCAGCAGGACCTCGGGGTAAAACGTCCGGTAGGTACAGAAGGGGCAGGTGCTGGGGGCCAGCAGGCCTCTGCTCGCCACCACGGAGCATTCCTGGGAAGTCTTACTGGACAAGTCCAAGGGCTGCTCGCGACAGTCCACGGCAGGCCTGCGTTTGTAGTTCTCAGTGCATTCTTGCATATTGTTCACATTTCTCCCACCAAAAAAAGCACAGATATACTGGACATCATCTTCCTCTGATGCCACAGAAGCCTTTCTCTCTCTTTTAGGCTGAGCTTCCTTGGTTTCCTTCTCAGCCTTTGATTTTTCTGCGTAAAAAGGAGCGGGCACGTTTTCAGGTATTTGATTCAAACCGCCACAAACAGAACCTTTGTTCGATTCCCTGGCATTGCTCTTTGCTTTCAAAAAGACCGCGCTGCCTATTGCATTGCTGAAGGACAGAACTTCCTTTTGCTGCTTGGCGGGTGGGCAGCTCTCAGCATCTTTGGCACCATCAAAAAGCCTCTTGAGATTTTTGGTTTCTGGAGCAGCATCAGCAGCCAGCGACAGCGCCGTCTCCTGACCCCGCAGGGAGCCTTTGCTGTCACCCTTCCCATCAGCTGCGCCGTCACCGTGCCTGTCCTTGTGGTGTCTCTCTAAATGGTACCTCAGGGAAGTTTTCTGGGCTGCTGCATACTCACAGAATTCACATTTGTACGGCTTTTCACCTGCAACACAGATTTATCAGTAGGTAAGTCTGAGATTTGAAGGCTCGATCACAAACTCAAGGGAATACTGTGCGCTCCAAAATGCTAAAACTGATTTTTCTCTTCCCTTCCACGCATTCCTAAGTCCCAAACTCATCTCAAACATTTAAACAACAGCATCTTAATGCTTTTACTAACTACAGTGACATCTCCTGGCTGAGATAAGAAAGGAGTGGAACTCTGGGTCGACCCCAACAAGTTGGAGCCCCAGATGATCCCACAAATTTCCTATTTCCAACACAAACGGGACAGCTCAGCTGCAAGCAGAGCAGCTTCCCAAGAACACACGGGCAGGAGTAGGGAGGGTTTGTCTGGCTGTGCAGAACAAGGAGCTGAGTTGAAAAAGAGACTCGGCTTTTCCCCAGGTAGCAGCAGCTGGCAGACAAGAAACTGAACACTTGAGAAATTGGCTTTTAAATTAACACCAAACCCGAAACTTCTGCCACACTGCTAAAAGCAGGAAAAATTAAAGCTTTAAAATATGATTTTAAGAATACTTAATGTAATTAGCATTATTCAAAACCATTTATACTTATGTAAATAATGCAAATAGATTTTAATCGCAACGATTTAATTTTGTTTAGAATTAGAGAAAACTTTGTTCTTAAAATCAGTAATTTTGAGGGCAGATTCTGTTTTTCAACATGCTGTCCAAGTGGATTCAGCAGATTTCCCTCCCCACCCCGAAAAGTGCAGCCCCCATTTACCTGTATGAGTTCTGAGATGAATATTGAGGTAATAATTGGAGCGAAAATACTTTCCACAGTAGCTGCATTCTCTGGAGGTTCCAAGGGCTTTAACTTTTGTTCTTTCCAAACTGTCTTCATGTTTATCTTTGGGAGAGAAATACAGGCAAAATTATGAAGAGCAAATGATAATTTGCAGTCTTGTTTAAAAAAGTAACTTTTTAATAAAGATAAACACACACTTATGAGCTGCTGTCAAATTCTACACTCTGCAAGCAACTTTTGCTGTGTTTTGCTGCACTCTGAGTAACAAGAGCACAGGAGTTAACAAGGTTTCTGTCCAGAACACTGTGGTTTGTGACAGTGACCAAGAAACGAGCCCAGAAAACAAACAAGATGCAGAACAAGATTCAAAGAAGAAGAATAAAGTTCTCTTTATTGACCTACAGGACCTTGATGGAGAATGGTCCACCTCAAACACTCACACAAGTTATAAACTGTATGATTTTATTAAAGGGGATGCTTGAATCAGTGTGAGTGGGATGATTCAGACTAAATCGTGCTCTGAGCACGACAGCCAAACACAGAGAGGTGGGGAAGGAAGGCAAATACGCTTTGACTTTGAAATTAATTCTAATAATGATATCATTATGCTAATCAACAGCAAGCTTGTAGAGAGACACTCCTTAGATCTGACGAGGAAAATTTCCTGTAAGCTCCGCAGATTGGATGAGGAATATTTCACTGGATTAACCCAGAGTGAGGCAGTGCCCCCATGGGGATTCCAGGAGCAAACCCAGGGGTGCCCAGGCGGCTCCAGGGCGGTGCAGAGGCAGGAGATGCCACAGGAGGGCGGCAGGGACAGCAGAACTGCAGAGGATTCACCCACACACCACCAGCAGCCGCTGCAGCTCCCTCTGAAAATCCTCCCAGCCACACTCAGCACCCAAGGCAAGGCTGACGGGACACCAGCAGGAGGAAGGAGACCTTTGGCCAGACTCAGAAGTGGGATATAGAACAGACTTAAAAGAGTTCTTTGAGGTTTCCAGCCTGCTGGGAAGTTTCTCTCCTGGAAGGGCTGAGCATGGCCCAGCCCTGGTGAGTTAAACAAACACCTCGTGTCTCCAGAGGTGTGACTCAGCAGCTCACACCAAAATCTGCTCTGCTTTAGCACAAGGCGCTGAGAAACAAAATAAGCAACTTCACATTAGGTCATCACTCCGTTCCTTTGTTCCTGCAGGCAAAAGAAAGGGCTGCACGTTACCCGAAATGGCCAAGTCAGCCCTGTGTGGGTGCCAGGACATTCTGTACGTCGTGTCTTGCCCCGGGATTATGCAAGTGTCTGCTCCGTAAGGCCGGCTGGGAGCGTGTCACAGACGGGCTGCAAGACTCCTGCCAGGCCTTTTGGCCCCTGACACGCAAGCTTTTTCAATGAAAGAATCATTCCGGACCGCTTGCCTTTCTGAGACACGCAGAATGAATCCTGGGTGATGCACAGATGGAGCCCAGCCGTGCTCTCAGCAATCCTTCCAGGCACAGGAGGTCACTACACACCTCTCCTACAGGTCCCCATATTAACAGCCTGTGCCCTCACACAAATGATTCAAACATGCTGGTTCGGACATCCGCGCCTTCAAATTGCTGTTCAAAACGAACACTGAACTTGCAGCTAGTCAGAAAAAAGTTTTCAGTTATTCTTGACCTCTCAGAGCCTTAAGAACTGCCAGTGTGGAGCACTGAACAGTTTTGGCCCTTAAAAGATAAACGGGGGAAGAAAGTGAAACTGCAGTTATTTCTCGTAAAATACTCTTTGTAAAAACACGAGCTGGAGGAGAAGGGATATGGAACGCTCCAAAGCATCCAGCTAAGTTCGAGATAAGGGGTGAATAAACAGTGATTTTTTTCTGATTGTTATGTTAAACTCATTGTTATGAAATCTACTTCAGCGACTCAAGTAACTGCAGGAAGCCCCAACACAACTTCAAAGACCTCAAAATGGCAGCATCCAAACCTTCCTCACCCTCTCCTTGTTCTCTGCTCCCTTTCCCCCCACCATAACACTCATATCTGTTTTTTTACCATTTCCTATCACGTTCTGAAAAGATAACAGAGCAGCAGGATGCATCCTTTGGCTCTAAGGAGTTCCTAAACAACTCCCGGGAACAGCCACTTCCAACTGAAGTGCTCCCGGCGCTACTCACCTAAAGGAATTGTTTCTGGAAGCCCATCTTCAGAGCCATCCTCGGAGCCTCCCTCCATCCTCTCCGCTGCCCCGTTCTCCTCCAGGTTCCCCATGAGATCGGCACAGTAGGTCCTGGCAGCGGCCGACGCCTCTCCATCGGCCCGCCGGTCCCTCTTGTGCACCCTGGAGTGAAGGACCAGCTGGTGGTACGTCCGGAAGGCTTTCCCACACTCGGAGCAGTGGGTTGGCTTCTCTTTGCTCTGGGATGATTTAGAATCCATCTCCATAGAAGGCACTTCACCGGCGGGGTGTTTCAGCTTGTCCTGGGTCAAGTTACCATTCCCTGTGAAACTGCTGTTTTTATTTACCTTTGACTTCCCTGTTGTTTCAGCCTGGCTACCTTTATTTGCATTCCAAATTTCACAGAGTTCTTCTTTATCTGAAGATGACTCATCGTTGTCTGTACTTCCTTCTTGCCCTGCTTCTTTAATCTGCCCATGGCCAACTGCAATTTTACCTTTGGTAGCCAGCTGCCACGCTTGATACGTGGTGAAGGGATCCAGCTCAGCGATCCACTTCGCGAGCTTCTGCAGGTTGTCCTTTTCTGGAACCGAATTTGGTCTTAAGTTCAAGAATTGGAAAAATTCCTGATTTTGAGAAGTTTCTTCTGCGTTGACTTCAGCAGTCACTGGGGGGCTTTCACCGTTGGGAACTGATTCTTTGGTGTGCACTTTACTGTGCTCAATTAGAGTCTCTTTATTGTGAAATAGGAAACCACAAACCATACAAATTTTGTAAGGTGACGTTACGTTCTCAGTTACATGCTCCTGCACCACCTCATTTATTGTTACGGGGCCTTCAGCACCTTGCTGGTGCTTGTTTCTAGAACCAGGTTTCCCAGTGTGCGTCCTCATATGATTTTTGAGGAACCACGGCTCTTTGAATCTTCGCCCGCAAACGTTACACCAATAGGTGAAAGAATCTTTGTGCTTTTTCATGTGCGCCTCGATGTCGAAGGCTTTATCAAACGTCTGCCCGCAAACTTTGCAGCTGAGCTCCTCGCTGTCCTGCTCGGCGCCGGGCGAAGGCGAGCTGGTTCTCACCTGGCATTTATCCAGAGGGCTGAGGTACTCTGCCTCCACCCTGAGCACGGCGGGCTCGCACAGCGTGGGCCTGTGCCGGCCCAGCACGTGCTTCCCCAGCTCCTCGGGGTGCTTGAAGCTCTCGTCGCAGAACATGCAGTCCAGGGGCGCGCAGCCCTCGGCCTGCAGCAGGAACTTCTCCTGCAGGCTCTTGGAGGAGATGGTGTTGGTTCCCTTGATGGTCATGGAGGCATCGCTGGTCTCCATCTGGGCACCCACGGCGCTGGCGATTCCCTCGGGGCCGTCCATGTATGCCAGGAGAGGCTGCGTGGGCATCTTTCCCTCCCTCCTGCTCCCTTTTACATCTCCTGAGGGCAGCCTGCACTTCTCCCGGGGTGCCCCCCGATGGCAGTAAGGACACTTGTAGAGTTCTCCAACATGTGCTCACCAGTCTGCTCAGCTGCAAAAACCTCCGCCAGGAAAATTATTCTTTCGATTGATTTGGGTTTTTTTCCCACCAGCAAAAAATTGTTTCTTCTTCAGCTCTGCGCGCTTTCACAAATCCCGGCAAATGTATCCAAAGTTTTGCTCAGCGACGGCAGGAGGTTTTCTTTTGAACTGTTTCTTCAGATTCAAGTCTCCAGATACAGTCAGTTGCACTTAGTTTTGCTGCACAAACATTTCAAAAAGTTGCATTGGGTAAAATAGACTCAAGTTCAGTGCCACGAAGAACTCCAGCACCTGGGGAAGAGAGAAAAGAGTTAGCCCGACCTTTCAAAAGTGAAGTATTGTCTCCCCAGTAATGAAAACATGAGGGCTGAGCACCATCAAGTACTTTAGAACAAAGTGTATTTTTAAGAGCCAGCGAGGGATAGGCAGAAGGCACCTGGGTGACTCTCCTACCTGCCACTTGAAATAGTTTGGTTTTGAACATCCCTCTGTCTCCAACTGTTATTTCTTTGCAAGACTGTCTGTCCCTTCGAAACCTGCTCTTACCCAGTTACACAAAGCTGCAGAAACCATATTTCAGTGCACTGCTGAATTCGTAACAAACGAGTCGCCCAAGTAACCTTTCCCTGAACCGGTAAAACCACAGCAGACTCACTTGTTTGTCCTCCAAAGGCTGTTCAGTAAAAGGTTTTTTTAATTTTTTTTTTTTTTTCAAGAAAAAATAGCAGACAGCTCGGAATCAGCTTTTATAGTTCTGGTACACAGGGAGTGTCAGCACAAATCTTTGTTTTAAGAACCATCCACCAGCCCCACTACTCAAAGCTTTCCCCATCACCCACAAATTTACAATGCCTGTGACAATTTGGGGCTGGTACAAAAAGAACATCTCAAAATTCTGTCTGAACTAATGATACTCTTTCTTGAACAATGGTTTAGCATTTAAATCATCCAAGTGGCCAACTATTACATTACAGAAACAAAATTCTTCTCCTGTCAAAGTGGCACAAAACAAAAAATGATTAATTGATTATACTCACAAAGGAAGGTTTAAGATTCCACAAGATTAAAAAGGGTTATAATGTTAATAAAGTTAATCACAATACCAATTTAAATCTCTGAGTCTACTGAGTTATAATGCCTGCTAGCAGCAGCTCATGGGCCATCACTCTGGGCTGACAAATTTTAGTTTTGTGGAGGGAGTTCAGCACTCCAGCTGATGAAATTTTTGGGTAAAGGAAAAGTCCAGCAAACTAATACAAGATTAATATAAACTGCAGAAGAATCATTCTGAGACATTTCCAAATAAAGTAATAACTAATGAAAAGAATTCATTCAAAATCTGACTCAGACTTCGGTGAATTATTTCCTAAGAGCCAGCTGGCCAGTGACCACATGACTTGAATTAATATGCCCCAAACACACTCTGCTCTGTAACTCCTACAGCAGGAAACAGCATGGACATGGGGTCTGAAATTCACCTCCATTTCCACCTCTGCCTTGCTTTTCTAGGGGAAAAAATGAAGCATTTTGTTTTATTTGACCCAAAGAAAGGACAACAATTCAACCAGAGCCTTGCAATAGTTCAGGCTGTCAGGTTTTCATGATAAAGATGTGATTATCAGTTAATTCTCAGCTATTTCTCATCAGAGCTGGGTGGACAGAAGTGGTCTTGAGCCATTAAATCTTAAAACTATTTCAGCAGAAATCAGCCCAGGCAAGAGGAGCAGCTGGGGAAGGAAACCTCAGCACACAGTGGCAGGAGTCATGGATCCAACACCTCAAACACTTCATCCGCTTCCTGCAGCCTTGCCCTGAGAACACTCCTTTAGCTTTGCACTTGAAAAGTCAGCACCTCCTTTCCCATCATGCAGACCGCAAGATCCTGGGGCCTAATGAACATGGGTAAAAATAGAAAATAAAATAGGAAATAAAACAGCACCACACCAGAATGCCAGTAACAGAAAATTATTGTTACCAGCTGTTTGTTTTTCATTTTTTTCTGTTTCTCCAAAGCTTAAAGTCTCTTCACTGCCCAGTCCTCTAACCCAGGTTTACACAATCAGCACAACTTAATATCAAGAATTTTCTAGGGGTTTTCATCCCAAGTTGTTTCAGGCCTGGGCCAAAGACTTATCCCAAGTTAAACACAAATGCAGGATCTTGCAGGACAAGGTGGAGTGTGAGAGGGAACAATTATTGCTGATGGTGACAGCACCTGCATTTTCTGCAGCCAAAGTCTCTTTGCTAAGGACGCCCTTTATCCCCGTTTTCAGTTTTATCACTGCCACGATTAACACTTCCTCTCTGCAGAGCAACTCAAAAATCTCCTGTAACAGGCAGGTTCAGGCTGCGGGGTGACACTTCTGCTTCTACTGCAGCCTTTGCCTTTCTGCCTTCCCCACCCAGCTCAGACCTTCCCTCACTCCCCAGAGGCAGGTGAAGGAGCCTGAACCAAAGTTTGAAGCTCAAGTATTCAAAAAACTTTTTCCCTTTTGTAAAACATCAGGAAAAAAAAAACAACATATCAAAGGCTGCTGGTTAGCATGTTTTATACTTCATGTTTCAACATGCCTTTTTGTTCTATTTCTACTGGAGTTTTAAGAGGTGTTGTTTTTTTACCCGACATGCTGCAGCAAAGCTCAGTGGGTTTTTCACCTGCCTGAAAATAACTTAAGTTTCAAATAAAAAAAAAAAAAAAATCCAGGCAAGATTTAGAAAGTGGAACAAACTTATTTGCTTTCAGAGCCATAGGGAAGTGCTCTGCAGGAAGAAGTGTAAAATCAGGCTCCAGAGGGGCCAGAGGCATTTCTGGGACACGAAGGCAGATCCAAAGGGCAGTGCCTGAAGTCCCACAAAGCGAACTGCTGCGACTCACCAGCCTCCTGGCTCAGGTCTACAAACAGAAAAAGCCAAATAAGGTTTGTGACGCTCCCACTTCGTGGCACTACAACAAATGCACAAGAGAGCGACGAGAATTAAGTCACTGGGGAAAGGCGACGGGTGAGAGGCAGCAAAATCCACCCTCGGTGCCCCTGTCCTTTGGGGCATTCTGGGCTGAGGAGAGGGAGAGGAGAGTTCCCTCCAACATGGGCCACCACCCATGGCCCTACCCCAACCCAGCCCGGGATAAAAGCGACTCTGCGACAGCCACAGCTCCAGGATTTTATACAACATGAGGGACAGGCCAAGATCACAGCCAGGGAAGGGCCCAGGCCGGTCACTGAGGGGTGAACAATCCACCTCAATCCATCAATAACATTTTCCCTGCTAAGGCTCTGGAAATGGGGCTGCTTCAATCCCGTCTCAGCTGTCTGGGGAACAGAACCCGTCCTCACAACCACACAAATACAGAGTACAACTGACACCTGAGCCATGAGGGGAGCTCAACAGGCGCCTGGAGCCAATTCTGGTGGCTCTCATGGGTTTGAAGCCCTTTGGAGAGTTCATCAGAGCACTCTGCACCCTCCACCAAGCTGTGCTGGCTGCTCACTGCTTTTCACAGAGGCTCGGAACAGTTCTAGGAGCCAGCCAGAGCTCATCCTCTAGGCAGCACTGCAAACAGAGCAAGACATTCCTGTTTCAGGGATCTGAAATGCCTCTTTGCAGCCCTCGCTCTCGCCTAGGCAGGAGAGAGCACCTACAGACGGGGCAAAGTCTGCAGGGAGCAGTTCTGAAGGGACGTGCAGATGCAACCAGACAGGAATGCATCTCAACTGAGAAGAAAGAATCCAAGAACTGCAGTCAGGAGGGGAGTTAGAAAGCTCCAGTCTTACCCTGCATCTGGTGATTACACACTTCACTCTGATTAGACCCAGGGCTTTTACAAGTAGGCAGGATTTCATGCTCTCCTGTTCAGACAAGCCAACACATGCCAGAAGTACAACCCAAATATCCCCACCAGGATTTCATCCCTTACTAACAAACCTTTCTTCCTACTGAAGATAATGTGCCTTGGATTTGAGGACCAAAAACGCCGATTAATTATATTCCTGTTATTCAAAACCCTGGAGGCAGCAGGAAAACTGTCCAGAGTTGCCTCAGTTCTGTTGCTTCCCTGGAAAAGTGCAACACTGTGGCTATGGCTGAAGCTCTGTGCAGGAAGGAGCTCAGCAAATAAAACACAGTACCTGCACATCTTTTGCCTTCTTTCACTTTCAGAAGACAAAAGGACACAGCAGTATCAGAGATACTGAGTAAAGGACCAGAGCAAAACAGGAAATCCTTCCTTCCAACAGCTGAAAAGCGATAAACTCGCTACAGATGAGCTCAAGGCTGGAAATAAAGAGTGACTTATCCCGCTCACAAAGCAGCTCAAGAAACGCCACTCGTGACTTCCCTGCCCATCTGTAAAGGCCCTCCTGTCCCTCCTGCCCAGCCCAGGGCCCAGGGTTCCAGGGCTGCTCCGGGGGCACCAGGAACCTGCACAGCTCCCCTGGACCTTCCTGGAGTCATCCCCCCCAAATGATCAACTCCCAGTTCCAGGGTGCCACCCACTGCACCTGAGGCAGAAGAAGGAATAAAGCTGCTGGAGAAGTTCTAGCCTGGCCATATAGAGACCTTCAGCTCATGAGTATTTCAGCAGTTTGCAGCAATACCCATTATATTTATAAACACCACAAAACAGCCCGAAAGATTCCACTGGACAGATGAGAGCATCTTGTTTTCATTGCACTTGCCACACAACCTAAGAACCACACCAAACCCCTGCTGCATATAAACGGGCTATTAAAACAGAGGAAAGTTTAATTAAGTGCCTGCAGAGCAATTTAATTTATTTTTATTAAATTACACAACCCAAGACAACGTATTACAGTCCTGAAGATTTCTTTGGGAAATGACCTATCAGGAGTAATTTTATTGCATTTCTACTTCCTGCATTTCAAAATTGCCATGAATATGTAATAAGAACTCTAGACACACCTCTCAGAGAACACCAAAGTCTAACCATTGAATTTCCCATTTTAAACCCATTGCAGAGGCACTGGGAGTAAAAGTTGCATGGCAAGTCTCAGGATAAACAACTATTCTGTGCTAATTCTCTGCAAGCAAACAATTGTTAAACTGTTAAAAGCAACCTGGAACAATTACAGAAGTTAAAACAGTTGCTGCAACACTTCTCTGAAAAAGAGAAGTGAGAAAACTCGAAGTGTTACAGCTAATTCCAGGACACTAAAGTAACTTTTCTTCTCTGGCAGATAAAAACTCAGACACAACTGCCTCAACAAACTCAAGACTCTCAAATTCAAGGCCAGCAGCAAAATTATCACTGACCAGCTTCTTCCCACTGCTGCAAATCACCCACCTTAATTTTTACTGGGCCTATTGGACTTGAGCAACTTATATGCAACTCTCATTTCCACTTAAAAAACCCCTACAGTTTTCTTCATGTTTCAAGAAGTTTCAGGATATTAAGAGAGTCACTTTACACGAACTGTTCTTTCCTCCTGGCGTGCTAATGCCCCAGAGCAGATTGCTGGTGAAGAGATTTTACACTGCTGATTGCTTATTGGAAATTAAAAGTTTAACGCCTTTTTTGAATTCAAATTTCAAAGATTTACTGTAGTTGTCCCAGTCCTGCCTAAGGATCATAGATAAAACGGGTAACATCACTTTTAACACCACCTCACTGGCACCACAAACAAAACCTTATGTGAGTTATCTATTTTATCTGGGCACAGCTGTACTCAGGTGTTAACCCTGATCACAGGCAGAGCTGCTCACGCATCAAGAAATACAACTTCAAATCCTCAAATAAAACCTGGGCTGAGCCTGAACCTAAAACTTATTTAGAGCGTATTTTAATATACATATGCATCACTGCAAAAAGCTAAGGCAGCTGCACCACACCTCCAAAGTTAAGCATCAACAGCACCCTAAAACAGTTCCTAACAATATTTAGGAGCTGCAGATTTGGGGATGCCCCTGCAGTGTCCTGGCGGAGCGTGGGGTCTGCACAAGGCACCGGGGACCCCGGAGCTGGACCCTGGCGTTCCTAAGCTCCCACACTTGGTCAGAAAGTGAAGCCAGGAGTCAGCGTGAGGTTCTCACTCACCGACCGTCCCAAAGGTGAGGCAGATCCCCAAAATCCGCGTGACATTTCGGGTCTGCCCGCAGGTAGCAGGAGGCGTTGAGGGCGACCGCAGAACTTCCTCGGTGCGCAGGCAGAGCGCGGTGCCCCTCAGCCAGGAGGGGCTTCCTTGCAGGCAGAAATGCCCCTGCCAGCCCTCCCACGGAGGGATAATCCCCAATTCTAGGGATGGGGAGGCAGCATTTGCTCCACAGCCCGTGACCTCCTTTCTCCAAGAACACCCGTGCCCACTGCCTACGACTCAAGTGACAACGCTGGGAAGTCAGTGAAGTCGGCCCAGATAAAACCTGATTTTTCAGACCAGCACAGATGCCAAGAATTATTCCTCATTGCTGGGCATTCTGCTGCTTTCTAGGGAGGGAAAGAGCTACTCCCATCTGAAACAGTGGATCATTTCACAGAACTTCCCAGAGTATTCCGTGTTAGAGGAGCACGTGAGTGACCCCAGTGCTGCTCCTCGTCCACACCGAGCCTTTTATACCAACCGGGCAAGCACAAAACTGCTTTTTAATACTTGCTTAACAGCTCAGCCTGATAAAGAACTAACACGAGCACTTGTAAAGGAAATGGAGATTCAGGGGGAGGAAGGGGAGGAAGAGAGTTGTTTGTTTCAGTTGCAGGAAAGATCAAAACGAAGATGTTCAGGTTGAAAAGAGAACATAAAAGATGACCCTAAACTGGAATTTCCACTCCCTCCATCTGCACATTTAAGTCCTCCACGTTAGTCTTCATCCTGCAGGCTGGAAGATTTTAAAGTTATCCTAAATTTAAACTCTTTGGAGGGTGTTCATGGCTTATCCTGCTAAGAGAAACGCTCAGTTAGTCCCTTCTAACACCACCACAGAGATTTCCAACACAAAGATCCTAAAACAATTCACAACAACCCAGCCAGGGTGAGACACACACAGAACTGGAGACTGTTATTATCCAAGCATTTCTGCACACACACTTCAGAAAGGTTCTGTGTTGAAAGCCCTTTTGTAGTCAGATAAAACAGACACACACGCGAGTCATTTTCCCCCTGAAGTCTCGCAAACAGGATTTTAATCACCAGTGGAAAATAACTCATGGTTAATAATGAACAATATTAGGAAAAAACTCCCTCCCCCCATCTCAGACATCTATACTAATAAAAACAAAGGATATCCTCTTTCTCTAAAAAACCTTTTCCTGTGGAGTCCCTTTTTCTTGAAGGCTGTATGTCTACCAGGGTTTTGGCAGAGGATGGATGAGCTGAGTGTGTCTCCTCAGAGAACTGAATGCCTCCTCTATCAAAAGATGTAATTAGGCCTTTTAAAGCAGGAACGTATAAGCTTGCAGCATTTTGCACATGTTTTTCCTCCACTGAGCACGAGCAAATATAAAAGAGGCTAATTCTTGGCATTAAAGGAGGAAGCACTACAAGTATTGACTTTTAAAGTTCAGAAGGACTGCTAAAACTGCCAGGTTTTTTTCTCCTTTTTTCCCCCCTCTGATTAGGAGAGAATTTCTCAGGAACCACAAGACCAGAGTGTACTTTAGACAACAGAAGCGGTCAGTACCTGTTGCAGAAAAGCTGAAAGACACAAGAATAATCCTATTTTAAATAAGTCTGGGACACATTTCACCACTGATGCAGGATGATGCAACTTCATTAAATCAAGAAGTTACATGCACTTAAACTGGCAATGACCCCTTACCTTACAAAACAGTTTATTGTTCTCTCCACAGCAGGTAAAGGCTCTCGGTGGAATGAGTGATACATTTTTATTGTTGAGTCAGGCTCACCTTACACAGACTGCCTTGTATGTTTAGTCTTGGTTTTCATTTAAAAGAAGGCATTTTCAGAGACCTTAAAAGCAAATAAAAGCAAATTTGACTTCTTTACTTCTTTGGCAGCGGGATGTAAGGTCTCTCCAACAGCCACAACTACAAAGAAGTGGTAAATTCAGCTCACCAAATTAGACTTCATTCCTTATTGCTCAAGAGCCAGGAGTTCCTCTGTAGCAATTACAGGCGAGTTGCATCCCTTTGGACGGCACAGGTGAAATAACAGGAAAAGAGATCGTTTTACTCCCCCTGAATCTGAGAGAAGCGGTCACTTCCAAGGAGTGCCCTTTGTTAAGGCCATTAATGTGCCCAGGTGCTCTCACCTGGCCTCAGGTCTGAATCCAGCTCTGACCCAGAACAGCAGCTGGTCCCTGTCCTCTGCAGGGCACTTGGAAGCTGCCACTTCTCAAACACAACCACAATTAGGTGCTTGCAAAAGGCGGCCGTGATAGATGGAAGCAGATAAAGAGTCCAGGGAAAGGACATTTATTTACTTGTAGCTCAGTCATATCCTGGAGTGGCATCTGAAGGTTCTAAACCGGAGAAGTGAGAGAAGGAGCCACTTCCAAAAGCCGCCTCCTTTCTCCCATGCAGGTGGGAGATCTCCCAGAGACTGGTGCGGAGTTTTGAACTGGCCAGCCTTACATTATCCCTCCCCAGGGGCTGCAGGGGGTGGGTGATGATGGACCCAACAGCCTGGGCTGCACAGGGCCAAGCTGGCCAGCAAAGCAGAGGCAGAATCGGCAAAAAAACTGAGCTAACAAGTCATTTCAGACCCCAATTTCACCAGCATAAGAACAAAAACAAGTTAAGAGGCAAACAGGAAAGGAGAACAGAATTTGAGGCTTCTCTGGGCCACCTTTACATCCATTCTCCTAACGCTGTCCCAAACATCAGTGCCTGGTGTCAATCTAAGCAATTCGGATTTGCTCCTTCCTGAGCAGCGAAAGAGGCTGAGAGAACGCGCAGGATTTCAGGATTTCACCCAGCCAGCTCCCCACTCTCACCCCCAAGTGCAAGCACAACACAAAGGCCTCCTTTTCCCTGGGGCAGCTCAGCCCCAGCAAACTCCACTCCCTTTATGGCAGCGAGAAATGCGAGCGTACCTATTGCGCATAAACAAACTCAGACTTTGATACTTTTCGTTACGTAAAATCTGCAGCACGTAGAAAAGCATCATGCAGTCAATTATTCACTTCTGCCTGGATGGTTTTCTGCTCCAATCTTGAAGCCACCCTGATCTACATAGATTCCCCTGCATGTTCTAACCACATTTCCTCTCGTACTTACTTTTGAAAGCCCCAAGGCAGCCCGATAAGCAATTACACCTCACTGTGTTTCCAAACATGTATGTCACCTCTGTTTTGAATTTCAAACTCATTTTTCCCCAGCATGTACACACTGTTTTACTTTGAAACTGCAAAGTCTGCTCTTATCACACTGCTTAAAAAAAAAAAAAATGAGGAAGGCTCAAGGGTGCTAGATTTGTGATAAGCTATAAACTATGCTCTGACCAAAGTCATATGATTATAACAGTCAAAGTTTTAATGTCTTTTTCCCATTGACATACACCCACGTTTGGCACAAACAAGCTCCATCAGCAACAAAAGGAGATTATTTGGCAATTTCACTGAAGACAGAAAGAAACAAAACAAAACACGTTGATTTCCAAAAGCAAATTATTTCAAGACAGCAACTCTGTCTGGAAGCACATAAAAACCTAGGTGAGCTGAGGCTGAAAAAGGCTTTTTGAATCCTAAAAGACAACATGTGTTGAGAATCTTACATAGCTCGGTCATATCCTTTTCCTTACTTTTGTATTCAGTTGCAAATCTCTTGTGGAATGAGTCACATCTCTCTCAAAGCACGCATACAGTAGTCAGCAGAATCCCCTCCGCGCATTCATGCACCAGGGAGAAAAACTTTTTTGTTCCTAAAGTCACCTTAAGAAAGGCGGGGGGGGGGGAGGGGGGGTCATCAGAAATGCCCCGGAGCCGGTTAAAAGTTAAAAGCAATTTGCAAGTAATGCAGATATGAGGTGTGGGGAGGCTCTGAGGGGGGCTGGAAATGCAGAGTGGCCCCAGTGAGAGCGGGGCTGGCACATGGCAGCCCTGCCGCAAACCCAAAGGCTCCCTCCTGCTATATTTAAAGACAAGACCTCAACAGTTAAGTATTACAACATTTGAAGTGAGATAAATAAGCATAAGACACAGGCAAATATCCTCGGTTATTTAATCATCCTGAAAGCAGCGTGGAAGTGTGAGGCTGAGTTCAAAGGTCAAACTCTTCTTTCAGCTTCTGGCAAAGAAAAGAAAGCTCAGCCCATTTTACCTTGGGGAAAGGGGGGCTGCTCCTTCCATATGCCAGCATTTCATAACACGGGGAACAGGCAGGGTACTTACACACACACTGCATGGAATCCTCCCTAGGACAATGCATTCCAAATCCAGATTCAGGTTAGAAAGAGCTGGGACATCAAAAAGTCCCAAAGAACAAAGGGAAGTTAAAATTTACCAAACGTTTCCCCAGAGCGTCTTAATTGCAAACTCTCAGATTTTTTTTTTTTTTGGTAACTAAAAGCTTACTGTAATCACTGTTTGGAAACTCTAAGTGAAAGCCACAGTTCCCTTTTAAAATAATTTCCCCCTGATCACAGTACTAACTTAGCACTTTGTATAAAATATGGGATTAATCTATCAGCACAGTTCTAAATGAAAATACAGTGGTAAGAGGAGATCTTTCTGAAGGTGAGAAAGAAGTGCTCAAAAAGGAATTTTTGGAGTGTGATCTAATGAAAGGGGAAACCAGAATCAAGCAGCCTTTTGTGTAAGACAGTCTGATAAAAAGGTGCTAAAGTTTATTATCTCCCTCTCTTTCTAGCTGGCCCCTACCCTAAATCTTGCTCTCCCCACCCCTCCACCAAAACAAAGCAACACCAAAAAACATTATTCAATCAAAGAGGAAAAGAAAGAAATCCTCCCAGGCAAAGCCTGGAAGCCATTCTCTAAAGACTACCTCATATGAAACTTTGTTTACAAGGCACCAATATAGGCTCCTTACCACACTCAAAACCAGAAAACATCCACTTCTTTAAAGAAAGGCTTTTTCTATTTTCATCAACAAGGACGTCGGGATTCATTTTAATTTTAAATTCGGCCCCAACAGTGCCATAAGAATGTTTGAAACTCATCTGTGATATGCACTGTTTGAGAATGTTTAAACAAAGGAAGTAGGAAAAGCCTTAAAATACACAGCAGAAGTTAATGGCTTCAATTTTTAAATATATCCTGATTGCAGCATGGCAAAATTATTCTCTTATGCTCACACTCAGCCTTCAGAAAGTGCAGGCAGAGGAGTAATTTGTCCCACTGGAAATTCTGTATAAAACATCTACCTAAAATAAACAAGGCTTCGCAGCAAGAATCGCCAGTTGCCATTAAGGACACACCTTAAAGTTCTCACCACACAGTAACTAAACAAGTACAAACTAGTGGCGACTGTTTGCTACTTTTGTCTTAAAAGTTAATGAGATCAATTCGCCGCTCAGTATCGGACCCTGAGATCATTTTCTGCAAAATGGAGCAGACAAGCAACCCCCAAGACACGAACATCCCATCCCGGCTTGGAGCGGCTGCTGCGTTATCAGCAAACCGGAGCTGCTCGCCAAGGCGAACAGAAATATTCCCATTTAAACCTGACACCCCGCAATGGGAAAAGGTAAAACGCTGAACTGCTCAGAAGCCGCAGCTCGGGTACTGCAAGGCAGCTGTTGTTCCCCTGCCTTTTCTTTTGTTGTGCTTAATCTCATGTCAAGTCATTCAACCAGCTCCAAAGCGATGAAGACATAATTGAACAACCTTAACTAAAAACTGATCTGCTGTTCCTCAACTGCCATCTATGTTGTTCAAAGGTTTAAAAAGGCTAACTTATGAAAAAGAAGCCACAGAATTTAAATCAGCAACTCTGGTGCATGCAGAAGAGTTGCTTGGCGGAAGGCCAAGCCAATCAATAAGCACTGTAATAGCCACGGTTCTAAAGTTATTTGTTTTTCATATTCACCAGCCTGGAAAACTTAAAAGGCAAAACTTGGAAACTCAGATACTGATTTCAGGAAGGAGCCGTGAGTTTGAAAATCCAAGTATGACGAGATTGCTCATTTAAAAAAAATAAAAAAAACAAACACGTTGCGGAAAGATCAGTGATCACAAAGCCACATTCCTGCTACAGATCTTAAAATATTGACTCAGTTACAGAACTAGTAAGGGGGAAGGAAAAAAAAACCCTCCTCCGCCCTCTCCCTCTTCCCTCCCCCTCTGCCAAAGAATGCAGTTTATCCTACTTATTTGCAACTGTCCTTTTCCATTATCCAAGGCAAAGCTGAATCCTCAGTGCGGACATCCCAAATTAAAGTCTTAGGCGTATTCCCCAACCTGCAGTTCCTAAGAGCTCCTAAGAGCAATAAAACATGGCGTTAAAGCATTTGCAAGCCATTGTCACAGCCCTGAGCTCTGCTACCTTTGCGGAGCCAGCCCCCAGCAAGCATGGAAGCGCTGGTCAGCAAGTCAATGCCTGCTATTCAACTTGTAGTTAGGCGTTTTATTTCTGTGTCTTCCAGATCGTATCACTCCCGCATTTCACGGCCTAATAAAATGTGAAGAATGATATGCTCCCTTCTCTCTCTCCCCCCCCCTCCCTTCCCTGCATCTGAAACTGCGTTATTTCCCTCTCCTCTTTTTCACACATTCTTACAAAAAACTTCCCTTTTCACATACTTCTATAAGAAAATATTTCACTGCAGCTATACTTCAGTTCCTATTTCTATTTTCGATTTTCACTAGATTCTTCTGCTCCTGCCTCCCCCTCAAAACCCACTGGTAGAAACTGATGTAGTTTTAAAGCTCTCAAGGTCATTTCAAAAATGAAAAAAAAAAAAAGTTGCCTCAAAAAAAAAAAAAAAACCCTTTAAACACACAACCCCCCTAAACTAAACCCTTTTCACATTCAAACGCCTTTCATCAGCAGATCAATAACCCAACAAAGATTTTTGTTCCCCACCACTTCAAAACTATTACACTTCAATTCAAATACTTACTGGGAGTCACAGAGCACATTTTATGGGCTGGCTCATTAGGGAACATACAGCCCTTACTTTGGGGGCAGGTTTTCTGTGTGGGAGACAAACAAACAAAAAAAGCCCTCACCCCCCAAAACAGAAAGTCCAGGGGGCATCACGGAACAGGAATGAAATGCAATCTCTGGATA
>WBMY01015895.1:382923-409258 GCA_013397315.1 Donacobius atricapilla
CTTGTCCAGGAGATAAGAACAATGAACAGAAAGAGGAGGAATGCTGATTCCCTCCTGCCCCCTCAGCAACTCTGATTTAATGATCGGGGAGCAAATGACAACTGGCTGCATCCCTGCAAGCCCAAATACATCCCGGGCTGAGCTCTGCCTTTGAACCTTTGCCCAGTTTCTGTCCAAATTCTTCTGGTAAAAGGAACAGATTTTTGTCTTGGTTCCAATCTGCTTCGATTTATTGGTGAAAATGGCTTTTTAATTCCAAAACGTGAGCACAGTGTATTTTACAGCCTTGTGGGCCTGCAAATTGCAAATAACGCAGCCCGTTGGTGTCGTAAAGCCACAAAACAAAACACTAAATCCTAAATGGAGCCTCAGAGTGCTGCAGGATTCTTGTGCTGTGCCGAGCTTCTCCCAGCTTTTCTCCTGACGTTGTCCCAGAACCTGCTAAAACTCAGAAATCAAAGGCCAGAGCAGCTCTGAAACTCAGGGAAATTGTGGCCAGAGTTTTGCTGGCTTGTTTTGTTTAGGTTTTTTTTTTTTTCCTGCTCCTGAGGAAAACTTTTCATTGATGTTTTTAACAAGTAAGAGAATAACTTAATGATTTTAAATCACACAGTTGGAGTTTTGGCCTTTTGGAACATGCCTAAAACTTTGAGTCTGGTTTATCACAAGGTAAAGGTGGATAAAGAGGTGATGCTGCTCTGCTGGCCAGTCTGTCCAAAGCCAAATTTTGCCTTTTATTTTAATTACTGCAAGAAATTCCTCCCTGTGAGGGTGGGGAGGAGCTGGCAGGGGCTGCCCAGAGAAGCTGTGGCTGCCCCATCCCTGCAAGTGCCCGAGTTGGAGCAACCTGGGAGAGATTCTGTGATTCTCAAAGCTAAGGTGGCATAAAATCCAGAAAAATCGGGATAAATGCAGAGCATTCACCAGGCTGCCTGTTTATATGGACAGTTTTTCAGGGGCTTTCACATCACACCTCCAGCTGCAGCGTAGGGAATATCCTCGAGTATAAACACAAATTCATGTTCAGCTCTTTGTTTCTTGGCAAAACATCCATTTAAAGGCAAGTTTTCCTGCAGTGTTTTGATTTGCTCGTTCAGCAGGATTTACTAAAGTGTTTTGGAAAACTTGCCTCAAAAAAAAATTGAGATTTTTGCCAGCTGATCATAATCTGCAGCATTTGATATTTGAAATGTGGCTGGCAGTTGGTTCACTAAATCACCAACATAGCAGGGCAGCTGGGAAATGTGAGCCACGTAGGTTCAAGAGACAAAAAGCCAAAAGAGCCACCATTTATAATTTTAAATATAATTTTGCCACAGTTATGCAGGTCCTGGCTTCAAAATTTTTGAATCCTTGAGCTTGCAGTGCTGGAGCAAAGTCCCATAAAACTGTTTGCTGTCTCCTTGCCTCCCCCAAAGTCCTCTAAAATCCAAAGGGAGTGATTTCATTGACTTTTCTGGGTTTGGGGGAAGGATGAAAACCCCAGAGATGCACCAAAAAAAAGCCAGAAAGGACAACAGGAGAAGGTTTTCCCCACCCAAACCCCCTGGCTCTGGTGCAGGCAGGGATTTACCTGGGTGCCAGTGCTGTCCTGGGCAGGAATCCTGAGCTGGGGTTAAAGTGCACAAATCTCTGACACAAATACAAATGTGGGGCAGTTTTAGAAACTTTGAACTTCTTCTCCAAACATTTGTTCTCCGACTCAATCACACATATGTTCCCAGAAAGCAAAAGGGAGCCGGGCTCCAAGCAGAGCCAAAGGGAGTGTGTTCAAAAATTTCAGCAAATATTAACAGAACGTATTTATTTATTTGCAGTTCCTGTCTGTCTCGAGCATTAGCAGCAATAATCAAGAGAAATTTCAAGCACGGCCAGCTCCTGATATCATATCTGCTTATCCTAATGTTTATTTTTTCCCATCCTTTCCAGCTTAGATTAATCACCCTCGCATAGAAATGCAAAATGGACTTGAAATCATGCTCTGCCAACGAAGTAACTATTTAAGGCACTTCTATTACCTGTGCTTCACTTTGTTCTGGCTTGAGCGAAAACAAACTAGAAAAATAAGCCAAGCTTTTAAAAATCACCCTGTGTAGGAACAGGGAGGAGGAGCTCCCCCAGCAGTGGCAGCACGCTGCTTTCATAATTGGGCGCTTTGCATACTGCCAGCGTTTCAAAGCTGGTTTCAAGTAGGAAGAGTTTTGCTTTTTTTAATCTCCCTGCCACGTTTGGTGCGTAATCTCCTGCTAAACACGGCTTTATATTGATTGGTCATAGCGCTGCTTGCAAACTCGCTGCTTGCTCACATCTGTTATTTTTCATTTGGGCCCTTAATCCCCCGTAATTAACTCGTGGCAGCCCTGGTTTTCCCAGATTTCAGGGTTTTCCAGGGGCTCTTCCCTGGCTCACCAGAGGTGCTCAGCACCCTGGGAGGGGCACCTGGAGTTCAGGGGGGTTTCAGGAGCTCTGGAACGCCGTGATAGGGTTTGGAGCTGATCTGAGGGTGGTACAAAAGCAGCTGGGATTGATCCCCCTGCTACCCCAGGTGTGAGCCTGGCGATCACCAACAGCGCTGGTACCAATAACTGAGTATTGATCAGCAGGGAGAGGCTTCCCTCTGCCCGGCCCGTGCCAATCCGCCTTTTATACCAAATGGATCAGGCTTTTATGGACCCCGAGGGGGATGTTCCACCAGCTGCGCTGTTATAACAACTCACTTTTGTCTAAGGAGTTTCCTCGCGAGGGTTTTCCTCTGGGCTGCCCTGAAGAATTCCTCCTGGGCTCATCCTGGGGTCGCTCTGTCCTCACATTAAATCCCCACAAGGTCTTTGGCTCTCCCGGACCACAAAACCCCAGAGGTGTTGGGGTGTCCAGGACTGATAGAAGTAAAGAAAATTAAAAAAAAAAAACAACCCTTTAGAGAACACCCAAAGCCCTCCATCTTGTCTCACATGTATTACAATACACTTAAATCTAAGTTTTTCGCCCTATAAGATCACACAATCCTATTTAAACTGCACACCCACAACCCCCGTGCTATTGCTCAATCTCAAAAGCCTCTCCCGAAGTCCCAAATCAAATGCAGTGCTCGCTTAAAGATCAGCCCCTTTTAACACACAAAGCCTCAAGTTTTCAGCCCGCAGAGTTCCAACCCCCAGGAGCGCCGCGCTGCCCCCAGAGCCCTCTGTGATCCCCTGGCCTGGCACTGCCACATCCTAGAGGAGCCAACCCGCTGATCCCCCGTGGCTGAGCATCTCCCGTGCCTTCAGAATTCCCGTCCGAGCACGACAAATGTGGCTCTGCTGTGCCCCAAAAGGTCCCAGGCTGTGAGCCCTCAGCAGCAGCACCCGTGTCAGCACAGCCCTGGCTCTGACAGATGCTGGGGCTGCACCTTTGCACAGCTGGTCAGGTCTGCTGGTAGCTAATTGCAATTATTCGTGGAGCTGGATTAAAAAAGAACGGAGGGGATCCCCTGCAGTCATAAACATTCATAGATTCCCTGAACACCGAGGGGTTCAGAGCCCCAGCGCAAGGAAATATTTCCTACAGAGCAGCCAGGGCTCTGAGGGATTCTGCAGTGCCCCGTGCCAGGAATAACGCCAGCCTTGGGTCACACCGGGGGCCCAACAAAGCCGGCTCGGGTATTTGAAGTAAAAGAAATAAATTGTCTTTTGGGAATCCTCTTTCCAGCACTGAGCGGGCAAAAGGAGGTGGGCACGGAATGTTCGAACAGAACCAAACGCTGCTGCCCTGAGGAGGTGCCAGGTGCTCACGGGGTGAGCCAGCAAGGGATGGCACAGGCACCTTGTGCCCCAAAACTCTCCCCACCCTTCACCACAGACACCTCCTGAGCTCTTTTCCGACCCGCCGAGAGCTGCCCAAGCCGTGCTCGCCGCTCTCCTTTGGGTGCAGCACCTGAGAATTTGGAAATGCCCCCGGGTGTGCCCCAGCTGGAGCTGGCACGGGGACAGGGACGGTGGCTCCTTGTCCCGGTGCCACCAGCAGGTCAAACCCCTCTGGCAGCTGCGGGGCCGCCAGGTGTGGAAAGCTGGGACAGAGCTGCCGGTTCATCGCAGTTTATTCCCGAAAACCCCGATTTTGATTCCCTGATTTTGGCAGAAGGCTGTGTCCTGTCTAATGCCAGCACGGGGTTGCTGGAATGATTGAGCCTCGAGTTTTCTCTCACATCTGTGAGGAATGCTTAGACATTCAAGTTTAAAAATAAAAATATCACTCTGGGCAGGATTTGGACTTTTTTTTTTTTTTTTGAGGGAGTGTGGGATGATGGGTGGGTGGATTAGATAGTAATCAGTTGAATAAACTCAGCTGAGCTTTGAAAGTTAAACTTCAAGCTCTACAGGAAGATTTGCATGGTGGGACACAAAAAAAAAAAAGAGTTTATTTGTGCCTGGCATGGTCTGGGTTTATTAAGGTGTACCAGGATAAGTGCACTTTTGTGCAATCATTTTTATGAGATGTCCAAGTGCTTTAAAAACGCATAAATGACTTAATAATAAGCCTGAGAATTCAATTGATAGGCAGGAAAGCACGGCACAGAGGGGCTGGGTTAAGCGGGACTATGAGGGAGCAAATTCCACTTTGGGGAATGGAGCGAATGAAATTTGTCCTGCTGGTTATTGCCGGGGGAAGAGGCAGAATTTCCTTCCCAACAGAAATGTCATTAGAGAACACAAATACCCGCTAACAAAAAGCAATATTTTGATGTGCCGAGGCATGTTTGCCTTTGTTACCCGTTTTGCAGACAAGTTCTGCATTTCTGCATTCAGATGCTGCTGCTATTTTTAGCTCCCTTTTATCCTCCACCCTTTTCTGCCTCTTGCCACACATAAAGATTCAAAGAAACATCTTTCCAAAGCATGTAAAGAAGCAACTAATGATATGTTATCGAGGAAGAAGTGTTCTCCTAGAGGAGACAGTTTCCTTTCAGAGGCACTGAAACAAAACCTCTATTCAATTCTTGATCATTGCTTCATATCGTTGCTTTATTATTATTATTATTATTTATTTTAACCACGCTGAAAACTGCACATTCTGACACCAGACGTGCTCCAGTATTTCCACATCCAGCCTGGCATTTATTCCTGGATCATGGGAAGAGACCCTTCCCAAACCAAGTGTTCAGAGCACAATTCCCTGGGTCACTCCTTGCGAGGAATTTCTTTGTTCCAAAGGTTTTTTTGGTCTTGGAACTCCACAGATGCTCCACAGTTCATTTCCCCCCATGAATATGAATTTATTGCTGAGGATGCGTCCCTGCCACTGATGCATAATCAGGCTGGTTAAATCTTCCGCTGGAGACAAAACATTCCAGGAATCTTAAACATTCCCTAGAAAGATAGGCTAAAAAGAGCTTTCCTGACACCAGTGAAAGGGTGGGGTGCACTAATTTATAGAAAAACAACAACAACAATAAAAAATTCGATTATTTGTGCTGCCTGCAAGCTCTGCGTTCCCCCCCGGGCCCAGCCTTTGCTGTGGAGAGCCAGGTGATGTCTGCAGATGTGGCAGGGCCCTACTAAAAGTTGCAAGGCTCTGCTACAAGCCCTCGCTGGTGTGAACTTGTTGGGCTCTGAAAGCAAATTTGCGGGCGAGTGGAACTCCTGGCCCTATCTGTCAATACTCCCCCATGGCACTGCACAAAGAGTCGTGGCTTTCCTCTTTCCCCACGCCCTGAATGCGGGAGGGCAGTAAATCAGTCACCAGCGCTGTTTAGCATATAAAGCAGCAAACTTCAAAGCCAGGCAGCCTTTTCTCTGCACCTATGAAATTCCGGACCATGCCCCGAAATCCAGGGAAATCTCCCCGTCCTTTCTCCTCACAATTCCGAGAGCCTCGGCCATGCATATTAAAGGGCTGCTGTCAGCTCACATTGTTTAAAAACCGAGTGATTAAAAAAACATTTGGGGGAAGCACCCTTTGCAGGCTGTGTGGGACACTCCCCTGGAGCTGCAGCGCAGAGAGCCGAGCCCCAGCGGCTGAGAATCCCGCCCCAGCCTGAAATGGGGGGTTATTCCCGAATTTTCTGATTTCTATTTCGATATTTTCCCCTCTTTTGCTAGCGTTTTATTTAAGATTGCTGAAAGGAAGCATTCCCACATCTGTTCACTTTCTTTCTTTTTCTTTCTTTCTTTCTTTTTCTTTCTTTCTTTCTTCCTTTCTTTCTTCCTTTCTTCCTTTCTTCCTTTCTTCCTTCCTTTCTTTCTTCCTTCCTTCCTTCCTTTCTTCCTTTCTTTCTCCCTTTCTTTCTCCCTTTCCTTTCCTTTCCTTTCCTTTCCTTTCCTTTCCTTTCCTTTCCTTTCCTTTCCTTTCCTTTCCTTTCCTTTCCTTTCCTTTCCTTTCCTTTCCTTTCCTTTCCTTTCCTTTCCTTTCCTTTCCTTTCCTTTCCTTTCCTTTCCTTTCCTTTCCTTTCCTTTCCTTTCCTTTCCTTTCCTTTCCTTTCCTTTCCTTTCCTTTCCTTTCCTTTCCTTTCCTTTCCTTTCCTTTCCTTTCCTTTCCTTTCCTTTCCTTTCCTTTCCTTTCCTTTCCTTTCCTTTCCTTTCCTTTCCTTTCCTTTCCTTTCCTTTCCTTTCCTTTCCTTTCCTTTCCTTTCCTTTCCTTTCCTTTCCTTTCCTTTCCTTTCCTTTCCTTTCCTTTCCTTTCCTTTCCTTTCCTTTCCTTTCCTTTCCTTTCCTTTCCTTTCCTTTCCTTTCCTTTCCTTTCCTTTCCTTTCCTTTCCTTTCCTTTCCTTTCCTTTCCTTTCCTTTCCTTTCCTTTCCTTTCCTTTCCTTTCCTTTCCTTTCCTTTCCTTTCCTTTCCTTTCCTTTCCTTTCCTTTCCTTTCCTTTCCTTTTTGCCTCTTACCAAATCTTCAGCTTCGGACATTTGGAATCCCCACTGAAGTTGTTTTTCCTCCAAAGTGCAGAGGAAGGGTTGCCCTTGTTCTTGGACTATAATATGCTAATATCCATCTCATATAAGATAATAATATATTACAATATATTCATTAATAATACGATGACAATTTAATAGACATTATTCTCCTTCTGTCAAAATAAACGAAGCACTAATTATTTCTGCCAAATAAGCAAAACCCCAACGACTTGCCCAGGTTAAATGGTGCGTTCTTATCAGTGTATTTGATGAGGATTGTTAACTGGATGTTTTCTTCAACTGGAGCACTCACGAGACATTCCCAGCCCTTTTCCACCCCCTCCCCTCTTTCCTGCAGGCTTCACCACTCTCATTTCTATAGATCCAAATATCTGCGAGATCCATAAGGTTGTGTTGCAACCCAAACCACCCGAATTACCCTTTAAAGCAAATTTCTCCCCTGAAATCATCTCGCTGTGCCCTGCGCCCCCCCGTGCTGCCAGGAATCCACCCTGGAGGGGGAGCGGGTCCATCCCGGGCTGGGAGATGGTTCTTTTCTGCACCGAAATTCATTTCTTCACACAGAGGCAGCGAGAGGCCAGTGCGCTCCCCGGTGACTGCGGAACCCTGTTGGTATTCGATTTCTTCGCTCTTTTTTCATCCAGTTCACCATCACGGGTTCCCTCCTGATGCTCCGCGTGCTCAAGGGGCACGGTGGGTGGGGGCAGCAGGAATTCCTGCACTTACACCCCCGGCCCCTGTGAGCTGCCCAAACCTGGGCTTTTTGTCCGCCTTACATCGCCCAGCCTCTCCTTGGGCTCCCCCGAGCAGCTTTCCCTGGGCCCGAGCCACCACCGCTGGAATCCAAAGGAAAATTCCCCCTGGCCCCGGCGGTTCTGAGGCTGTGCCCCGCGTGGGCTGAGAGGCAGGGAAAAGATGGAATCATCATTGCGAGGAGACGCTGCAGGACGTCTTCTTCGGGCAAAAACGTTCATTTAATTGAAAGCCTCCAAAAGCAGGCGTCGAACAGGACCTGAGCTCTTTCACTATGGAAAGATGGAAAAACTCAGAGAGAATTCATACAGAACTCACACAGAACTCACACAGAATTCACACAGAACTCACACAGAACTCACACAGAATTCACACAGAACTGACACGGAATTCATACAGAACTCACACGGAACTCACACAGAACTCACACAATTCATACAGAACTCACACAGAATTCACACAGAACTCACACAGAATTCATACAGAACTCACACAGAATTCATACAGAACTCACACAGAATTCATACAGAACTCACACAGAATTCATACAGAACTCACACAGAATTCATACAGAACTCACACAGAATTCATACAGAACTCACACAGAATTCATACAGAACTCACACAGAATTCATACAGAACTCACACAGAATTCATACAGAACTCACACAGAATTCATACAGAACTCACACAGAATTCATACAGAACTCACACAGAATTCATACAGAACTCACACAGAATTCATACAGAACTCACACAGAATTCATACAGAACTCACACAGAATTCATACAGAACTCACACAGAATTCATACAGAACTCACACAGAATTCATACAGAACTCACACAGAATTCATACAGAACTCACACAGAATTCATACAGAACTCACACAGAATTCATACAGAACTCACACAGAATTCATACAGAACTCACACAGAATTCATACAGAACTCACACAGAATTCACAGAGTCACAGAATGACCAGGCTGGAAGAGACCTCCAGGATCATCTGGTCCAGCCCAGCCCCAACACCTCAACTAAACCACGGCCCCAGAGCCACATCCAGGCTTTATTTAAACTCATCCAGGGATGGGGACTCCGCCGCCTCCCCGGGCAGGCGACTCCAGTACTTGATTATTCTTCCAGTGAAAAACATTTTCCTGATATCCAGCCTGTATTTCCTTGGTGCAGCTTGAGGCTGTGTCCTCTCCTTCTGTCCGTGCTGCCTGGAGAGAGGCCAAGCCCAGCTGACACAGCCACTCTCAGGAGCTGTAGGGAGGGATGAGGTCACCCCTGAATCTCCTTTTCTCCAGGCTGAACAACCCCAGCTCCCTCAGCCGTTCCTCACAGGGTTTGTGCTCCAAGCTCCTCACCAGCCTCACCTCCTGTGGATGTGTTCAACAAAGAAGCTCCAGCACAGTTTGTTCCTGTCCCCAGTGCCCTCCCAGCACGGCTCAGGGTGGCACAGAGCAGAGCCTCGGCTCCAACATCCACCCGAGGGGCTTTGGGAAAGGTTCTCCACCCGACCCAGCAGTTCCAGCTGCAGGAGAGCATCCCCAGGTGCTTGCAGCAGTGTTTGTGAGGGGCTGCCCGGCACCAGCACCAGCGCCAGCACCCCTGAGGGGCTCCTTGATGTGCTTGGACCTGCTGGCAGCTATTCCCAAAAACCCACCCGAAATGTGCATTTTTCAGGCTGCTCCCGACCAAGGGATGAGTCTAAAGGCACGGAGCGTTATCTGTGGTGAAACCAGGCTGGCTGTGATTCACTCCGTGTCCCTCCCCGGCGCTGCTGTTGGTACTTGCAGGGGGAAGACACCGCCGTGACTCACGGTGTCTGTGGGGAAAGGTGGGGACAGCTCCTGTCTGTCTGTCTGTCTGTCTGAGACCGAACGGGGACACAGCTTCAGCAGCATCACTGACAGAGGCATCGCAGCCAAAACACAGAATTTCAATCCGCTGCATCCTGCTGCCTTCCAGCTTCTATCATTTCACCAGGAGCCAACATCTCTGTGTAACCCATTCATCTTCTTCCTCAGCTACTCTTGGATTTGTTTCAAAAAACTCTGAATCCAAAAATACGGATTTTTTTTTTGTCCACTATCTTAAAGATGATGAAGATTTTATTCTCTGTCCCACAATCTTGCTGGGGTTATTTTTTAAGTTATAAATGTTTGCATTAGCAGATGGTGATGTTTTGTCCTTCATCATCGGTCTAAGTCAATGTTGTCAAACGCAGGGGAATTAAGGAAAGTCAGGCACACGGGGAACCTTATGGCCTGTGACAAATCAATACCTTGCCTAATCTCCATTAACACTGGGATTTCTGCTCTAGCTCACAGTAAGAATTCCTGGTCTCCCTTCTGATTTTGAAGCTGAATTACAAAGAGAGGTCCTTGGCTATCCCTCGTTGCTGTGGTTCCTGGTTTTTAGGAGGAAATTGGAAATGGCTTCTGCCCACTGAGCCCAGTGGGTGCTACCACTCTGCACAAACAGCGACTTGACAGGTGGGTGCTGCCCCTGAGCAATGCCCAGCCCAGAGGAATCCAAACTGGAGCCCCAAAATCCCACCCAAACCACCCAGCCGTGGATTATCCTGTGCCTCATCACTGAACAGTTCCTGTTCCCCAGACTGCCCTGCTACAGACATTCCTGTCCTCTCTCCTCCTGGATTTAAGTGTTCAGGGCAAGGATTTAACCACCAATATCTCACCACCTTTTCAGCTGAATCAGGACAGGCCCACAGCTTGTGCAAGCTTGTGCTTTTTTTCTGTGTCAACAGCAATTTAAAGCATTTCCTCTGCATTGTGGTTAATTGCAGTGGCCATCTGGATTAAATGCAGAAGGCAAATCTGCATTAATAACTCCTTCCACCTGGGATAACCCATCTGCATGACCCGAGCAGGCCGTTTCAGGAGCAGCAGTTCCAGTTTTTCTCCAGCCACAGCCCCTCACACTTCTGTTCTTCTGAGCATTAAGAAGGCAGGAGTTCACAAAGCTGCTGCCAAATGAATCCAAGGAAACCTTCCCATGAGTGTGAGCCAAAGGTAGAATATGGAAAACAAATAAACAGGAGATATAGACAAGGTTTGTTTTAACTTTTACTCAATTTAGACTTCTTTACCCCAAGGTTTGGTGTTGTCATGATTAAGAAAAGCTGAAAATCATTGCTGAGTACTTTAAAGAGGGAGAAAACCATGTGTAAAGACTTCAAATAAAAGGCAGATTCCTGATGCCCTCACCCAATCCTGCTCAGGGGCAGGAGAGAAAAATGTGACGCTGGGTGGGCACGAAGGGCCAAAACAGAAACATATTTCCCTACTTTGATGGACAAATGCCAGAAGCCTCTGCTTGAGCAGCTCTGTGCTTTGTAAGATCCTCAGTCAAACATTCCTCACCCATCAGACAAGAAAGGTCCATTTCCAGCTGAGGAGCCTTCTCCGGTTGTCCCAGCCTGGCCAACCCAGTCCTCCCAGCTGGAATAAAAGCAAACCTTCCCTCGTCTCTGGAGTAAAGAATTCCCGTCCCCAGAGTCACAGAACCCCAGAAAGTTTGGGGTTGGAAGGGACCTTCAAGATCATCCCATTCCAATCCCCTGCCGTGGGGGACACTTTCACTAGCGGTCCTTCACAGCCCCGAGCAGCCATCCCCACCCTGATTTAATAACCCAGCGAAAACAGCCCAAATAAATCTGCTCACCCCAGAGCAGAGACAACGGGGCGGCCAAACACTGAGATAGAGTCTGGGAGTCATTGGTGCTGGAGGGGCTGGGAGGGTGATCCGGCATCTTTGGAGGTGCTGAGTCCCAACACAGGACCGAGCTGGGGAGAGCTGCCCCTCGGGGCTGATTTTCCATCAGATCCACGGCCAGGTTCTGCCCCAGAGGGCAGGTGGGTGCCCCTGGGGAGAGCCTCAGCTGTCCTGCTCCAACCCACGGGCAGCTGAGAGCCCCAGCCCTGCACCTCGGGGGAGCTGGAGCTGTGAAATCCGTGAATTCTCAGTTCAGCGCTCGCTCCTGGCCCTGGCCGGCGTTGGTGACACACAAAATCACCTGTTTATTCCCTTTTTCCCAAAGCCAGGGGCCTTTGAAGTCATTTGCTCACGGGCAGGGTGATGTTTACAGCTCACTCCGGGCTCCTTCAAGCCCCACTCCTCTGTGAACACTTTAAATGCAGCACCCAGTCCTCCTCTGCCCCCTAAAGTGACAAACGGGCTCGTGAAATCAAATTTTACATTTTACTCCGAAGTGCTTGATTTCCTCAGCTCCTGAAGCTTTTTGCGCTGATCCCAGTTAAGGTCATCTCTCTGCCAGCCTCTCCTGGACTTTCCCTGGGCGCTGACTGCGGGCACGTCTGCCAGTGAGGAAAATGTGAAAGCTGACAAATGGATCCAGCCAGAGAACTTCTGAGGCTGGGTATCTCTCCTCCTGCACCTTCCCAGGGAAAGGCATAAATCCAGGTTTATAGAGTCATACATTTTGTGTACACGGAGACAGGTAAAGTGGACCTAATACAGGCAGGGCGGGAATGAATGCACATTTTAATATCTGCTTCTCACAAAACAAGTTTATATACATTTTATAGATGGCGCAGTTTAGACATATGAAAGTATAAGAGGCATCAAACACAAAAAAACCCCACCACTATTTGAGTCTAAGCAAGCATAATTTAAAGTCTCCTTAGACATGCACTCCCTTAAATCTGCCAGGGTCCTGAGAAAAATAAAAATCTTTCTATAAATTATTATTGTGGCCACAAGAGCTGGTGAAGGACCATGCTGAATTGTTGTGACTTGCCAACAAATCAGAATAAAACGCCTTTTGGACCAGCTGGCAAGCCACTGAATGGGAAGGAGGAATTAGGGCCGCAACTCCCGTGTTTGGCAAAGATTCAAAGCCTGGAAAGTCACTTGGAGGAGCTGGGCACCACCTCTGCCTGCCAGGGCCAAGGCTGCAGCGGCTGGGCCGGGAGGGTTTGGGGACTGGCCCTGCTGGGGATGGGAAAAGAGTCCCCAACACCCCCTGGGTGTAAATGACCGCAGGCAGGGACAGGGCTCAGAACCAAGATCATTTCTAACCTGATTCTTCCCCGCACTGGGAGCTGAGCTCTGGGGAGCTGCTCCACAGCTTGTGGCTGGGTGGGCACTGGTGCCCTGTTAATTTGCTTTTTTTTTTTTAATATCTTCCCGCTGGGAAGATAGGAAAGAATGCCAAGCAGAATCCACGCACACAGAGACCCAGAGTGTATTCCAGCCTCTCCCACGGCAGCTCCTTGGCTTTTTTCTGCCCTGCCAAGGTGGTTTTACAGCGTTTATGCTGCCTCAGGTTCCTCACACAGTAGAAGTGGCAGGAAAACAAAGCAAAGCAAGCCCCGGGGCTCAGAGCAAGGGGCTGATGTGGAGTTTGGGCGATGGATGGGTGCGGGTCAGCCCCACTGCCCACCCCAGGGGGCACATCCCTGCTCCAGGGGCTCTCCTGGCTCTGCCAGCAGCTGAGGCTGGGCAGGGCTGTAGGAGCTGGGGGCTTGAGAGGAGCAGGTTCCTCCCAAACCTGGGAGATGAGAGGGGCTCTGAAGTGATCTCGGTGCTGAGCCATGGCTGAAAACCCAGAAAGGTGCCAGCAGACCCCGAGGGGGCACCAGCTAACTGGAGAAGAGGGGCAGCGGGTGGAGGAAAGTGTTCCCCCTGGGAGCTGCTGGTGGCTGCGGAGCTCAGCAGACAAGGGCAAGGGCAATAAAGATTTTAAAATTATGTGAGACTGGGCGCTCCTTTTTCTTGGGAAGCTCTTTGAGTTCTGGCCTTTGCACCATCGCGCCTTCCAAACCGTTCGTTTGGAGCTCAGCCCCTGTGGAAGAGGGGCAAATGTAAATAAAACCTCCTCAGAAATGAAAGTGTCTGTTTGTGCGGTATTTGTAGCTGGTTGAAACACTTTTTTATGTCGGTGTTTATTTGACTCCGACTCCAGGTGGATTACTAAGAGGAGTATTTAAATGACTAAAGTATTTGCAAAACAACAGCGCAATTGTTGGAAAGGCTGGAACATCTAAACTTGCATTTCTATCCTAAAATAGCCGATTATTTCCCACTGAATTGTAAAAAGATTTTCTAAGGAAAGGTTCTCAAATAACAAAAAGCTCCAAATCTCTGTTGGAGCAGCTTGTTCCTCCACACTCTCAGACAGGTTGTGCAGCTCTAGGGGCTCCCACATTTAAATATTCTCTGCCCATGGTTGATATTTCTCTGCCTTCACAGTGTTGTAATGCTGCATTCTTTCGAGATCACTCAGAGCTGAATCATACACCCCATCACTTTAGCAAAAGAACAACCTCATTAAAAAGTAAAAGGTGGCTTTGCCTTTTCATTCTAGACAAACAACTGCAAGGGAAGGATGAGAAGTTCCAAACAGTAAGACAATGGAGTGGAAAAAAAAAAAATTAAGAAGCCATATTTACTCCTCTACATCGTATTTCACAAAGGAAAATAATCTATTGTCTCTCCAAGGACAATGGCCCTGACTGTACATGTCCTTTGCCACAGAAAGAACAGCAATCCTGGAATCATTCTAAATGTTTCTCATGCCTATCGAATCCTTCAAGTTACAAGAGCTAAACAAAGACAGAGAATCACACTCTGACCCCTTTAAAAACATCAAAGTGCCCCACTATCAGCCCGGAGTCTTCCTCCCAACCCAGCCCTTGGCGATCGCGTTACAGTGCAACTGATTATTCATAATCCGGCCCGAAACGACAAATTATTTCTTGATTTTGCTCTAATATTATCAAGTTCTAAAGAATAATTACTGGTGTAATGGTTTAGCCAAGTTGTTATGAGAATTGTAAGCCCTTTCGGTTAATGCATGGCATATGTCTGAGGCATTCAGCTAATTCACATATCTGTCTGCACTATTAATAGAGAAGGTTACATGCCAATTATCCAGGGTTCAATCAGCCTGTTAGGATACAATAGCTGCAGTGTTCACACACTTGATGTGCCACATTCCTCACAGACATTATAAGCAGCTGGTCCAGATAAGACCACTGGGGCTTTAATATTTAGGGATCACTCCTTCACCCAACCTGGACTGCGATTTTTTTATTGTTACTGTGGTTCTTTTATTACTTCTAATATCTGTTTTATGAATTATTTTTAGATTCAGCGGTGTTGAAGTCAACTGAAGTTTTGGGAGGGAAAGCAGAGCGTTGGGAATGGCTGGAGCAAACCACAATGGATTCAGGAGTTCTCCAGATTCCCCAAACCAGCAGCATTCTTGTGCGAGGAGGCATCACAATGCCTCCCCATCGCCCAAACCTGCAAAAAGGAGGGCGCTGAAAAGACTGGCCCCTGCTAAATGCTTAATCTCATTTGATTATTTGGCCAGCTTTTCTTAAAAAAAAATAAAAATAAAAAAAAACAACAACAGGAAGAAACAACCACATTAATTCGGGCTGTGGCTGGTTCTGTATTTTTATCTCATTATCAGCATTTGGGAGAGAGAACTTGGGGAGAAGTATTCCGGCTCAGTTTAGCCAAAGGTAGGAGGCAGCATGCAAAGAGCCAATTGAGGGCGGCACGTTAGTGAAGCCACTGTGGGCTCGATTGGGGATTTCACCACATGAAAACCAGACATTCATCTGTTCCCATGGAGATATTCCTTCTCCCAGTCAATCAGGGAGCTGTTCAGGTCAAACAATAGGCAGTGGTTCCTTTTCTTATCTTACAAACAGATACCCGCTCCCTCCTCCTCCTTCTATTTACGGGGATTCGTGATAACATTTTAAACACCTACAAACCAGGCGGTAATTTTTCCGATGATCGACAAAAAGTCTTGGCTGAGTTGTTTGTTTTGTTTTTGTTTGGTTTGGTTTTTTCCCCCCTTCCCAAGCTTGCAAAAAAATGAATTAAATAAAAATGATTTTACGAGCGCTGTCCTGCACTCTGGCACCCCGCGTGCGCCCTGAACTTTTTTTTTCACGCGATATTTACAATATTTGAACGGAGATAAAGTTATTTTCACAGGGCTTGAGCGTCCTTTGTTGCCAGGCCACTCTAAAAGTGCGTGGGATAATTGCGTGCAACTTTTTAATTGCCGGAGCACAGCCAACAGAGAAGCACCACAGGATGATGCTGGGGAAGATGCAAAGTGTGATTCCTTACCGAGACATTAACTAAATCCTAAAAATAAAGCGGCACGTGGAAGGCAGTTGTACAGCACAGATCAGGAGATGGAAATGATGTTTTTTAACGGCGTTGCTCCTCTCAGGTGCTCAGAGCAGGCTGAGGGACACCACGCCAGGCCATGGGGGTGGGATGTTTTAGAACCGTATTTTTGACAATTTAGGATCATGTTTTTTGCCTCACTGGCCCAAAAATCAGTGTATTTAAGCATGGTGTTATGTAACCGTGTTTGTAAAATTTTCTCTCTTTATACGTGTAACTTAGGAAAGTGCAGGTGCATTTTCTACTCTTAAAAAATTCTTACCTTGCACAAGGTCAGGCCCTGCCTCTCCCTAAATCCCTCTGTGCCTCAAATGCCCCAGCACTGGAGGGGCAAACTGCTCCACCCCATGGAACCCAACTGCTGAACACCTTCCCATCCCTTACTGACAGCTTCAGATCATTTCTGGCAGAGCTGCTGAAATGTCTTCATTAATTTCTGATTCATTCACCACGGTGATGATTAATCCTTCGGGGGTTTAATGTGAAACGGGCGATGTGGAAGAGGGGAGAGAGCGCCCAAACCGAGGCGAGAGCCAGCGGAATTCCAGCTTTATTTAAGCGTTAATCAGCGCATTCCTGCCCAGGGCCTCCTCCCGGTGCCCCTGCCCGGATGGCAGAAGGACAGACGCCAAGCTGGGATTGCAGAGGGTTTATTCCAGAGTGGGAGCTGCAATCCTCTCTGGTGTTAAACTGGCAGAACAGAGGCACAAAAGTGGTTTGCATGTAAAACTGAGGTTCAGCAATTCTCCTCGGGAAATAAATGCCTTAAACAGGGCTTTGCGCTGAAGCTTGTGCCTGAAAAGCAGGGCCAGAGCTTGGCATGTTCCGTGTAAAAGTCAAATATCAGACACCAACACCAGATCTCTGCCTGTGCCCACGCCCGGGGAATGCCAGGACCAGCACCTACTCACTGAATAAACACTGATGCATCAATGAACTCCCCAGATTGAAAAGGAAAAGAGAAACGGCCAGGATGCTCCCAGTTCCTTCTTAAATTCCACCTCTGCTGGGGCTGGGAGGCACCAGCGTCCATCCCAGGGCAGGAGCAGCACCCTAAAACCCTGCCTGTCACTCTTCCCCTCGTTTTAGTCATGAAACGTCTCCTCCTTGGGGAGCTGGGCTCCTTGGGCATCTTGGGGACACAACGCCAGCTTTTGGGAGGAATTCCTGGCCGGCCTCGGGATGTTTCTGCATTGCAGGCACCGGACAAAGCTGTGCCCGACAAAGGATGGCAGAGGGAGACCCCAAAGTGGCACCAAGCACGCCAGAACTTCATTTACACCAAAACACAAAGCGTTTTTTTTTCCTCTAAGCATCTTTTTTTTCTTTCTTTTTTTTTTTTTTCTTTTAGTTTATTTTTAAATTTATTCTTCCCAAGCGTGGTCGCTGCAGAAGATGATGGGAAGGAGATCCTGCGGTATAACAAGAAGATTTCGGTCCGGATGAAAACTCCAGAAGCCGAAAGAAGAGTCGGCGTTCAGCTGGCTGAGTAAGAATGGAACAGGAAACTGCGAGTGACACCAGCGGGGTGGATTGTACCATGAAGTAACTGCCCTCCTTTTTTAATGAAGTCACTCAAGTACAACTGAAGAGCAAAAGCAGAGCAGGAAAGTCAATAGAGTTAAACTCTCCTCGCCCTGAACAAGCCTGGCCAGTTTTACGGCTTCTCCGAAAATTCCATTTCCAGCCCCGCACGGGAGATTTCGTTCCTCGGAACGACTGGAACAAAGAAACTCGAGCTAAGAGCTGGCTCAGGAAACAACCGAGGGGGTGAATGATAAAGTCTGAGGTGGCTAATAAACAAACAAAATAAACGGAATTTCTCCGCAGAAGGCAGCCGGCGTTGGGCGCCCTTTGTGCCGCTCGGGCCAGCCCCGAATCCAGCCAGGGGTTTCTCACCTTCTGAAAACAACATCTGCAAGTGGCTTGGCCCTGGAAACCCTCAGCTGCCGAGAGGGGCTGCTGGGCCGGCACCTGTCCTCAAACCGCGTTTATCTATTCACCGAGGCCGGGCCGAATTAACCTGTTTGAGGGCGAGTTAAACTGCAGTAAAACCCACGAAAGGAGCAATATCCCTGCTCTCGCCGAGAGCTCTGCTTTTATTTATTTCTCCCTTTGCTTTACTTTTAATTTCTGCCTCTTTGCAGGAACATCCCGGAGCAGTTTATTCACGGGCAGCGCTGGGCACTGAGCGATTCTGGCTCGCTTATTCCTCCTGTGTTTTGATGCAAAGAAATTAAATCGTGACCTTTCGTGGTGAGCAGATCCTGTGCCTGCTCTCACGAGGGAAAACTCAGGGAAAAACATTGCTTGCAGACATCCAAGGAGATTCGATGATAAGGCCAAGGGAAAACGCGGGCATGGATTTTATTTCTCCTTTTCTTTTACATCTTCTTTTATTTCTTCTTTTCTTTTACGTCTTCCGTGGAGGATTTTGGACACCCGACGGTTTTCCAGACAGCAGAAGGTGTTTAAGTTGTTATGGCAGAGCAGGAGGAGCTGCGAGCCATAAAGAGGAAGTTGGATGTCATATTAAAAGTGAGCTAGAACTGTCTGGGGTATTAATAGACCAATGGAACAAGGGAAAACAGCAAACAAAACATTATCAGGACAAAAAGAGAAAGAAAAGAAAAGAGTTCTCAAAGCAAAAGCAGAACTTTTGAAGAGTTAGATCCCTAATTTGTGGCCACCCCTAAAAAACTGGCTAACATTTTCTTAGGGATGTCTGACATTCAGAAAGAAAAGGCAAAGCAAATCAGTGAACTCATTGATCCTAGAAGCAAACGGAACCCTGGCAAAGGAGGGTCGAGGGAAGTCAGGCAAGAAAAAGCAGCCGGAGGAAACCCTTCCCCTCTGAGAAAATCTCTCATCGGGTCTGAGGTGCAAGTCATAAAAGAAACCCTGCTTCCACTTCAGGAAATAGAAACATGATTTCTTGCACTAAGATTAAGATCTGGACTCATTTCTGTAGGTACTGAGGCTTTACTGCCCCTAGCATAGGGTAAAACAATAATTATTAGTCTGCTGCAAGTTGATCTGATGTAATTCTTAACATTCAACAGAAAAACTTCTCTTTGCTGGAAGGAAACAGGAGAGGCACCGAGCTGGGGTTTGCAGGAGCAGCATCTCGCATTTTCAGTGATGTCCTGATCTAAAGTCCCAACTGCACAGGAGTGCAAATTCCCAGCCTGGAATTGTGCTCAGGGCACCCAGACCCCACCAGGACCGAGCAACCATGGAGCCACAGCCAGCGGAACACATGGATCACCCTAAAATAAAATGTGCATTTTCGTTTTTCCCCAGGGCAGCAGAAGAGCAGCAGGAGGGTGGGATTCGAACTGAGGTAAAATGGGGTGTGAACTATGATGGCCCCAAACCACAGACCAGGGATTCACGTGAGTTAATTCCTCATTTCAGATTTCCTGATTTTTACTATTTTATACGGGAAATTCTGGGGAAATCCTGACCCCTTTGGCATCAGCAGCAAAACTCATTAATTTCGAGAGGACAAGGGAGAATATTCACACCAAATACCAATCCCCACAGCTGCCAGGTTCCATCCTCAGGGCTGTATTTCCAGGATGATGAAATTCCGGCTGAATTCAGACGTGTGTGATATTTATTCAAAGCAGATGCACCAAATTCCTTACAAATGCTTTCTTTAACTATTAATCAAATACCCATACTGTACACTGCAATCAAATGCTCAGAGCTGCACTCTGCTTCACATATCAAGAAACAGGGATTGTTTTTCAACTTCCTTCACCAGAAAAGGGATCAAGGAAAATGGTGGTAAATGACATGGAGCGCCCATGAGCCGTGCCACAGAATCAGCCTGGAAGAAAATATTAATGGTGATATCTTCTATGACTTGGGTTGTGCAGAGGAATCCCAGAGGTGAATTATAGAGGGGTTTGGGTTGGAAGGGACTTTCAAATAATCCTGGTCCATCCCTGCCTTGGGCAGGGACACCTTCCACCATCCCAGGGTGATCCAAGCTGGCCTTGGGCACTGCCAGGGATCCAGGGGCAGCCACAGCTGCTCTGGGCACCTTGTGCCAGGGCCTGCCCACCCTCCCAGGAAAGGATTCCCTCCTGATATCCAACCAAAATTTCCCTTTTCCAGTTCGCCAGTCAGGACCTTGTGAGAGCCCTAACCCAGATCAGAGTCCCTGGCCAAGAGGCACCACAGTTTACGAGGCTCTAAACACAAAAGTGCTTATTGGGGTGCGCTTTCTTTAGGAGACAGATAAGAAAACAATTCCTGCGGGACAAACCACGCGTCCTTCCTACCCCCTCAGACCACAGCTCCGTCCTGGAGGAAGCTGCGGTGCTGAGGAGCTCAGCTGAGCAGCGCAGATACACCCGGCACGGGTAACCAGGGCTGACATATCCCTTACTCACACCCTGGTGCGCGGCTTGTGCAATCCGGAGCTCCACAAACACCGCAAACAATAACAGCGAGCGCAGGCAAAGCGGGGAGCCCTGCCAGGGGTGCAGGGCACGGGCCAACAGCAGGGCTGGGTTTGGTCTGGGTCTAGATGAAAATGTCAACAAAATGGTCATAAACCCCCGAGTTTACGTCTGCTACCTATTTACCTCAGCACCACCGCTCTGTGAGCAGCCAAAGCCCAGAGCATGCAGGAAATCAGAGCTTTTTGTTGCTTTTTTGTTTTGTTTTTTTTTTTTTTTAAACAGGATGTTATCAGAAGGAAATAAAAGAACTCACTTTGCAGCTATACATACTGGTAGTTGCTCTTAATTTTCCTGAATACACCCCAGGAAGGTTTCAACATCATCCCTCAACAGGATGCTCTGACACACTCCCTGATTTACTTTCAGGCAAAACAGGTAGTAAGTCTATAATGGGGCTAATTAGTGAGCTTAATTGTAAAGCAAGCTGTTTACATAAGGCCACGTTCACCCCGAAGTATAATGAATAATAGTAAATGATATCCACCAATTCTTTAAAGCCAGACAAAAGCCTAAAGAAACTGAGGATACTGAAAAAACTCCTTATTTCCTCCCAGGCCTTGGCCTTCTGTTTGGAAATGTGGAAAAACAAATTTCTAAACGAATGTCTGTTACTGAAGCTGGTTCTGTGATTTTAGCGGCACACAAGCACAGGAGCAGAAAGAGGAGGTGCCAGTGTGGGCTGGCTTTCATCACATGCATGAAAGTAATTCTTGGAATATACCTTTGCATGAAGAAATTCAGATATTTCAGATATGCTGCTGATCATTTCATATCTGAGTCCCAATCGTTACACCAAGGGACTTCTTCATTCTGATTAATTTGTTGCCTCATTGTTACTCCTTGATTTTGCACTAAAACCAGAATAAAAAGTATTATTGTTCTGCTGAGTTTTCTCTAGGTGACCTTTCAACCTCTGGGAGATGATCTGGATGGGTGATTTCATTCAGCAGCTTTGGGGTTTTGCTGTTTGGTTTGTTTTATTTATTTATTTTTTTTTTTAATTTGCACAACTGAAACTGAGTGCATGGGCTGGCGCAGCCTGACTCAACTGCCAGGCATGCCAGCGTGCCTTGGGTGTGACTGCTTTGCAGTCAGTCCGGCAGAAAATTAAAAATTAACACAAAAGTGAGCGTGAAGGGCACTCTGGGGGGGCTGGAGCAGAACCAGCCCCTTCCCGAGGGTCTCACCCCTGATTTTCCGGCAGTGCCCCTCAGCCTGAATAACCCACGGCGCTGTGGGGAGCCAGACTCGCAGCTCAGAGGATTTCACCAATAAATAACCCCCAACTTGCGCTGAGAGAAAGGAGCAGGGAGAAGGAAACCCGCTGAGGTGGGGAGGGATAACCTGCAGAGGGTGGGGGCTGGACCAGGCGCTGCTGTGCTGTGCCCCACCCTGGGGCTCGGGGTCATTTTGAGCCCCTTGCTGCCCCCTCCCCAGCGATGCCCCATTCCCTGCGTTCTGCTGGGACATAAAGGATCTTCCTCACATAAAACTGGGATCCGGCAAAGGTGGGGCCCAGCCCTTCCCAGAACATCCTGGGAGAGGCAGCGGCACCGCGCAGCTCTTGCAAAATAATTAAGGAAACTGTTCTTCCTATAAGGTTCACTCCTGGCTGGCGGAAGAGAATTTAGAAGTTCATTTCACGGCACAAAAAAAGTGAACTGAGTCAAATAACCCTGAAATTGTTTTAACTCAGACCTGCTTTGAAAGGCACAAACCCCAGATGGGATCACAACTTTTCGTTGACTTGGTTGCTGAAATTGCTTCTGATTTCTGGGCTGTCATTCCTTGGGCCCCTGAAAATTTGGCGGCAGGGAGAGCTCTCAAGGATATAAATTTCCACTTCTAGCAGGGCTGCGTGTGCTCCCCACAGAGAGCCCAGCCCTGAGCTGAGAGCACGCTCCGGATTGTCATTAGACTGTCATCAGGGCTTGCACTGGGGAGACTGTACCAATTATTCTTTTTTTAAAAATCATTATTTTATTTAATAAAACCCAGTGAACCATGTGCTTGAAGTTAAGCACATGTTTCAAGTGCTGAAGGAAACAGGGCTGGCTCAGCACACGTCGTCGGAGGGGCAGGGTTGATACGACAGATTGCAGTGTTACCACAGAACTGACACAGAAATGGGCTGAAAACTTCAAAAAAGTTTCTAAACTCAAACCAGCTACAATACAATCTTTGTCTACACCAAAGACTTCTGGCTTTGCAACTAGCAAACTGGAGTTTTATGACATAAATTTCCCCCAGAATGTTAACCGTGCCCTCACACCACTTTTGTTTGCTCTTCTGAAAACAAATCATAACATTTAATTTATATGGTTGTGGCATTCCTGGTAGAGAGCAAGTGGTGACTTTAAACCACTCCACTCGTATCAATATTGAGGAGTCATTGATGACTCCTCACTTAGGAAAGCAGCCAGCTCAGGACAGTTGTGTAACAGCGCTCAGTAAAGCAGAAAAATTGCCCAGGTAGGCAAATCCAAGCGGTTTCCATCCTGGCGTATCATCCCACAGTGCTGGCAAACAGCCTCTTGGGGAAAGGGCTCGTCCTTTCTTTTTGGCATTTTGCAGTGCCTAACTCAAATCTCCTGACCTGTGATGCGTGGATTAATTAATATTAATAATTCCACCATTGAGAAGGTTATTAATTGGGAAGCTGCAGCCAGTCCCAGATTATTTTCTCCACTGCAGCCTGGAGCTTCGTGCTGGCACATTCCCGAGGGACAGCGCTGTGGGGAGGGGGGAAGAACACACAAAATGAGGGAACAAGGATCACAGGGTCATTAAAGTTGGAAAAGACCTCCAGGATCATCGAACCCAACCTTTAAAAGAAGTTCTCCCGAAAGAGCAGTAAAAGGAGAAGCCGCTGATTCAGACCAAGCTGTCCTGTCTCCCTAACTGCCCCTCCAAAGCAAAAGTGAGACCTTACAGCACATCCTGGGCTTCCCCGGTGTGATGTCTGAGCTCAGCAGGGCATTTGGGGTGAGCTCCTCAAATTCCCTACCCCAATACCCCAAAGTGACCCCACCTAAGGAAAGAAGAAGGTTGGGAGTGGCCGCAGGAGCCTGATGTGGGCAGAAGTGAGGGAAAACCAGCCCCTGGCCAGGAATCCCCCAGCTCAGCCCAGCCAGGGCAGCGCATTTGTCCACAGCCCGAGTCCTCCTCTCCTGCCAGGCCAGAGAAAAGTCAGTAATCAAATTAGAGGTTGTTAGGCAACTTAGCTAAATTTATATCCATCCCCGGCGCTCTGCTGCTTCCTTGAGGGAGCAGTTTTCCTCTCGGAGGGCCGTTGGTTTCCATCCATCATTCCCTGCAATGGCAAGCGCCTGTTCCTGCCGCAGCTGATGGGAGACGCAGGAGCTGCGCAACTGCAGATAGTGAGCAGCTGGAAATGGTGATGCAAATCACACCTAAGTGGCTGAAAGAGCTGACAGAGCCCGTCGTGAACCCTCTGCTCTCGTGGCATTTCATTTTTTCCCGAGTGCTCCAAGCCTGGCTTCGCTCAGCTTTGGGGCTGGAAGCACATTTTTCATCAGCTGGGAGGATCTGCAGCACCTTGTTGCTGTGGTTAAAGTTTGAGAGTGATCCCCTGATAAGAATTACTGCAGCTTGGCTCCTGTCCCAGCCCTGCCGAGGGCAGAGGCTGAAAGGCAGATTTGGAATTGCTGTGGTAGGAAAGTGATGGGATTTTCACCCCGACATTCCCCTAATTTGGGGTTTTCTGTCNGCACCGGGTGGAGGAGGACGGTGAAACTGCCTGCTCTACCTGGAAAGGGCACGAAAAACATCTGCGCTGGCACCAGGCAGCAAAATCGGCTTGAAAACGGATCAATGCAGGCAGCTGCAGAGGTGCTGCAGTTCCAGCTGTGCGCTGCTCTGGAGGAAAGGGGCTTGGGGAAGATGGGGATGGGGCAGCCCTGCCTGCCTGGGTTCCTCTGCCTGCCCAGATCCCTCCTGCCTGCCTGGATCCCTCCTGCCTGCCTGGATCCCTCCTGCCTGCCTGGATCCCTCCTGCCTGCCTGGATCCCTCCTGCCTGCCTGGATCCCTCCTGCCTGCCTGGATCCCTCCTGCCTGCCTGGATCCCTCCTGCCTGCCTGGATCCCTCCTGCCTGCCTGGATCCCTCCTGCCTGCCTGGATCCCTCCTGCCTGCCTGGATCCCTCCTGCCTGCCTGGATCCCTCCTGCCTGCCTGGATCCCTCCTGCCTGCCTGGATCCCTCCTGCCTGCCTGGATCCCTCCTGCCTGCCTGGATCCCTCCTGCCTGCCTGGATCCCTCCTGCCTGCCTGGATCCCTCCTGCCTGCCTGGATCCCTCCTGCCTGCCCGGATCCCTCCTGCCTGGATCCCTCCTGCCTGCCCGGATCCCTCCTGCCTGGATCCCTCCTGCCTGCCTGGATCCCCCCTGCCGGCAGCTCTGGCCGGGATTTTTGTGCCAGAACAAAGTTTTCCAGGCAGTTGCTCAGCCCTGGCCGTGGAATTCAGCTCTGCCGAATTCCTCCGGTGCGGAGGGATCCGCGCAGGGGATTCCTGGCTGGGAATGGGGGTTCCCCTCCGTGTCCCCCCGGCACAGAGCCCGCCAGGGAGCCCAGGATGACCCCGGCTTTGTGCCAGGCTCAACCTCAGCCCGGAGCCTCACCTGGGCACCGACAGTGCCAGCCCAGAGCGTCCCCACCTGCCCCCAGAGATGTCCCCGCTGAAGCCCTGCCCCAGACCTCGCGAACCCCAAATGGGAATTCACTGAACTCATCTAAATCTGGAGATGGTGTGTCCGCACCATTCGTTGTCCGGATCAAATATTTATGAGCAGGGGTTTCATTATTGCATTATCTGTTTTTATAAGGCCTAATTTGAAGAAAGCAGCCCATAAAATAGGAAATTACATTTTTAAGCACGCTTCTCAGGCAAGGACTGCTAAAACCTAGAGAATTCTAGCTTTTAACCAATGATACATTATCTCTGACAACACAAAGCCGTGTAAAGCATAATTACTGGCACAGCATTGCTTGCAACCGCTTTTACACTAAATATTGTTAATTTAAACACTGGCTAATTAACTTGATGTCACAAAATTCATGCTCTAAATAACTGTGTTTTCTAACATCTTTCAGCTGCATGTCTTCTTTCCTTCTGGCTCCCTCTTCCTCCTACTCCAGCAGTGTCAAATTGCATCGAAGTCAATTAAGAACTGCTCATTTATTATACGCACCTTGTTAAAGCAAGCAGGATAATTGAATGCTGAGCCTCCCTTCCCTTCATGCCCATGACTTAAAGTAACATGATAGGTAATACGGATTTTTGAGATTAGGTGGTTTATAAATAGATGCACAGGAGGTTTTTTAAAAAGGCCCCATTGTCAGAAGGCCCCGTTTCTTTGATTTTAACTATTGAAGTGTGCCTTAACCTGTGGGGCTGATGTTGCACGGGCAGGGGGATTAAGGACTTATTTTTATTTTTATTTTTTTTTCTGAATTTCCCTAAGTGAAAGGTTTTAGTGGTGGAGAACAAGGAGGGTGGCAGAGGCAAAAAGACAGCTGGGGGATGAAGGATGAGCAGAGCCCTTTGTGCCACCATTTGGTTTTAGCGCGGGGCTGCTGTGAAATGGTGGCTGTGGCAGCAGGAAAATTTCCCAGCTGGGATCCCTCCTGCCTGAGCAAGGTGGTGGGAGAGAGGAATAGAACCCCTCGAACAGCTCTCTGATAATCGCTTTTTTGCTATCAGGAATGCAGAATTAAAAATAAACTTCTCTCTTTTTGGGCATGGCTCGGGCTGCCTGTGCTGTGCCAGCCCAGAGAACCGGGAATGAACTATGAAAAGGTCTCGTCTGTGGCAATTCCACCTCAATAATTCCATTATTATTATTATTATTATTATTATTATTATTATTATTATTATTATTATTATTATTATTCAATAATAACATTTCAGGGATTCTGGAGGGGTGCCTTGGGCCCAGACAGCCAAACTCATGGAAACAAGTTTTGTTTCGGTGGGAAGCAAAGGCACG